>OW388302.1:182648-468497 GCA_936450465.1 Gibbula magus
TCTCTCTCTCTCTCTCTCTCTCTCTCTCTCTCTCTCTCTCTCTCTCTCTCTCTCTCTCTCTCTCTCTCTCTCTCTCTCTCTCTCTCTCTCTCTCTCTCTCTCTCTCTCTCTCTCTCTCTCTCTCTCTCTCTCTCTCTCTCTGGAAGTGACGCAATAATAATAATAGTGTGTTTTGACTGAAAAGTAAACTGTCACTTAAGAATTGTGATAATAGAAAAAGAGAACCCCCTCTTTACCAAAGTTTTGACATAGCAAACACAGTTTAATGGAACAGAACTTTGCCAGTCATACAATAATAAATCCCGTCCATGCACGAGCTTGCTGTAAACCCCTCGATCTACTAGTCATTGCGATTGTAAAGGCAAACTGATTCACGTAATTGTGAGTCACACTTGCAGTTACGTTCAATGAAACCAAAACAAGTCGAACAATGAATAGTTTGAGGTGTTGCTACATTCTTTCTGTTCAGTGATTGTTGCTTGGTGTTACTGACAGGTGCTCTTCATATTTAGTGTCAAGCCGACCTCACTCAAATGTATTCATGTCGTATCAATATTCTGTGAGGGGTGAAGATTGTATAGCCTCTCAAACGTGAATTGTAAGTCTCTCAAAATGGGGTAGCTGTTCAAAATGGAAAAATCAACCTTGGGGAAATTGTAATTTTGAGTCCACATATTTTGCAAAGAGTTATTCTCAGTACAACAAGGTAATTTCATTTTCAAATGAACCCACATGAAGTACTTGTTCCCTATGGAAAACCGAACCAATACACAATCAACCTTGGGGAAACTGCCTTTTGGGGCAATATCCGAATGTAAAATGTAACAAGCAGTAAATCAAGCAAAATCTGCGAATTAGTGAATCTGTGGATCACAATCAACGTGAAGGGAAGTTCTAATTTTGAGGTCAAATCTTATAAAAAGATATGGAGATATTTCAGTTTTGTTTTAAAGAACTTCATTTCATGAATAAGTAGCAATATATGACTAATTGTCATTACATTGGACATCATTGAATACTTTTGTATTTAAATGTAAATACTTTATTTAGGTCAGTGACTATTTTGTAAGATACTGGATATAAGCCTGGAGTCTGCCGAAAGGATCATTGTAGAGATAAAAGCCTGTCTTGAACATGCTTGAAGAAAAACAAGACATCAAAGACTATCTGTATTGCAAATGATGACCAGCTAGAGATGCTCATTTTGATGGATACGCAAAACAGTATTGTTTTGAACATTATTGGTGTTATTACTAAGAAGTGTAAATACCTGACAAACCTGGCTACGAGTGCTTGATGTCTTTTTCACTATCAACAACTAAGAGATATTTTAAAAGAACAGATTGGTTTATAATTTCAACAAGGGTAATATCATTAAAACATTTTGTTGGTGACTATGTTTAATCAAAAGAAGTTCTCTTCTTATGTGGATCGATCATGACGTTTTCTACAATTAAAGGATATCCTTGCTTGCTAGCTTAATAAATGATGGAGAGACATGCTTGATGAATCAAGTTTTGTTTCATTTATGATACCATTCGCTAAAATGTGACTTGCTTTACTTGAAAATAAATGAATGCCTTCTTGGTATTTAGTCAACAAAGAATGTTTAATGTGAAGGAGTGAAAATATATAACTTTTCTACTTCACAAGATGAGATAAACATGGTATTTGTCAAGAATTGACGGATATTCTATTTATTATATGATGTTATCCTTGTAATTACGTCCGAAAAGGGTTGTTTTCACGCCGAGGGGCCGCTTTGAACAGCCTGTCACCACAGTAACACTGTGACGTCATAAGCCAATTCGATGCGTCAGACCATTGTTTTATGACGTCAAATTATTTCAGTCACTGGTCGCAGTGAAAATATAAGTTATATTCACTGTAGCTTGATTGAGAATTAATTTCACTGATAAATACCAGTATATCATTCCTCGTCACATAATAAATTGAAGATATTTAACGTTTCTCGTCGAATACCATGTAGGCCTATATCTCATCGAGCGAAGTTGAAATGCATATTTTCACAAGTGAAGCAGCCCGAGTGTAAATGTATTATTTCTACTTCAGATGAGATGTACATGGTATTCGACGAGACATGTCAAATGTTCTATTTATTAGATTTACCTAATCATGCATAGTTCGTAAATGACGTTCACTTTATGAATGGAGCCTCCTAGATTGCCACTCTTTCCACGGCCATCCTATGACGTCATCCTAGTGTTATTTCACAGAGTAGAATAACATCTTATTTCACTCAGTGAAAATACGGACGTTATTTTAACTCATAAATTCCATATTTCAACACAGAAAATATAATAAGCAAGTTTATCTGTTGGATCTCTTTACTTTAAAAACAGAGAAGGCAAATTGTTCATTTTTTTTGGGCTGAAGTTGATTGATAAATTTATTAACCGACCAAAAAAAGGTGATACAATTTGCTTGAAATATGGTTTGAGTTCATATTACCAATGATAAATACAATGTTCGAAATTACAACATACGCATTCTTCAAAGGAAATTAGTCGTCATGAAGCAGTACCAGGAAGATTACATGTGTAGCTATTAAACATTGTCTAAATTAGTTTAAGTCCATTACACAATGTTATACTTGAAATGGGATTTGAGTAATTTCATAACATTGTCATTGTCAGTTTCATTCTATTTCATAATGACTTAGTTTAAAAAAAGCATTAAGAATAGGTGACTTTGATACAGAAATTATCGATTTATCATGTTGATATTTTAATCTTTCAAACACTGACAACCTGACTATTTGACGGTATATTTCAAAGCTTCATGTGTTTATATAAATGTAATAAAGTATTTCCAGAAAATATAACCACAGTTCTCATCTTACATGTCATATTTTACCGCTTTGAAACATCTGTTGTCAACAACAATGTCGGCCATTTTAGCTGTTGCTAAGAAGGGAGACAACTCAGATGATACTGGTCAGCCAACTGATGTTATATGTACAGTAGCTGACTGCATCATTGGGGTACATTTTTAAATGGTCACAACTTTTTCTGCCCAAGGTTGATTTTGGTTGGGTTTTTTTCACAGCATCACAGTGACCTATTAATCATTTTAAGAAACAAATTTGCTTGTTATACTAAATGTCCGGGTCAGGTAAATTTCATGTCGATTTCTACTGGACTAAAAGATGAAAAATGTGAAAACGTGTGTAAATGTTTTGAGTTGGACAAACTGAAAGGACCTCTCACACCATTCGATATCGCCTAACTTCGGACACTCTTTAATTGGAAGGGACGCAATAATAATAATAGTATGTTTTGACTGAAAAGTAAACTGTCACAATTGTGATAATAGAAAAAGAGAAGCCCCTCTTTACCAAAGGTTTGACATAGCAAACACAGTTTAATGGAACAGAACTTTGCATGCAATGGTCGGGTGACTTCAAAACTTCAATCAGATGAGATCATACACTGCAGTCATACAATAATAAATCTCGTCCATGCACGAGCTTGCTGTAAACCCCTCGATCTACTAGTCATTGCGATTGTAAAGGCAAACTGATTCATGCGATGTTAGTGAAATACTCTTGAAAGTGGCATTAAACACCAACTCACCTCACCTCATCTCTCATAATCGACTAAGACATTTGAATCCAACTGAAACATCTATCACCACATAGGTACTTTAGATATGACAGCAGCACAATTTGAAATTATTTGACTGCTTTCATTTAGTCCGAGTGAAAGAATGTTCATTGGATAACTAGTGATACAGATACTCATTGTTTTCGGTTTTGATCTGTTAAAGAGCCATCAAGGATGTTATTTTTTCAAATACAAAATTATTTGTGGAATATACCTATAACGTCAATCTTACATCTACAACATGACATGTGATAAATAATTTTAATATGACGACAATGTAATGAAATTTGGTTTCAAAGAGAAGTAACCCTCCGAGTAACGCGCGCTAAGGGTATCTGACGTCATATAAACAGAATCCCCTTTATTACATAAAACGTACTACACTGTAGCAAGCGTTTCCGAAGAGCGAAGGCTCGTATTAAGAAACCAACGGGCTTCACGTGCTTCTCTTGGAAGTTAGGCGACCCCTGTTACACATTACAGAATGCGACGATTGTTTTATAAACAAAGATTCTAAATGTCCTGAGAACATACGCATTATTGCCTGTTCAATGTACTTTTTATTACGATAAGACCAGCAAATTATTACAAATATATTCTCATTGATTATAAAATTCAAGCAAAATACCTAGTTAGGTGAAAACATTATTCCAATATCTGTAGAAAATACATAATTAAATGAAATGGTAAATAAATAACAGCCAAAAATTATATCTTTCGATTTCTTTCATTGCTCACAAACTTGAAGGTCAAAGGTCAAGGTCATGAGATATTGGTTAAGGACAAGTTAATCCTTTGATCAAATTTTGAAATAAGAAATAGGTTTTAAGAACAAACTTGTGAACAGTAACCCCAGTTATGATTGGTAATAACTCGAATAATCAACAAATTTTTGTTAAAAAGAATTCCCATTTTATTGATGCTGACGAGAAAGTAGTAGAGGGGCCTGCATACTCCCAAATTTTCTCCTAAATTTATTGATAGGAGCCTGTATACTCCTAAAATTATTGATAGGGGCTTGTATAGGATATTTTTTGGATATTTTTTAATTAGGGCTTGTATAGGATATTTATGGAGTGGACCGAAAATTCGGTCAAACTGATTTTCTCAGACATGTCCAGACCTGTAGCACAGGTGTCCTCAGTGTCGTATATATGGTTTGACCAATTTAATTGTTAATTGAATTGACCGATTTGTTTAAAATTCGGTCAGACTGATATCATTTATACCCTCTCAAGGTATGATAAAAGGCCACTTTGTTTCATGAATACATTCATTCTCATTCGAATCTTGAGAAGTGGTCTTATGTTCTTGACGCTATTGGTGCTCTGTGCTGTTTACCTTGAAGATAGAAAATGGCAAAATTACCCCAGGACCCTATGGAGAGATATGGACTAGGCACTATGGCAGATAAGCAGTTGACAGAGATGCAGGATCCTCGTTGTCATTTGGACTTGGGTGGAGAGGTGTATGTGACTGCTCAGACTTGGGATGGAATGTTAAGTATACATATCCGCAAGTATGATGTTTTCCCTAATGGCAAGAGCTATCCTACCAAACGAGGGATTATGTTGACTCTGAAACACTGGTCAGAACTACCAGGAGTGTTCAAGTTCTTAGAGCAGTATGGTAAGACAAGTTTCTATACACATGTTGGAACCAGTGTCTATGCCACTGTGGAAGATCATGGTGTGGATCTCAGACACTGGGTGTTTAATGATGATAAACTAGTACCTTCCTCAAAAGGTATTCTACTATCCCAAGATCAGTGGAAGAAATTGAGAGACTGTTGTGATGTGATGCCAGACTTTGTACCTGAACTTAAAGAGATGGTATCAAAAGGGTCAGGGAAGAGAAAGTTATCTGATGTGAAATCTGATAAACCCATTAAGAAAAAGCAGGAGAGTGATTCCAAGATCGACAATGAAGCTGATAATGAGATACCTAATGATCCTGAGGATGTAAGGAAAGAAGAGGAGACTGATGAGCAGGTTGAGGAGACTGAGTTGGAAAGAGACTTACGTCAGATCCGTGAGGAGATGGATAAAGACTACAGAAGATTTGATCAGCAGATGGACTTAGTGGTTCCAGGGTATAGCAGTTTGGTTAAGGGGAAGAAACCTGATCATTATCCTGTTGGTTATATTAAAACCACGGCATCTGATGGAAGACCACAATATGAGGATGCAACACCTTTCAATACCTCAGATGAACCGCCGCCAATATACCTCAATTTAAGGTCACCACCATTTTCTGATGATGATAATAATGATGATAGTGTTGACGATGATGATTTTGGTGTAGATGATGAACATTTTCATCAGGGTCAAATGGAGCATTTGCAATGTTGGAAGTGTAATCCTAGTGACTATATCAACTGGTAGAACTGAGACTTGACTCATTCAAGAACTGTCCTATACAGATGACCCTTGGCTTCAACATAAGACCAGACTGTGACTATTTGTATATGGTAGGACAACCAAACCAAAAGAGTGATACTGCTGTTGGTTCAACATTGTGATCATGATATTGTAATAAACATATTGTATGTATTTTTCTTGTGTTGGTCTTCTTTTTGTAGATATATAAATAGAGTGAATGATATAGGAAAGGCCGATTTATCCATCATGACAGCTTGGGAAGAGTACTTGAGCAAGATTTATTATGATCCAAAACATGCTGGTAGTTATGCCGTACCCAAGAAGTTATTCGAAGCTGTGAAAGCTGAAGGTCAATTTAAGATTCGATTTATTTTCACGTTATCTTTGGGTCTATCCACTCAAGTCTACCAAAGGTGATGAAAGCCTTGACAGAAAAAACACAATATCATATACTTGGTATTTTTCAATCTGATAAGGGATCTGAATTCAATATAAGTTGACAGTATATATATTAGGTCGAGATAATGACTAACCTCATTTGCTTCAGAACATTCAGGGAGGACACATCACCATGAGTCAGTATAAACTTTTTGTCCCAGACACCGAGAAATGGACTCGCTATTATATGTTGCAAGTACAGGGTAAATGTGCACAGCACGGCAACTTGTCTGTTGACAGAACACTGGAGCTTTATGATCCAGAATGGCCTAAAATTTTGGAAGAAAGGAAACGAAAAGAACAGGCACTGGCCATGCCTTATTCTGAACAACCCAAAATTAACTTTGTCTCTCCAACACAACAAGTCGTGGAGCAAGCCATAGCTCAAGAGAAACGCGAAAGGGCTATACAAAGGAGAGCACAGAAAGTGTGTGTCATTCCTGACAAGAACGTTAAAGAAAACACATCACACAAAAAGAAGTCTCTTCCAAAACAGGGAAAGCCAGATCGTTACAGTAAGAAGGCATAATGTACTCCTGTCCAGTATGTTTCAAGACATATTCTTGGCCAGATAGTCTAAAGCGACATATGACTATCAAACATGAACAACTGCAAGCACCACCACAACAACAACAACAACAACAACAACAACAACAACAACAACAACAACAACAACAACCACAACAACAACCACAACCACAACAACAACAACAACAACAACAACAACAACAACAACAACAACAACAACAACAACAACAACAACCACCGCAAGAGGTTTCATTACGACACCCCTTCACCATGATCGTTTCCGGGCCAACATCATCAGGAAAATCGTATCTTGTTCGACACATTTTGGAAAGCCTCAAGATTAAACCTTACCCTCAACGGATCTTATGGCTTTATCGTCGCTGGCAACCTCTCTATGATGACATTCTACAATTCGTGTATCCTCCTGTAGAGTTTGTTCAAGGTATTCCCATAGATTTGGACCAAGACTACTTTTTTGACACAGGTGTAAGAAATGTCCTAGTTCTGGACGATCTCATGTCAACGGCTAGTAAAGATCCTAAAATAACAGATCTATTTACAGAAGGTTCCCATCATCGTAACCTCTCTGTCATCGCCATCAATCAAAACCTTTTCTATAATAGGAACCCAACACAACGTAGAAACTGTCATTATATAGTCATGTTTAACAATCCAGTAGACCAACAATCCATCATGACCTTAGGTCGTCAAATGTATCCAACCCGATCTCAACATTTTATGCAAACATTTGAAGAGGCTACGAGCGAACCCTATGGCCATCTTTTAATTGATTTAAAACCTGATACACCAGCAGACGAAAGACTTCGTCCTAATGGCTGTAAAGTGAGTAGTTTGGAAAACCATCCTCAGAAAGAGTCTACCCTCCGAAGCGTGCAGAAGTGTGCCGAAAATCTCTGTGATATGCCTTCTTGTGATAGTTGTGGAATAGTCTTCCAATCTACTACGGACCTCATGAAACACAGAAAAACCTGGTGTCCTGGGAATGAAAGTTCACTTTCACCTCCCGGAATTGCCAATGAGCCAATGAAACGAAAGTTTGATGACGCCTTTCCCCCAAAGAAATCTCTAGAAAGCTGTTGTTATTGTGGACAGGTGTTTCTAAATAGTATTTGTTTACAGAAACATCTCCACGATAAGCAATGCCCAGAAGTGGAAAAGGATGATATTGATGATGATGATGATGACATGAAGATATTTCATAATAAATTACAAAAGACTAGCAAAGATAGTGAAGAAGAGGTTATAAGAAGTTTGATAAAGAGAGTTGGTCGGGAGAATGAAGATCTATTGAATATAAAGAGACAGCGGTATGAAAAGCTAAACATGTCAGGAGATATGATTGAAAATAAAATGAATAATATAGTTTGGAGAAAATTCAAAGAAATGTATGGGCAAGTTGTTGCCTATGTCTTTGGCTTGAGGCATGGTCCCAATACCTTGGACATTCTTAACTCTATGGAAGACACAGCTGAAAATATGATTGAACAAGTTATTTCCAAACTCTACAAGTACAAGCCATGGATCATGGAAATCATAAAAGATGTTGATGATGACAGTGATGACGAATCTGAAGACGGTAGTGAGGATGAGGAAGAAGAAGAAGTAGCTCAATAGACATTCGTGGTTGTAAAGAAGACTTAGGGATTGTTCCTAGCCTTAAGTCTTCTCATTGAAACGGGGCAAATAAAATGTGTGAAGATTAATATTCTTTTTATATATATTACTATATAGCAATTGTCACATATAATCTCTGAATGTGAAAACAGATGAATCAATCACATTTTCTGCAGGGCAAACTCACTATACTGGACTTCTTCCAATTTTATGTAGTTACGTGAAGTGTACCTTTATTATACACCAGGGTCACTTCTTTCCATGGTACCAAGAGCATGTTTGACCTTTATGACTAGTTAACAATCTCTCTCTCTCTCTCTCTCTCTCTCTCTCTCTCTCTCTCTCTCTCTCTCTCTCTCTCTCTCTCTCTCTCTCTCTCTCTCTCTCTCTCTCTCTCTCAACAATTGTTGAATAACATAAAATGATTGCCATGTAATATAACCTAACTACAATATTTCAGATACTTTTTCAACCATAACAACATCTTATAAATTTCATTAAACACATTTCATTAAATACATCTAATATCGGATATGTACCTCAAATGGTGTATGTATGTTAATTGAAGGATTAGAATAAATTCAACTTTAGTATTACTGTCTTAAAATTATGTAAAACCATTATCAAATGACATTTCAGAAAATGTTATTCATTGTTCTAGCAAATACAGTGTATGGCATTTCAAGCATTAACATTCATCTGCCCATTGTCTTACATTTCTGAATTGCAAACGGGATAACTTGCTATAAATATAATGGCTACGTATTGTCATCTACACATAAAACATATATTGAGAATTGACAAACAACACTGAAGTATTTTAGTACATGTTAGAAGTAATATCCTTTTTCATGGTCATACCATGCGTCAACACATTGTAATAGAATATTTATTATTAACTTAATGATCTGTCTTACAGGAAAACATATTGTCAAGTGTATTAAGGTTGGAGATATATCAAACCAATTTTATCAGGAGTAATTCCGATATACATCAATAATCATAAACTGAAGTAAGTCTAGTTTCACATATACACGCGGTAGTCTGATATAAATAAGCATTTAGAAGTACACTACTCAAGCACACATAAACATAGTTGATGTCTCTATTTTTAATTTATTATTTATTATATATTTTCAGGGGAAGATTTTGGAAAACTAATGTCTAAAAACCAGTTTACAGTTTTATGATAAAAGTCATAGTTTCATCTTATTTTTTTCTGTCATTTGGTTATAAAGATATAATTTTTATTATTATGAATGAATGAATATCTCTTTTATTCTTTGTGACACTCGCCCAAGAGCCTTTGTTTGTTTCAAACAAGTATGTGGGTATACAATAGAAAATTGGGTCACCCTAATTAGGTCCTTAATTCAGTTGAGTCACCCATAGCAACAGATATGACGTTACCTAAAAATAGATAATATTCAGCACATATGGGAAATAGGCCAGAGACCCCTTAGTTTTACTCAAGTAAGCAAACAGCTCAGAGATGTTCCCGCTAACTGTATTCATACATATCAATGCTAAAGCTATCTAGATGTTTTACCTGAACTTTGACAGTTCTTATTTCATAATTTCATATTCATTTATTTTCTGTCATTTGGTTATAAAGATATAATTTTTATTATGATGAATGAAAGAATGAATCTCTCTTTTATTTTATTTTTTTATCCTTTTTACAATCCAAAAATCATTTTACCTACGGAACACTACTCAAGCAGCGGTAGATCTTATACAAATAAAACAAATACAAATTGAATTAAGTCTATGTAAACTTGCTTTGATATACAATGATCATTTAAGTAAGTAAATAATACTCAAAACAACTGCAGATGGTCTGACATAAACATAGTTGATGTCTCTATTTTTAATTTATTATATATTTTCAGGGGAAGATTTTAGAAAACTAATGTCTAAAAAAAAAATCATTTACAAAGCTAAAACAGACCGTGTATACGTAAAGCAAGTTGTAAGCCATATTATCTTAAAGGGCCTCTTAGGTATTCTAGCTTTCTAAAGTTCATTCAAACATGAACACACCTGACACGCGCCCAAGAGCCTCTGTTTGTTTATTCAATCCGGTGTGTTCGTAGTCTGTTTGTATTAAGGATTAACGCTCCCCTCTGTCGTGTGGGACATCTAAAGTGGTCAACAGCGAGGCAAATTCCCGCTACAACACAAACTGAGTGCAAGTCTTTTATTTCAGATTGAATATAAGTGAAGGAGTGTGAAAAGAAAGCTCATGATAATTAAGCTTTTGTTTTCCTTAATAAGACAATCAACAGATTGACACAATATTAACACGTTTTATGTAGTTACTCTACTGAAATCCCAATTTATTCAAAGTGTTGACATTCTAGTGATATGTTATATATGTTAGATATCTGTGATTTTTCTTTTACAACATTTAAATAACTGAACAAATTACCTGTATTATATGTGAGAGATGAATGGAATAAGAACAACATTTATTTTCAGGGGGACATTTTAGAAAACTAATGTCTATGTTCGCATGTGTTTTACAAAGCTAAAACAGGCTGTGAAAATGCAAAGCAAGTTAGGGCTTCCAAGGGGTGTAAATGTGAGGGCGAGTCACACTCGGGGAGGTCATTGTATCCTCGGATCCCATTATCCGGTCATTGTTGACAGAGTAAACATAGTGGATCGCCGCATGTTTGTTATAGTTAAACCTTTCACAGGTTCATCTAAGGACACTGTTGAGCTGACTGAAGCAAATGATATCAGTCTGACCGAATTTTAAACAAATCGGTCAATTCAATTAACAATTAAATTGGTCAAACCATATATACGACACTGAGGACACCTGTGCTACAGGTCTGGACATGTCTGAGAAAATCAGTTTGACCGAATTTTCGGTCCACTCCATAAATATCCTATACAAGCCCTAATTAAAAAATATCCAAAAAATATCCTATACAAGCCCCTATCAATAATTTTAGGAGTATACAGGCTCCTATCAATAAATTTAGGAGTAAATTTGGGAGTATGCAGGCCCCTCTACTACTCGAGAAGGCGGAACAGGGAAAGGCGAGACCCTAAGTTTCGGAGCTGCTCTGCTTTTGCGGTGTCCCGCAAACGCTCATCTAGTTAAGGGTATAGTCTACCCAGAAATAAAAGTTTCAAGATTATTCTGATTTTTCGTTTGTAACACATTTAGATTGATTGATTGAAAACATATTTTATTCATTTAAGAAATGAATTGGGCACAAGTTGTGAAACTTATAGAAGCCCTCTCCAGGTAATCAACAATTATTTTACAAGGCTAGAATACATAACAAGAAAGTAAGAAATCTACAAGTGACGAAGTGGGTAAACATGTAATATACATTATTAAGGCAACACACAATTGGAAATGTTATTCTTATGACAAAATGCACTTTGAATATGGTAAAAACGTACATTAGTATTAATGTATTATTTGAACCGTTGACTCTTTCCAATGAATTTATGAACATGGTGAAATATGTTTTCATTGACTGTTTGTGGAAGATTTGGGTTTCCATACAGGATTGTATTAATATCAAATTCTGCCTTTAAATTATAAAATCTTTGCTTTAATTCTAAACGAAGATTAGCATGTCTTGGACATCTCAAGAAGAAATGATAAACATCTTCAACTAAAGCACCACAATTGCAAGATTTACTTTCAGATAAATTGACACGATACAGATCACCGTTTAGGGAACTACAAGAACTTCTTAACTTACTGTGTATAATGTTCATCTTCCTATCGCCGAATAGAAAATATTTTGGGATTTTACATTCTTTTTCAGATAATTTTGCTTTAAATGACGATAATGAATTTGAACATCTTATTTTCGAGGAAAGATTATTCCACAGATAAGCACAGTCATAAATAAAAGACTTTTGAAGGACTGCAGTTCGAAATTTTGGAATAGATAAATTTGATTTGTTACGCAAGTTGTAATGAGAAATAGTTTCAGTGGCTGGTGGAAGTAAGTTAATCAGATAATCTGGAGCTTGTATATTAATAATTTTGTAAAAAGTACAAAGTTTCTTATTTCCACGTCTAATTGTTAAAGGCAACCAACCAGTTTCTTTGTATAAGCTATCTCTTGAAGCAAACTTTGGTAAGCCAGTTACAATTCTTGCAGCTTCAAGTTGGACCTTTTCAAGTTTGTCACACAAAACATCCGAACAGTTATCCCAGACCTCAGAAGCATATTCCAAAGTGGGTCGAATATACATTTCATACATACGTGATAAAATACTTCTATTCAAAACATACTTTAACACACGTAGAGAAGAGATTAGTTTTGAAGCCTTTTCTATGGAAAGATCAACATGATTAGACCATTTAGTATTGTCCGAGAAGATAAGGCCAAGATGTTTATGTTGATGTACACGTTCCAGTTGATCATTATTGAATACTAATCTAGGTACTTGATGACTATTACTATGGCTAAATAGCATGAATTTAGTCTTATTGGGGTTAAAGTTAACCAACCATTTGTTAGCCCATTCGTGTAATTGGACTAAGATAACATTTAGATAACTTGGTACTCTTTGTTACAATGAGCTAAATAAAAGATGAGGCACAACACAAATATTTTATCCATCATTTCAACACCATAGTATATAGATATATGTCAATCAGTTTCCTCTCTTTAGTATTGGTGAGTTGAGGTTGTACCCTGTTTTCAGCATAAACATTTACCCTTCCTTTGACCCGATCAGAAATTGTAGATTTCGCAACGCTAGCCTATACTTCTTGGCAGATTTTCTTATAGACAGCAAAACTTGTCTTACAACTTTAACAGCTTTCATAAGCCTGTTTTCTTTTGAGGGATTTGACATGTTTCTAATGAGGCTATTACCTGTCTAGCCGACTGGTAACTGGAGATACGGTCAGTATGACGTCACTGTACATATAAGACGTCATACGCGCATTTGTGTCCGAACCATGGTCAAACCTGTCCGAACCAAGGTCATTTTGACATGTTATCAAAATCTCAATTCTAAACTCAAGAATAAATTTGAAATTACGAAAATACAAATTTAATCGACTACCTAATTGTTTCTTCATATACGTGCATATATTTCGTTTTCAAAGTATACCTGACTGTCAGATATTTCTCAAAAGAATCAAGTATTGTCAGAAAATGAACAGAAATATTTTGAAATCAACGGAGCGATACAATTGGCTTTGTTTTTTAGTCAGCTGTAAATTGAAAGTGTCTGAAGTTCGGGCCGATCTTAGGTCAGTTTGTCCTATAGGGCCTACGTATAATGTCCATGGCTCAATGAATACCACTATTTCCGTTTGATTCACTTGCGCACCCTACCCACGTACATCGGTAGTGTCATCACCATTTTAATGCGAATGCGTGCCTGTATTGTTGCTCGTGCTTGTATGAAAATCGGTTTCAGATGTTTTTCTGATCAAGCACTGATCGAAAACTGTACAATTCATTTGCATCTTTTCAACAATCGCCATTCTTTTGTGACATGACAACTTCTCAAATTTAGATATATCATGCAGAAATGGTGCAACTACATTATGCTTTCTAAGATGACTGGCGGTTAGAACAAGAAAAAAAAGTACTTTATCAGACAATAAAGGTATAGTTTTTTTGATGACGTAACAGTCGAATGACGTTCCCTCTGTTCCACGCCGCTCCCTCGTGATCAGGTGTCCATGGTAACGTAACGTCGATTCGCCTCAGTCGTCTGAACTCTTACATAGCAACCAATAAAGCGTGTACTCCTTTTCGTGATTTGCAACTTCTGCAGTCTGTCAAAATAAGTGGTGGGACAATGAACATCAACTTTTATGACAGCAGTAAACACGTGAATTAGACAAATTACGTTCCGCCATCACACTTAGACTTGATCCAGCTCTATAACATTATACAGTGTTGTTCCTAGGTGGTCTGCGGAGGGGGTCATTTTGGCCATTTCTGAACAAGTGGGACCCTTTGCAAAGGTAAAAGTATCCTACTTCTCCAAATTTTAAGGGACACCTTACCAAAAAGGTGGGCAAATGTCCCCAGGACCCCCTCTAGGAACAACACTGCATGATACTACCCACAATTATTTTTGGGATGTTAGTCACGTGATCTTAGGCTATCTCAGAGTGGGTTTTACACGTTGAATATCCATCCGTTGGCCCTGTTCATGGATTATAAATATGAAGAATGTAAACAATATTTTTATTTCCAAATTATTGGAAGCATAATGTTACCCGTATCTGATCATTTGACATCTTAGAAAAGAAATAAAGTTCGCTGTACCCCAATGTCTTTTGTAATAAAGTATAGTTTTGCCCTGAACTATTACAGTTAAAGCACGAGGACGTTAGTCCATATCACATTGGGGTACAGCGAAATTTATCGAAAGAAAGTGACCTTGCGCCCATGCAGGGTATTTCTTATGCCTGAGTTACACCAAGATAGTTCTCACTACGTTCTACTCCGTCCAAAAAATATTGTACAACGACCTCGAATGGGACAGGAACGGGTAACTTTTGCGCATAAATTTTCATATCACGATCCAAGTACATTTACAGACAGTTCTCAGAAAGTCCATCTAGTCTTTTTCCCGTCCTCTGACAGTTGGTACCACGTTTAAATGGGATAATATTGTTCATAACGTTTTCTATCTGTTCAATCCCGTTATCAGTCAGTTTATATCAGTTCTGAACGAGACATATCTCGATCTTCATACGCACAATATCTTTCTACCCCGTATGTCTCCCGATCAACTCGTAATCAAACAGTTCTTCTCGTTTTATCATTTCGTTCTTAGTACGTTGTTCTTGTACCGCACTGACGTCCTGGCCCGCCTTATGTAAATATCCAGCACGGTCTTGCCTGTTCTTATTACGGTTCTCAGTTTCAATGTGAAAAAGTATAACACTTCAATGGAATAGTGTGGAAAAAAATGATTGAATTTCTTTCCTGCTATCGTCGTCTCCTGGGCCGGGAGATCAAACCCTATACGGTGGATAACGTGTTCATCATGAATGAAATATGTTTAAACCAAGCAACCCTTCTTCTTGTTGTTTGGCTATCATCCAAAAGTAGAATAAAAGTAATATTCAACATGTTTACAGGTGCAAGTTCTTTATGTTACTTGTTTAACTATGTATCCCACATGATGAACGTATCAAAACGCAATCGTTCATACCCGTCCCTTCACATGCAAACGGAGTAAACACTGTGTGATAATTCTCCAACGTACTAATGGGGTAATCACACTTACGTTAAGTTACGTAGTTTAACCTAGTTCATTGAACGTAGCCACAAAACTTCTAACCTGATGGACCTTTGTGCATTTTTCGCAACTACGTTAACGTTTCATTACAACATGGTTCACTACGTGGACCTAGTTAGGTGTGGTTTATCTTAGTTGAGCGTAATTATACTTACTTTAGAGTAGTTATATGTATAGGAACTTGATGCAATGCGTCAATAACAAACCTGCGTTAACGTAGTTAAAATGCTTGAGAACGTAGACAGCCGACTAACACCTAGTCTTCTGCTCTGAAACAAGAACCTCACTCCCACAGAAAAACATGGCAACAACAACCCCACCGCAAAATACAAACATTGGAGCAACATACCCTACACCACAGACAGAAATGGGAACAAATACCCCACCACCACAGATAAACATAGGAGCAACATCTCCACCGCAACAGACATACATTGGAGCAACAACCTCATTGCAACAGACAAACATGGGAGCAACATCCCCACCGCAACAGACAAACATTGGAGCAACAACCTCATTGCAATAGACAAACATTGAAACAACAACCCAACTGCGACAGATGCACATGAGAGCAACTTCTTCACCACCACAGACAAACATGGGTGCAACATGCCCACCTTGACAGATACACATGGAAGCTTCTTCACCATCCGACTGAAATGGGAGCAAATATCCCACCACCACAGATAAACATTGGAGAAACAACCTCATCGTAACAGACAAGTTTCAAGTTTGAAAGTTTGAATCATCATGTTACAGTTTTGCACACGGGATGTTTTACACCTTTAATTGATTTTCATCAAAAATGTATATTATGTATGTTTTCCCATTAGATGTTTACATATACAGGTATATAATTATACACATCGATAGAGTTGTCAAGGTGTCAATATAAAACACAGAAAGATCCAGTTTGCAGGTATTGAAGTTCATGGACATTTGCAAGATCTTTATGGTTTTTAATGTCTATCTGTATTATTCTCAAACTGTGTATCTCATTTCTCACTTGAGTTACTTAATATAATAATATTATCATATGTTGATTTTCTGATATTCGTTTTCATTTACATGTCCATGGCTTGATATTACAATATTAAATTACTCAAGTGATATTTCTAAAAGGTATTAAAGTATCCATGGCCAGTTTTGTTTTCAATTTCATGTTGACAGTTTGTTACTCTTGATCTTAGCATTCAGCATTTTCATTGTGATTTAGTTGCCCATGACTTCATATTAAGTCTCTCCAGTGATAACAGATTTCGTGATTTTTATGAAAACAGTTCAAGGTGTTAGTTTTGTTATGTATAAAAGTTTACTTCATTTAAACATTATTTTTGTTGTGAGGTTTGTTTATTGTTGGAATGCAATATCATGGATAAGCAAACTGTAAGTATATTCTATATATATTATATCGCCACCCTTATATCGGGATACGTATCGTATCGCAACTGATAGGTAAGCAATTTTTTTAAATAAAGCGTTGCGAATACAATTTTAGTATCATAAGTTATCGCTCCGCATCGCCAATGCAATCCCTAGTAATAAGAACTTTAGCTTCTACATTTTACTCATTCATTAAAACTATTCATCTCATTATTACAGTTGGCAAAGCATAATTTAAGGTTATTTAGTTGTTATATGAACAAATGTTTTTCTTTCAAATTTCTGCTAGTGCTGTTCTTGTATATGCATCCTCGATTATGGTTGTATAAGATAAACTTTACATAATTCCAGGAAAAGTTTCTTTTTGTTTAATGTATTTGAATAATTGTTCAACAACCTTTAAAAGAAATAAAACATTAATTTTCTTCCTTCTCAGTTAATCACCTTTTAAACTATAAGTATACCGTAACTCTTAAATTGAATATTTGTCTGCCAATACTATACATCAACATCAGACTCAATTTGGACTCAAAACTTTCTGCAAATATACAGTTGATACATATATGATATCTTGCCTGATCAACTGCACACACTGACCTACGTTTGCTTGAGAGAAATGTGTTAAACGAAATGTCCCCGGTTCCATGTTGAAATGACACACATTGTCCCCGTTTGCATGTGTGAAACTAAACATGCACACATACCATAGGAGAATATATTCTCATGTTTTGGATGACAGTTTGACAGCACACGATACACACCAACACATATTTCCTCAAATTAAGCTAAATAGAAAACACTTATTCACACCCAGTTGGTTTCCATAGAGACAATATTAATACACAATTAGTGTCCCCGCTTCCATGGTGTAAATGATACACACAGTCCCCGTTTGCTTGTGGAAACCTACACATATACACTTATTGTAGTAAAATGGATTCTCACGATGAGTATGACCGTCAGATTGCTATTATCTTTTAAGCACACTCATATAGCCGTGAATTGTATACAAACATGAACCAAGATGTCCCAATTTTCATAGGGAAATACCTGAAAGACACATGTCCACGCTTCCATTGTGTAAATGATACACACTGTCCCCGTTTGCTTGTGAAAACTTACACATATACACTTATTGTAGTAAAATGGATTCTCAGGCTGTGTATGATCATCAGATTGCAACAACCTCTTGAACACACGCATGTATCCTTGTTTTGAATACAAAAGTGAACCCAAAATGTCACCGTTTCTACGGAGAAATACCTGTTATACACATGTCCCCGGTTCCATGGTGTAAAAGATGCACACTGTCCCCGTTTACATGCAAAAAAAGCACACACACACAATCGGTGTGTGTCCCCGGTTCCTACATGAAAGGTCATACTCGTTCAAATGTATCGTGTAGAGCCAGTCAATGTTTAGAACTAACATACATGGTGAGGGAAGTATGCGATGCAAGTGGTACAGCTGTAGAGCAGCTAGAGAAAATGTCCCCGGTTACATGTGTTTATTAAGTGTCCCCGTTTGCCACCTTTAACATCAATGTGTGTGTGTGTGGAGGAGGGATACTACCGTACGGAACATAATTTTGGATGATAAAAGGTGATAGTGAGATCTCCGTGTCCACTGGAACCTTGATCAAAAGTGTTTGAGGTCTGATTACAGAGAAGCTCAATAGTTTTCTAGACTGAGAGTAACCTTACAAATATACGGTAGTATATATTAGAATTGAACATTATTCTAAATGTCCATTATTTGAGAATCTTACCCATGTGTCTTCTGATATCAAATATATCAACAGGACTTCATTATAGTTACAAATCTCCCCAGCATGCCAATGAAACAAATTTCCTCCGGGATATCTTATCTTAATGAATGAACATATCTCAAACATAGTCTTACACTCAGACTTTGAAAAAAGTATTTATTCTGAAAACATCACCACTTTATCAAATATTGAAAAGGAGACCGTAAGAAAGGAAATTTTCATTAAAAAAAGGCTCCTTTTCAAATTTTTTTATATTTTTAGAATGTTTTTGATAGAGTCTAAGTGTTAGACTAATCTCAAAACACAACACTGCCTTTTAGCTTCTTTGTCAGTGATCTCAGTGAAGTAGCATAGCATTGTGACGTCATCAGCACTATGGCATCATAACATTGTTACATCATCAACTTTAAGGCCATAACAATGTCAGCAGTGGCGGATCCGGGAATTTTCAGAGGGGGGTCAATTGTGTTTACCAATACCCGCCCATGCAAAAGAGAGAGATGAAAGTATGTTGTCAATTAATAGTTTCATGTCATTAGTTCAATCCATAATCATGACAGAAGGATTTAACACTATTTGGATTGAGGTTTGTGGGTAGTAAGAATTGTAGTTTGTAACCAGTATGTTTTCATTGATTAAGCAAATAATTATTTTTTTTATATAATTTTATGGTCAAGAAAAGACAGTATTTCTCTGTTTCTGCAGTTTGATCTCAGTTCTTAACACAGTGAAAATATCACACAGGGAATGGCACAATAATATGATGTCACATCTGCTATCAACAACGTCAGCGCAAATGCTAAGTGACAACGGTATGATATCACAAGAACTCCCTAACTTTGAACTTATCTAACTTTAAAACACCACATTTTTTTTAAACATAGAAGCATATAATTAATGGAATATTTTGTATTTACAGTGTAATGTCACTTATCTCTCATCTTATATATATTTTTCACTCGTATCTGCGCTACTTAAAACATTACTAGCTTTCCCGGTCGCTCGCTGAGAGATAAACTGTAACATTATACTGAAAACACTGAATAATCCTCTATTTATTCAGCCTAACAAACACATAAGTTCTTTTGAATCAAATTCTCACAACCAAAAAAATAATTCGCATTCAAGGGATTCAAAGAAGTAAGCAAAGTAACCTTTTTTTTTAATCAAAGATATTTTCATTCATATTTTTATTTAAAAAAAGGCTCCGACCTTTGACTACTTCTACAGAAAATGGGTATCTTTAGCGAACAGACTTAACACACCTTTAATAAAATTTTAATTTCTTATGAACAATTTTGTAGTTGATCTTTACAAATTTTTTTTTTTACATATTTATGCCATTGGGAAAAAAGGGGGAAAATCAAACATTTATATTTACATTCTTTTACATTTTTGTAACATATCATTCCAAATGTGTTTTCGTACGTTTGTAATAAAAATCAGTTGTTACTCGATGGCTACACTATGAAAAATGTTTAAAACAATTAGAAATACTTGCAAGAGTTACCTCCCTTTGTTCAGAAAAAACTCTCACTCCTATTATAAAAATTCATTTAGCTCTCTTGGAAATTTATGTGGTTTAAAAAATCCAACTTCTCATTGTTGTAATTACATCTGTTTCTTAAACTATGAATTGAATTAGGGCTAAAAATTTAATTTTCCTTTTAAAATCATAAACGAAATGGAACGGTTTGAGAAAAATAAAAAAAATTTGGAACATTTTTTGAAGAAATTTCACATTTTTGGAAGGTAAACAATGAACATGGGTAGTTCATGT
This sequence comes from Gibbula magus, assembly GCA_936450465.1. NCBI lineage: Eukaryota > Metazoa > Mollusca > Gastropoda > Trochida > Trochidae > Gibbula > Gibbula magus. Next base: position 203,448 of record OW388302.1, read on the forward strand.
TGGAAGGTAATCAATGGACATGGGTAGTTCATGTTGGAAGGTAATCAATGGACATGGGTAGTGCATGTTGGAAGGTAATCAATGTACAGGAGTAGTTCACGTTGGAAGGTAACCGATGGACATGGGTAGTTCATGTTGGAAGGTAATCAATGTACATGAGTAGTTCATGTTGGAAGGTAATCAATGAACATGGATAGTGCATGCTGGAAGGTAATCAATGAACATGAGTAGTTCATGTTGGAAGGTAATCAATGGACATGGGTAGTTCATGTTGGAAGGTAATCAATGAACATGAGTAGTTCATGTTGGAAGGTAATCAATGGACATGGGTAGTTCATGTTGGAAGGTAATCAATGGACATGGGTAGTGCATGTTGGAAGGTAATCAATGGACAAGGGTAGTTCATGATGGTAGGTAATCAATGGACATGGGTAGTTCATGTTGAAAGGTAATCAATGGACATGGGTTGTTCATGTTGGAAGGTAATCAATGGACATGGGTAGTTCATGTTGGAAGGTAGTCAATGGACATGGGTAGTTCATGTTGGAAGGTAATCAATGGACATGGGTAGTTCATGTTGGAAGGTAATCAATGAACATGGATAGTGCATGCTGGAAGGTATTCAATGGACATGGGTAGTTCATGTTGGAAGGTAATCAATGGACATGGGTAGTTCCTGTTGAAAGGTAATCAATGTACATGGGTAGTTCATGTTGGAAGGTAATCAATGGACATGGGTAGTTCATGTTGAAAGGTAATCAATGGATATGGGTAGTTCATGTTGGAAGGTAATCAATGTACACGAGTAGTTCACGTTGGAAGGTAATCAATGAACATGAGTAGTTCATGTTGGAAGGTAATCAATGGACATGGGTAGTTCATGTTGGAAGGTAATCAATGGACATGGGTAGTTCATGTTGGAAGGTAATCAATGGACATGGGTAGTGCATGTTGGAAGGTAATCAATGAACACGGGTAGTTCATGTTGGAAGGTAATCAATGGACATGAGTAGTTCATGTTGGAAGGTAATCAATGGACACGAGTAGTTCATGTTGGAAGGTAATCAATGGACGTGGGTAGTGCATGTTGGAAGGTAATCAATGGACACGAGTAGTTCATGTTGGAAGGTAATCAATGGACGTGGGTAGTGCATGTTGGAAGGTAATCAATGGACATGGGTAGTTCCTGTTGAAAGGTTATCAATGTACATGGGTAGTTCATGTTGGAAGGTAATCAATGGACATGAGTAGTTCATGTCGGAAGGTAATCAGTGGACATGAGTAGTTCATGTTGGAAGGTAATCAATGGACATGAGTAGTTCATGCTGGAAGGAAATCAATGAACATGAGTAGTTCATGTTGGAAGGTAATCAATGGACATGAGTAGTTTATGTTGGAAGGTTATCAATGGACATGGGTAGTTCATGTTGGAAGTTAATCAATGGACATGGGTAGTTCATGTTGGAAGGTAATCAATGGACGTGGGTAGTTCATGTTGGAAGGTAATCAATGGACACGGGTAGTTCATGTTGGAAGGTAATCAATGGACATGGGTAGTGCATGTTGGAAGGTAATCAATGGACATGAGTAGTTCATGTTGGAAGGTAATCAATGAACATGGATAGTTCATGTTGGAAGGTAATCAATGCACATGGGTAGTTCATGTTGGAAGGTAATCAATGGACATGGGAAGTGTATGTTGGAAGGTAATCAATGAACATGAGTAGTTCATGTTGGAAGGTAATCAATGGACATGGGTAGTTCATGTTGGAAGGTAATCAATGTACATGGGTAGTGTATGTTGGAAGGTAATCAATGGACATGGGTAGTGTATGTTGGAAGGTAATCAATGAACATGAGTAGTTCATGTTGGAAGGTAATCAATGGACATGGGTAGTGCATGTTTGAAGGTAATCAATGAACATGAGTAGTTCATGTAGGAAGGTAATCAATGAACATGAGTAGTGCATGCTGGAAGGTAATCAATGGACATGGGTAGTTCATGTTGGAAGGTAATCAATGTACATGAGTAGTTCATGTTGGAAGGTAATCAATGGACATGGGTAGTGTATGTTGGAAGGTAATCAATGAACATGAGTAGTTCATGTTGGAAGGTAATCAATGGACATGAGTAGTTCATGTAGGAAGGTAATCAATGGACGTGGGTAGTTCATGTTGGAAGGTAATCAATGGACATGGGTAGTTCATGTTGGAAGGTAATCAATGGACATGAGTAGTTCATGTTGGAAGGTAATCAATGGACATGGGAAGTGTATGTTGGAAGGTAATCAATGAACATGAGTAGTTCATGTTGGAAGGTAATCAATGGACATGGGAAGTGTATGTTGGAGGGTAATCAATGAACATGAGTAGTTCATGTTGGAAGGTAATCAATGGACATGAGTAGTTCATGTTGGAAGGTAATCAATGTACATGGGTAGTGCATGTTGGAAGGTAATCAATGGACATGAGTAGTTCATGTTGGAAGGTAATCAATGGACATGGGTAGTTCATGTTGGAAGGTAATCAATGGACATGGGAAGTGTATGTTGGAAGGTAATCAATGAACATGAGTAGTTCATGTTGAAAGGTAATCAATGAACATGAGTAGTTCATGTTGGAAGGTAATCAATGGACATGAGTAGTTCATGTTGGAAGGTAATCAATGGACATGAGTAGTTCATGTTGGAAGGTAATCAATGGACATGGGTAGTTCATGTTGGAAGGTAATCAATGGACATGGGAAGTGTATGTTGGAAGGTAATCAATGAACATGAGTAGTTCATGTTGGACGGTAATCAATGGACATGAGTAGTTCATGTTGGAAGGTAATCAATGAACATGAGTAGTTCATGTTGGAAGGTAATCAATGGACATGAGTAGTTCATGTTGGAAGGTAATCAATGGACATGGGTAGTTCATGTTGGAAGGTAATCAATGGACATGGGAAGTGTATGTTGGAAGGTAATCAATGAACATGAGTAGTTCATGTTGGAAGGTAATCAATGGACATGAGTAGTTCATGTTGGAAGGTAATCAATGGACGTGGGTAGTTCATGTTGGAAGGTAATCAATGTACATGGGTAGTTCATGTTGGAAGGTAATCAATGGACATGAGTAGTTCATGTTGGAAGGTAATCAATGGACATGGGTAGTTCATGTTGGAAGGTAATCAATGGACATGGGTAGTTCATGTTGGAAGGTAATCAATGGACATGAGTAGTTCATGTTGGAAGGTAATCAATGAACATGGGTAGTTCATGTTGGAAGGTAATCAATGGACATGGGTAGTTCATGTTGGAAGTTAATCAATGGACATGGGTAGTTCATGTTGGAAGGTAATCAATGGACGTGGGTAGTTCATGTTGGAAGGTAATCAATGGACACGGGTAGTTCATGTTGGAAGGTAATCAATGGACATGGGTAGTTCATGTTGGAAGGTAATCAATGGACATGAGTAGTTCATGTTGGAAGGTAATCAATGAACACGGGTAGTTCATGTTGGAAGGTAATCAATGGACATGAGTAGTTCATGTTGGAAGGTAATCAATGGACACGAGTAGTTCATGTTGGAAGGTAATCAATGGACGTGGGTAGTGCATGTTGGAAGGTAATCAATGGACACGAGTAGTTCATGTTGGAAGGTAATCAATGGACGTGGGTAGTGCATGTTGGAAGGTAATCAATGGACATGGGTAGTTCCTGTTGAAAGGTAATCAATGTACATGGGTAGTTCATGTTGGAAGGTAATCAATGGACATGAGTAGTTCATGTCGGAAGGTAATCAGTGGACATGAGTAGTTCATGTTGGAAGGTAATCAATGGACATGAGTAGTTCATGCTGGAAGGAAATCAATGAACATGAGTAGTTCATGTTGGAAGGTAATCAATGGACATGAGTAGTTTATGTTGGAAGGTAATCAATGGACATGGGTAGTTCATGTTGGAAGGTAATCAATGGACATGGGTAGTTCATGTTGGAAGGTAATCAATGGACGTGGGTAGTTCATGTTGGAAGGTAATCAATGGACACGGGTAGTTCATGTTGGAAGGTAATCAATGGACATGGGTAGTTCATGTTGGAAGGTAATCAATGGACATGAGTAGTTCATGTTGGAAGGTAATCAATGAACATGGGTAGTTCATGTTGGAAGGTAATCAATGGACGTGGGTAGTTCATGTTGGAAGGTAATCAATGGACATGGGAAGTGTATGTTGGAAGGTAATCAATGAACATGAGTAGTTCATGTTGGAAGGTAATCAATGGACGTGGGTAGTTCATGTTGGAAGGTAATCAATGTACATGGGTAGTGTATGTTGGAAGGTAATCAATGGACATGGGTAGTGTATGTTGGAAGGTAATCAATGAACATGAGTAGTTCATGTTGGAAGGTAATCAATGGACATGGGTAGTGCATGTTTGAAGGTAATCAATGAACATGAGTAGTTCATGTAGGAAGGTAATCAATGAACATGAGTAGTGCATGCTGGAAGGTAATCAATGGACATGGGTAGTTCATGTTGGAAGGTAATCAATGTACATGAGTAGTTCATGTTGGAAGGTAATCAATGGACATGGGTAGTGTATGTTGGAAGGTAATCAATGAACATGAGTAGTTCATTTTGGAGGGTAATCAATGGACATGAGTAGTTCATGTTGGAAGGTAATCAATGGACGTGGGTAGTTCATGTTGGAAGGTAATCAATGGACATGGGTAGTTCATGTTGGAAGGTAATCAATGGACATGAGTAGTTCATGTTGGAAGGTAATCAATGGACATGGGAAGTGTATGTTGGAAGGTAATCAATGAACATGAGTAGTTCATGTTGGAAGGTAATCAATGGACATGGGAAGTGTATGTTGGAAGGTAATCAATGAACATGAGTAGTTCATGTTGGAAGGTAATCAATGGACATGGGTAGTTCATGTTGGAAGGTAATCAATGTACATGAGTAGTGCATGTTGGAAGGTAATCAATGGACATGAGTAGTTCATGTTGGAAGGTAATCAATGTACATGGGTAGTTCATGTTGGAAGGTAATCAATGGACATGGGAAGTGTATGTTGGAAGGTAATCAATGAACATGAGTAGTTCATGTTGGAAGGTAATCAATGGACATGAGTAGTTCATGTTGGAAGGTAATCAATGGACATGGGTAGTTCATGTTGGAAGGTAATCAATGGACATGAGTAGTTCATGTTGGAAGGTAATCAATGGACATGGGTAGTTCATTTTGGAAGGTAATCAATGGACATGGGTAGTTCATGTTGGAAGGTAATCAATGGAGATGGGTAGTTCATGTTGGAAGGTAATCAATGGACATGGGAAGTGTATGTTGGAAGGTAATCAATGAACATGAGTAGTTCATGTTGGAAGGTAATCAATGGACATGAGTAGTTCATGTTGGAAGGTAATCAATGTACATGGGTAGTGCATGTTGGAAGGTAATCAATGGACATGGGTAGTGCATGTTGGAAGGTAATCAATGGACATGAGTAGTTCATGTTGGAAGGTAATCAATGTACATGGGTAGTTCATGTTTGAAGGTAATCAATGGACATGGGTAGTTCATGTTGGAAGGTAATCAATGGACATGGGTAGTTCATGTTGGTAGGTAATCAATGCACATGGGTAGTTCATGTTGGAAGGTAATCAATGAACATGGGTAGTTCATATTGGAAGGTAATCAATGGACGTGGGTAGTTCATGTTGGAAGGTAATCAATGTACATGGGTAGTTCATGTAGGAAGGTAATCAATGGACATGAGTAGTTCATGTTGGAAGGTAATCAATGGACATGGGTAGTTCATGTTGGAAGGTAATCAATGAACATGGGTAGTTCATGTTGGAAGGTAATCAATGAACATGAGTAGTTCATGTTGGAAGGTAATCAATGGACATGGGTAGTTCATGTTGGAAGGTAATCAATGGACATGGGTAGTTCATGTTGGAAGGTAATCGATGCACATGGGTAGTGCATGTTGGAAGGTAATCAATGGACGTGGGTAGTTCATGTTGGAAGGTAATCAATGGACATGGGTAGTTCATGTTGGAAGGTAATCAATGGACGTGGGTAGTTCATGTTGGAAGGTAACCAATGGACATGGGTAGTTCATGTTGGAAGGTAATCAATGGACGTGAGTAGTTCATGTTGGAAGGTAATCAATGTACATGGGTAGTGTATGTTGGAAGGTAATCAATGTACATGAGTAGTGCATGTTGGAAGGTAATCAATGGACGTGGGTAGTTCATGTTGAAAGGTAATCAATGGACATGGGTAGTTCATGTTGGAAGGTAATCAATGGACATGAGTAGTTCATGTTGGAAGGTAATCAATGGACATGGGTAGTTCATGTTGGAAGGTAATCAATGGACATGGGTAGTTAACGTTGGAAAGTAATCAATGGACATGGGTAGTTCATGTTGGAAGGTAATGAATGGACATGAGTAGTTCATGTTGGAAGGTAATCAATGGACGTGGGTAGTTCATGTTGGAAGGTAATCAATGGATATGGGTAGTTCATGTTGGAAGGTAATCAATGCACATGGGTAGTTCATGTTGGAAGGTAATCAATGGACATGAGTAGTTCATGTTGGAAGGTAATCAATGTACACGAGTAGTTCATGTTGGAAGGTAATCAATGGACATGGGTAGTTCATGTTGGAAGGTAATCAATGGACATGAGTAGTTCATGTTGGAAGGTAATCAATGGACATGGGTAGTTCATGTTGGAAGGTAATCAATGGACATGGGTAGTGTATGTTGGAAGGTAATCAATGAACATGAGTAGTTCATGTTGGAAGGTAATCAATGAACATGAGTAGTTCATGTTGGAAGGTAATCAATGGACATGAGTAGTTCATGTTGGAAGGTAATCAATGGACATGAGTAGTTCATGTTGGAAGGTAATCAATGGACATGGGTAGTTCATGTTGGAAGGTAATCAATGGACATGGGAAGTGTATGTTGGAAGGTAATCAATGAACATGAGTAGTTCATGTTGGAAGGTAATCAATGGACATGAGTAGTTCATGTTGGAAGGTAATCAATGGACATGAGTAGTTCATGTTGGAAGGTAATCAATGGACATGAGTAGTTCATGTTGGAAGGTAATCAATGGACATGGGTAGTTCATGTTGGAAGGTAATCAATGGACATGGGAAGTGTATGTTGGAAGGAAATCAATGAACATGAGTAGTTCATGTTGGAAGGTAATCAATGGACATGAGTAGTTCATGTTGGAAGGTAATCAATGTACATGGGTAGTGCATGTTGGAAGGTAATCAATGGACATGGGTAGTGCATGTTGGAAGGTAATCAATGGACATGAGTAGTTCATGTTGGAAGGTCATCAATGTACATGGGTAGTTCATGTTGGAAGGTAATCAATGGACATGGGTAGTTCATGTTGTAAGGTAATCAATGGACATGGGTAGTTCATGTTGGTAGGTAATCAATGCACATGGGTAGTTCATGTTGGAAGGTAATCAAAGAACATGGTAAGTTCATGTTGGAAGGTAATCAATGGACATGAGTAGTTCATGTTGGAAGGTAATCAATGTACATGGGTAGTTCATGTAGGAAGGTAATCAATGGACATGAGTAGTTCATGTTGGAAGGTAATCAATGGACATGGGTAGTTCATGTTGGAAGGTAATCAATGAACATGGGTAGTTCATGTTGGAAGGTAATCAATGAACATGGGTATTTTATGTTGGAAAGTAATCAATGAACATGAGTATTTCATGTAGGAAGGTAATCAATGAACATGAGTAGTTCATGTTGGAAGGTAATCAATGGACATGGGTAGTTCATGTTGGAAGGTAATCAATGGACATGAGTAGTTCATGTTGGAAGGTAATCAATGTACATGGGTAGTGCATGTTGGAAGGTAATCAATGGACATGAGTAGTTCATGTTGGAAGGTAATCAATGGACATGGGTAGTTCATGTTGGAAGGTAATCAATGGACATGGGAAGTGTATGTTGGAAGGTAATCAATGAACATGAGTAGTTCATGTTGAAAGGTAATCAATGAACATGAGTAGTTCATGTTGGAAGGTAATCAATGGACATGAGTAGTTCATGTTGGAAGGTAATCAATGGACATGAGTAGTTCATGTTGGAAGGTAATCAATGGACATGGGTAGTTCATGTTGGAAGGTAATCAATGGACATGGGAAGTGTATGTTGGAAGGTAATCAATGAACATGAGTAGTTCATGTTGGAAGGTAATCAATGGACATGAGTAGTTCATGTTGGAAGGTAATCAATGAACATGAGTAGTTCATGTTGGAAGGTAATCAATGGACATGAGTAGTTCATGTTGGAAGGTAATCAATGGACATGGGTAGTTCATGTTGGAAGGTAATCAATGGACATGGGTAGTGTATGTTGGAAGGTAATCAATGAACATGAGTAGTTCATTTTGGAGGGTAATCAATGGACATGAGTAGTTCATGTAGGAAGGTAATCAATGGACGTGGGTAGTTCATGTTGGAAGGTAATCAATGGACATGGGTAGTTCATATTGGAAGGTAATCAATGGACATGAGTAGTTCATGTTGGAAGGTAATCAATGGACATGGGAAGTGTATGTTGGAAGGTAATCAATGAACATGAGTAGTTCATGTTGGAAGGTAATCAATGGACATGGGAAGTGTATGTTGGAGGGTAATCAATGAACATGAGTAGTTCATGTTGGAAGGTAATCAATGGACATGAGTAGTTCATGTTGGAAGGTAATCAATGTACATGGGTAGTGCATGTTGGAAGGTAATCAATGGACATGAGTAGTTCATGTTGGAAGGTAATCAATGGACATGGGTAGTTCATGTTGGAAGGTAATCAATGGACATGGGAAGTGTATGTTGGAAGGTAATCAATGAACATGAGTAGTTCATGTTGGAAGGTAATCAATGAACATGAGTAGTTCATGTTGGAAGGTAATCAATGGACATGAGTAGTTCATGTTGGAAGGTAATCAATGGACATGAGTAGTTCATGTTGGAAGGTAATCAATGGACATGGGTAGTTCATTTTGGAAGGTAATCAATGGACATGGGAAGTGTATGTTGGAAGGTAATCAATGAACATGAGTAGTTCATGTTGGAAGGTAATCAATGGACATGAGTAGTTCATGTTGGAAGGTAATCAATGGACATGAGTAGTTCATGTTGGAAGGTAATCAATGGACATGAGTAGTTCATGTTGGAAGGTAATCAATGGAGATGGGTAGTTCATGTTGGAAGGTAATCAATGGACATGGGAAGTGTATGTTGGAAGGTAATCAATGAACATGAGTAGTTCATGTTGGAAGGTAATCAATGGACATGAGTAGTTCATGTTGGAAGGTAATCAATGTACATGGGTAGTGCATGTTGGAAGGTAATCAATGGACATGGGTAGTGCATGTTGGAAGGTAATCAATGGACATGAGTAGTTCATGTTGGAAGGTAATCAATGTACATGGGTAGTTCATGTTTGAAGGTAATCAATGGACATGGGTAGTTCATGTTGAAAGGTAATCAATGGACATGGGTAGTTCATGTTGGTAGGTAATCAATGCACATGGGTAGTTCATGTTGGAAGGTAATCAATGAACATGGGTAGTTCATGTTGGAAGGTAATCAATGGACGTGGGTAGTTCATGTTGAAAGGTAATCAATGGACATGGGTAGTTCATGTAGGAAGGTAATCAATGGACATGAGTAGTTCATGTTGGAAGGTAATCAATGGACATGGGTAGTTCATGTTGGAAGGTAATCAATGAACATGGGTTGTTCATGTTGGAAGGTAATCAATGAACATGAGTAGTTCATGTTGGAAGGTAATCAATGGACATGGGTAGTTCATGTTGGAAGGTAATCAATGGACATGGGTAGTTCATGTTGGAAGGTAATCGATGCACATGGGTAGTGCATGTTGGAAGGTAATCAATGGACGTGGGTAGTTCATGTTGGAAGGTAATCAATGGACATGGGTAGTTCATGTTGGAAGGTAATCAATGGACGTGGGTAGTTCATGTTGGAAGGTAATCAATGGACATGGGTAGTTCATGTTGGAAGGTAATCAATGGACGTGGGTAGTTCATGTTGGAAGGTAATCAATGTACATGGGTAGTGTATGTTGGAAGGTAATCAATGTACATGAGTAGTGCATGTTGGAAGGTAATCAATGGACGTGGGTAGTTCATGTTGAAAGGTAATCAATGGACATGGGTAGTTCATGTTGGAAGGTAATCAATGGACATGAGTAGTTCATGTTGGAAGGTAATCAATGGACATGGGTAGTTCATGTTGGAAGTTAATCAATGGACATGAGTAGTTAACGTTGGAAAGTAATCAATGGACATGGGTAGTTCATGTTGGAAGGTAATCAATGGACATGAGTAGTTCATGTTGGAAGGTAATCAATGGACGTGGGTAGTTCATGTTGGAAGGTAATCAATGGATATGGGTAGTTCATGTTGGAAGGTAATCAATGGACATGGGTAGTTCATTTTGGAAGGTAATCAATGGATATGGGTAGTTCATGTTGGAAGGTAATCAATGTACACGAGTAGTTCATGTTGGAAGGTAATCAATGGACATGGGTAGTTCATGTTGGAAGGTAATCAATGGACATGAGTAGTTCATGTTGGAAGGTAATCAATGGACATGGGTAGTTCATGTTGGAAGGTAATCAATGGACATGGGAAGTGTATGTTGGAAGGTAATCAATGAACATGAGTAGTTCATGTTGGAAGGTAATCAATGAACATGAGTAGTTCATGTTGGAAGGTAATCAATGGACATGAGTAGTTCATGTTGGAAGGTAATCAATGGACATGAGTAGTTCATGTTGGAAGGTAATCAATGGACATGGGTAGTTCATGTTGGAAGGTAATCAATGGACATGGGAAGTGTATGTTGGAAGGTAATCAATGAACATGAGTAGTTCATGTTGGAAGGTAATCAATGGACATGAGTAGTTCATGTTGGAAGGTAATCAATGAACATGAGTAGTTCATGTTGGAAGGTAATCAATGGACATGAGTAGTTCATGTTGGAAGGTAATCAATGGACATGGGTAGTTCATGTTGGAAGGTAATCAATGGACATGGGAAGTGTATGTTGGAAGGTAATCAATGAACATGAGTAGTTCATGTTGGAAGGTAATCAATGGACATGAGTAGTTCATGTTGGAAGGTAATCAATGTACATGGGTAGTTCATGTTGGAAGGTAATCAATGGACATGGGTAGTGCATGTTGGAAGGTAATCAATGGACATGAGTAGTTCATGTTGGAAGGTCATCAATGTACATGGGTAGTTCATGTTTGAAGGTAATCAATGGACATGGGTAGTTCATGTTGAAAGGTAATCAATGGACATGGGTAGTTCATGTTGGAAGGTAATCAATGCACATGGGTAGTTCATGTTGGAAGGTAATCAAAGAACATGGTAAGTTCATGTTGGAAGGTAATCAATGGACGTGGGTAGTTCATGTTGGAAGGTAATCAATGTACATGGGTAGTTCATGTAGGAAGGTAATCAATGGACATGAGTAGTTCATGTTGGAAGGTAATCAATGGACATGGGTAGTTCATGTTGGAAGGTAATCAATGAACATGGGTAGTTCATGTTGGAAGGTAATCAATGAACATGGGTAGTTCATGTTGGAAAGTAATCAATGAACATGAGTATTTCATGTAGGAAGGTAATCAATGAACATGAGTAGTTCATGTTGGAAGGTAATCAATGGACATGGGTAGTTCATGTTGGAAGGTAATCAATGGACATGAGTAGTTCATGTTGGAAGGTAATCAATTTACATGGGTAGTGCATGTTGGAAGGTAATCAATGGACATGAGTAGTTCATGTTGGAAGATAATCAATGGACATGGGTAGTTCATGTTGGAAGGTAATCAATGGACATGGGAAGTGTATGTTGGAAGGTAATCAATGAACATGAGTAGTTCATGTTGAAAGGTAATCAATGAACATGAGCAGTTCATGTTGGAAGGTAATCAATGGACATGAGTAGTTCATGTTGGAAGGTAATCAATGGACATGAGTAGTTCATGTTGGAAGGTAATCAATGGACATGGGTAGTTCATGTTGGAAGGTAATCAATGGACATGGGAAGTGTATGTTGGAAGGTAATCAATGAACATGAGTAGTTCATGTTGGAAGGTAATCAATGGACATGAGTAGTTCATGTTGGAAGGTAATCAATGAACATGAGTAGTTCATGTTGGAAGGTAATCAATGGACATGAGTAGTTCATGTTGGAAGGTAATCAATGGACATGGGTAGTTCATGTTGGAAGGTAATCAATGGACATGGGAAGTGTATGTTGGAAGGTAATCAATGAACATGAGTAGTTCATGTTGGAAGGTAATCAATGGACATGAGTAGTTCATGTTGGAAGGTAATCAATGGACGTGGGTAGTTCATGTTGGAAGGTAATCAATGTACATGGGTAGTTCATGTTGGAAGGTAATCAATGGACATGAGTAGTTCATGTTGGAAGGTAATCAATGGACATGGGTAGTTCATGTTGGAAGGTAATCAATGGACATGGGTAGTTCATGTTGGAAGGTAATCAATGGACATGAGTAGTTCATGTTGGAAGGTAATCAATGAACATGGGTAGTTCATGTTGGAAGGTAATCAATGGACATGGGTAGTTCATGTTGGAAGTTAATCAATGGACATGGGTAGTTCATGTTGGAAGGTAATCAATGGACGTGGGTAGTTCATGTTGGAAGGTAATCAATGGACATGGGTAGTTCATGTTGGAAGGTAATCAATGGACATGGGTAGTTCATGTTGGAAGGTAATCAATGGACATGAGTAGTTCATGTTGGAAGGTAATCAATGAACACGGGTAGTTCATGTTGGAAGGTAATCAATGGACATGAGTAGTTCATGTTGGAAGGTAATCAATGGACACGAGTAGTTCATGTTGGAAGGTAATCAATGGACGTGGGTAGTGCATGTTGGAAGGTAATCAATGGACACGAGTAGTTCATGTTGGAAGGTAATCAATGGACGTGGGTAGTTCATGTTGGAAGGTAATCAATGGACATGGGTAGTTCCTGTTGAAAGGTAATCAATGTACATGGGTAGTTCATGTTGGAAGGTAATCAATGGACATGAGTAGTTCATGTTGGAAGGTAATCAATGGACATGGGTAGTTCATGTTGGAAGGTAATCAATGGACATGAGTAGTTCATGCTGGAAGGAAATCAATGAACATGAGTAGTTCATGTTGGAAGGTAATCAATGGACATGAGTAGTTTATGTTGGAAGGTTATCAATGGACATGGGTAGTTCATGTTGGAAGTTAATCAATGGACATGGGTAGTTCATGTTGGAAGGTAATCAATGGACGTGGGTAGTTCATGTTGGAAGGTAATCAATGGACATGGGTAGTTCATGTTGGAAGGTAATCAATGGACATGGGTAGTTCATGTTGGAAGGTAATCAATGGACATGAGTAGTTCATGTTGGAAGGTAATCAATGGACATGGGTAGTTCATGTTGGAAGGTAATCAATGCACATGGGTAGTTCATGTTGGAAGGTAATCAATGGACATGGGAAGTGTATGTTGGAAGGTAATCAATGAACATGAGTAGTTCATGTTGGAAGGTAATCAATGGACGTGGGTAGTTCATGTTGGAAGGTAATCAATGTACATGGGTAGTGTATGTTGGAAGGTAATCAATGGACATGGGTAGTGTATGTTGGAAGGTAATCAATGGACATGGGTAGTTCATGTTGGAAGGTAATCAATGGACATGGGTAGTGCATGTTTGAAGGTAATCAATGAACATGAGTAGTTCATGTAGGAAGGTAATCAATGAACATGAGTAGTGCATGCTGGAAGGTAATCAATGGACATGGGTAGTTCATGTTGGAAGGTAATCAATGTACATGAGTAGTTCATGTTGGAAGGTAATCAATGGACATGGGTAGTGTATGTTGGAAGGTAATCAATGAACATGAGTAGTTCATTTTGGAGGGTAATCAATGGACATGAGTAGTTCATGTAGGAAGGTAATCAATTGACGTGGGTAGTTCATGTTGGAAGGTAATCAATGGACATGGGTAGTTCATGTTGGAAGGTAATCAATGGACATGAGTAGTTCATGTTGGAAGGTAATCAATGGACATGGGAAGTGTATGTTGGAGGGTAATCAATGAACATGAGTAGTTCATGTTGGAAGGTAATCAATGGACATGGGAAGTGTATGTTGGAGGGTAATCAATGAACATGAGTAGTTCATGTTGGAAGGTAATCAATGGACATGGGTAGTTCATGTTGGAAGGTAATCAATGTACATGGGTAGTGCATGTTGGAAGGTAATCAATGGACATGAGTAGTTCATGTTGGAAGGTAATCAATGGACATGGGTAGTTCATGTTGGAAGGTAATCAATGGACATGGGAAGTGTATGTTGGAAGGTAATCAATGAACATGAGTAGTTCATGTTGGAAGGTAATCAATGAACATGAGTAGTTCATGTTGGAAGGTAATCAATGGACATGAGTAGTTCATGTTGGAAGGTAATCAATGGACATGAGTAGTTCATGTTGGAAGGTAATCAATGGACATGGGTAGTTCATGTTGGAAGGTAATCAATGGACATGGGAAGTGTATGTTGGAAGGTAATCAATGAACATGAGTAGTTCATGTTGGAAGGTAATCAATGGACATGAGTAGTTCATGTTGGAAGGTAATCAATGAACATGAGTAGTTCATGTTGGAAGGTAATCAATGGACATGAGTAGTTCATGTTGGAAGGTAATCAATGGACATGGGTAGTTCATGTTGGAAGGTAATCAATGGACATGGGAAGTGTATGTTGGAAGGTAATCAATGAACATGAGTAGTTCATGTTGGAAGGTAATCAATGGACATGAGTAGTTCATGTTGGAAGGTAATCAATGTACATGGGTAGTGCATGTTGGAAGGTAATCAATGGACATGGGTAGTGCATGTTGGAAGGTAATCAATGGACATGAGTAGTTCATGTTGGAAGGTAATCAATGTACATGGGTAGTTCATGTTTGAAGGTAATCAATGGACATGGGTAGTTCATGTTGAAAGGTAATCAATGGACATGGGTGGTTCATGTTGGTAGGTAATCAATGCACATGGGTAGTTCATGTTGGAAGGTAATCAATGAACATGGGTAGTTCATGTTGGAAGGTAATCAATGGACGTGGGTAGTTCATGTTGGAAGGTAATCAATGTACATGGGTAGTTCATGTAGGAAGGTAATCAATGGACATGAGTAGTTCATGTTGGAAGGTAATCAATGGACATGGGTAGTTCATGTTGGAAGGTAATCAATGAACATGGGTTGTTCATGTTGGAAGGTAATCAATGAACATGAGTAGTTCATGTTGGAAGGTAATCAATGGACATGGGTAGTTCATGTTTGAAGGTAATCAATGGACATGGGTAGTTCATGTTGGAAGGTAATCGATGCACATGGGTAGTGCATGTTGGAAGGTAATCAATGGACGTGGGTAGTTCATGTTGGAAGGTAATCAATGGACATGGGTAGTTCATGTTGGAAGGTAATCAATGGACGTGGGTAGTTCATGTTGGAAGGTAATCAATGGACATGGGTAGTTCATGTTGGAAGGTAATCAATGGACGTGAGTAGTTCATGTTGGAAGGTAATCAATGTACATGGGTAGTGTATGTTGGAAGGTAATCAATGTACATGAGTAGTGCATGTTGGAAGGTAATCAATGGACGTTGGTAGTTCATGTTGAAAGGTAATCAATGGACATGGGTAGTTCATGTTGGAAGGTAATCAATGGACATGAGTAGTTCATGTTGGAAGGTAATCAATGGACATGGGTAGTTCATGTTGGAAGGTAATCAATGGACATGAGTAGTTAACGTTGGAAAGTAATCAATGGACATGGGTAGTTCATGTTGGAAGGTAATGAATGGACATGAGTAGTTCATGTTGGAAGGTAATCAATGGACGTGGGTAGTTCATGTTGGAAGGTAATCAATGGATATGGGTAGTTCATGTTGGAAGGTAATCAATGGACATGGGTAGTTCATTTTGGAAGGTAATCAATGGATATGGGTAGTTCATGTTGGAAGGTAATCAATGTACACGAGTAGTTCATGTTGGAAGGTAATCAATGGACATGGGTAGTTCATGTTGGAAGGTAATCAATGGACATGAGTAGTTCATGTTGGAAGGTAATCAATGGACATGGGTAGTTCATGTTGGAAGGTAATCAATGGACATGGGAAGTGTATGTTGGAAGGTAATCAATGAACTTGAGTAGTTCATGTTGGAAGGTAATCAATGAACATGAGTAGTTCATGTTGGAAGGTAATCAATGGACATGAGTAGTTCATGTTGGAAGGTAATCAATGGACATGGGTAGTTCATGTTGGAAGGTAATCAATGGACATGGGTAGTTCATGTTGGAAGGTAATCAATGGACATGGGAAGTGCATGTTGGAAGGTAATCAATGAACATGAGTAGTTCATGTTGGAAGGTAATCAATGGACATGAGTAGTTCATGTTGGAAGGTAATCAATGTACATGGGTAGTGCATGTTGGAAGGTAATCAATGGACATGGGTAGTGCATGTTGGAAGGTAATCAATGGACATGAGTAGTTCATGTTGGAAGGTAATCAATGTACATGGGTAGTTCATGTTTGAAGGTAATCAATGGACATGGGTAGTTCATGTTGAAAGGTAATCAATGGACATGGGTAGTTCATGTTGGTAGGTAATCAATGCACATGGGTAGTTCATGTTGGAAGGTAATCAAAGAACATGGTAAGTTCATGTTGGAAGGTAATCAATGGACGTGGGTAGTTCATGTTGGAAGGTAATCAATGTACATGGGTAGTTCATGTAGGAAGGTAATCAATGGACATGAGTAGTTCATGTTGGAAGGTAATCAATGGACATGGGTAGTTCATGTTGGAAGGTAATCAATGAACATGGGTAGTTCATGTTGGAAGGTAATCAATGGACATGGGTAGTTCATGTTGGAAGGTAATCAATGAACATGAGTATTTCATGTAGGAAGGTAATCAATGAACATGAGTAGTTCATGTTGGAAGGTAATCAATGGACATGGGTAGTTCATGTTGGAAGGTAATCAATGGACATGGGTAGTTCATGTTGGAAGGTAATCGATGTACATGGGTAGTGCATGTTGGAAGGTAATCAATGGACGTGGGTAGTTCATGTTGGAAGGTAATCAATGGACATGGGTAGTTCATGTTGGAAGGTAATCAATGGACGTGGGTAGTTCATGTTGGAAGGTAACCAATGGACATGGGTAGTTCATGTTGGAAGGTAATCAATGGACGTGAGTAGTTCATGTTGGAAGGTAATCAATGTACATGGGTAGTGTATGTTGGAAGGTAATCAATGTACATGAGTAGTGCATGTTGGAAGGTAATCAATGGACGTGGATAGTTCATGTTGAAAGGTAATCAATGGACATGGGTAGTTCATGTTGGAAGGTAATCAATGGACATGAGTAGTTCATGTTGGAAGGTAATCAATGGACATGGGTAGTTCATGTTGGAAGTTAATCAATGGACATGAGTAGTTCACGTTGGAAAGTAATCAATGGACGTGGGTAGTTCATGTTGGAAGGTAATCAATGTACATGGGTAGTTCATGTAGGAAGGTAATCAATGGACATGAGTAGTTCATGTTGGAAGGTAATCAATGGACATGGGTAGTTCATGTTGGAAGGTAATCAATGAACATGGGTAGTTCATGTTGGAAGGTAATCAATGAACATGGGTAGTTCATGTTGGAAAGTAATCAATGAACATGAGTATTTCATGTAGGAAGGTAATCAATGAACATGAGTAGTTCATGTTGGAAGGTAATCAATTGACATGGGTAGTTCATGTTGGAAGGTAATCAATGGACATGGGTAGTTCATGTTGGAAGGTAATCGATGCACATGGGTAGTGCATGTTGGAAGGTAATCAATGGACGTGGGTAGTTCATGTTGGAAGGTAATCAATGGAGATGGGTAGTTCATGTTGGAAGGTAATCAATGGACGTGGGTAGTTCATGTTGGAAGGTAACCAATGGACATGGGTAGTTCATGTTGGAAGGTAATCAATGGACGTGAGTAGTTCATGTTGGAAGGTAATCAATGTACATGGGTAGTGTATGTTGGAAGGTAATCAATGTACATGAGTAGTTCATGTTGGAAGGTAATCAATGGACGTGGGTAGTTCATGTTGGAAGGTAATCAATGGACATGGGTAGTTCATGTTGGAAGGTAATCAATGGACATGAGTAGTTCATGTTGGAAGGTAATCAATGGACATGGGTAGTTCATGTTGGAAGTTAATCAATGGACATGAGTAGTTCACGTTGGAAAGTAATCAATGGACATGGGTAGTTCATGTTGGAAGGTAATGAATGGACATGAGTAGTTCATGTGGGAAGGTAATCAATGGACGTGGGTAGTTCATGTTGGAAGGTAATCAATGGATATGGGTAGTTCATGTTGGAAGGTAATCAATGGACATGGGTAGTTCATGTTGGAAGGTAATCAATGGATATGGGTAGTTCATGTTGGAAGGTAATCAATGTACACGAGTAGTTCATGTTGGAAGGTAATCAATGGACATGGGTAGTTCATGTTGGAAGGTAATCAATGTACATGAGTAGTTCATGTTGGAAGGTAATCAATGAACATGGATAGTGCATGCTGGAAGGTAATCAATGAACATGAGTAGTTCATGTTGGAAGGTAATCAATGGACATGGGTAGTTCATGTTGGAAGGTAATCAATGGACATGGGTAGTGCATGTTGGAAGGTAATCAATGGACATGGGTAGTTCATGATGGTAGGTAATCAATGGACATGGGTAGTTCATGTTGGAAGGTAATCAATGGACGTGGATAGTTCATGTTGAAAGGTAATCAATGGACATGGGTAGTTCATATTGGAAGGTAATCAATGGACATGGGTAGTTCATGATGGTAGGTAATCAATGTACATGGGTAGTTCATGTTGGAAGGTAATCAATGGACATGAGTAGTTCATGTTGGAAGGTAATCAATTGACTTGAGTAGTTCATGTTGGAAGGTAATCAATGGACATGTATAGTTCATGTTGGAAGGTAATCAATGGACATGAGTAGTTTATGTTGGAAGGTAATCAATGGACATGGGTAGTTCATGTTGGAAGGTAATCAATGGACATGGGTAGTTCATGATGGTAGGTAATCAATGGACATGGGTAGTTCATGTTGGAAGGTAATCAATGGACATGGGTAGTTCATGTTGGAAGGTAATCAATTGACTTGAGTAGTTCATGTTGGAAGGAAATCAATGGACATGGGTATGTCATTTTGGAAGGTAATCAATGGACACGGGTAGTTCATGTTTGAAGGTAATCAATGAACATGAGTAGTTCATGTCGGAAGGTAATCAATGGACATGGGTAGTTCATGTTGGAAGGTAAACAATGAAGATGAGTAGTTCATGTTGGAAGGTAATCAATGGACATTGGTAGTTCATGTTGGAAGGTAATCAATGGACATGAGTAGTTCATGTTGGAAGGTAATCAATGGACATGGGTAGTTCATGTTGGAAGATAATCAATGGACATGGGTAGTTCATGTTGAAAGGTAATCAATGTACATGGGTAGTTCATGTTGGAAGGTTATCAATGGACATGGGTAGTTCATGTTGAAAGGTAATCAATGGACATGGGTAGTTCATGTTGGAAGGTAATCAATGGACATGAGTAGTTCATGTTGGAAGGTAATCAATGGACATGGGTAGTTCATGTTGTAAGGTAATCAATGGACATGAGTAGTTAATGTTGGAAAGTAATCAATGGACATGGGTAGTTCATGTTGGAAGGTAATGAATGGACATGAGTAGTTCATGTTGGAAGGTAATCAATGGACGTGGGTAGTTCATGTTGGAAGGTAATCAATGGATATGGGTAGTTCATGTTGGAAGGTAATCAATGGACATGGGTAGTTCATGTTGGAAGGTAATCAATGGATATGGGTAGTTCATGTTGGAAGGTAATCAATGTACACGAGTAGTTCATGTTGGAAGGTAATCAATGGACATGGGTAGTTCATGTTGGAAGGTAATCAATGGACATGAGTAGTTCATGTTGGAAGGTAATCAATGGACATGGGTAGTTCATGTTGGAAGGTAATCAATGGACATGGGAAGTGTATGTTGGAAGGTAATCAATGAACATGAGTAGTTCATGTTGGAAGGTAATCAATGAACATGAGTAGTTCATGTTGGAAGGTAATCAATGGACATGAGTAGTTCATGTTGGAAGGTAATCAATGGACATGAGTAGTTCATGTTGGAAGGTAATCAATGGACATGGGTAGTTCATGTTGGAAGGTAATCAATGGACATGGGAAGTGTATGTTGGAAGGTAATCAATGAACATGAGTAGTTCATGTTGGAAGGTAATCAATGAACATGAGTAGTTCATGTTGGAAGGTAATCAATGGACATGAGTAGTTCATGTTGGAAGGTAATCAATGGACATGGGTAGTTCATGTTGGAAGGTAATCAATGGACATGGGAAGTGTATGTTGGAAGGTAATCAATGAACATGAGTAGTTCATGTTGGAAGGTAATCAATGGACATGAGTAGTTCATGTTGGAAGGTAATCAATGTACATGGGTAGTGCATGTTGGAAGGTAATCAATGGACATGGGTAGTGCATGTTGGAAGGTAATCAATGGACATGAGTAGTTCATGTTGGAAGGTCATCAATGTACATGGGTAGTTCATGTTTGAAGGTAATCAATGGACATGGGTAGTTCATGTTGAAAGGTAATCAATGGACATGGGTAGTTCATGTTGGTAGGTAATCAATGAACATGGGTAGTTCATGTTGGAAGGTAATCAAAGAACATGGTAAGTTCATGTTGGAAGGTAATCAATGGACGTGGGTAGTTCATGTTGGAAGGTAATCAATGTACATGGGTAGTTCATGTAGGAAGGTAATCAATGGACATGAGTAGTTCATGTTGGAAGGTAATCAATGGACATGGGTAGTTCATGTTGGAAGGTAATCAATGAACATGGGTAGTTCATGTTGGAAGGTAATCAATGAACATGGGTAGTTCATGTTGGAAGGTAATCAATGAACATGAGTATTTCATGTAGGAAGGTAATCAATGAACATGAGTAGTTCATGTTGGAAGGTAATCAATGGACATGGGTAGTTCATGTTGGAAGGTAATCAATGGACATGGGTAGTTCATGTTGGAAGGTAATCGATGCACATGGGTAGTTCATGTTGGAAGGTAATCAATGGACGTGGGTAGTTCATGTTGGAAGGTAATCAATGGACATGGGTAGTTCATGTTGGAAGGTAATCAATGGACGTGGGTAGTTCATGTTGGAAGGTAACCAATGGACATGGGTAGTTCATGTTGGAAGGTAATCAATGGACGTGAGTAGTTCATGTTGGAAGGTAATCAATGTACATGGGTAGTGTATGTTGGAAGGTAATCAATGTACATGAGTAGTGCATGTTGGAAGGTAATCAATGGACGTGGATAGTTCATGTTGAAAGGTAATCAATGGACATGGGTAGTTCATGTTGGAAGGTAATCAATGGACATGAGTAGTTCATGTTGGAAGGTAATCAATGGACATGGGTAGTTCATGTTGGAAGTTAATCAATGGATATGGGTAGTTCATGTTGGAAGGTAATCAATGTACACGAGTAGTTCATGTTGGAAGGTAATCAATGGACATGGGTAGTTCATGTTGGAAGGTAATCAATGTACATGAGTAGTTCATGTTGGAAGGTAATCAATGAACATGGATAGTGCATGCTGGAAGGTAATCAATGAACATGAGTAGTTCATGTTGGAAGGTAATCAATGGACATGGGTAGTTCATGTTGGAAGGTAATCAATGGACATGGGTAGTGCATGTTGGAAGGTAATCAATGGACATGGGTAGTTCATGATGGTAGGTAATCAATGGACATGGGTAGTTCATGTTGGAAGGTAATCAATGGACGTGGATAGTTCATGTTGAAAGGTAATCAATGGACATGGGTAGTTCATATTGGAAGGTAATCAATGGACATGGGTAGTTCATGATGGTAGGTAATCAATGTACATGGGTAGTTCATGTTGGAAGGTAATCAATGGACATGAGTAGTTCATGTTGGAAGGTAATCAATGGACTTGAGTAGTTCATGTTGGAAGGTAATCAATGGACATGTATAGTTCATGTTGGAAGGTAATCAATGGACATGAGTAGTTTATGTTGGAAGGTAATCAATGGACATGGGTAGTGCATGTTGGAAGGTAATCAATGGACATGGGTAGTTCATGATGGTAGGTAATCAATGGACATGGGTAGTTCATGTTGGAAGGTAATCAATGGACATGGGTAGTTCATGTTGGAAGGTAATCAATTGACTTGAGTAGTTCATGTTGGAAGGAAATCAATGGACATGGGTATGTCATTTTGGAAGGTAATCAATGGACACGGGTAGTTCATGTTTGAAGGTAATCAATGTACATGAGTAGTTCATGTTGGAAGGTAATCAATGGACATGGGTAGTTCATGTTGGAAGGTAAACAATGAAGATGAGTAGTTCATGTTGGAAGGTAATCAATGGACATTGGTAGTTCATGTTGGAAGGTAATCAATGGACATGAGTAGTTCATGTTGGAAGGTAATCAATGGACATGGGTAGTTCATGTTGGAAGGTAATCAATGGACATGGGTAGTTCATGTTGAAAGGTAATCAATGTACATGGGTAGTTCATGTTGGAAGGTAATCAATGGACATGGGTAGTTCATGTTGAAAGGTAATCAATGGACATGGGTAGTTCATGTTGGAAGGTAATCAATGGACATGAGTAGTTCATGTTGGAAGGTAATCAATGGACATGGGTAGTTCATGTTGGAAGTTAATCAATGGACATGAGTAGTTAACGTTGGAAAGTAATCAATGGACATGGGTAGTTCATGTTGGAAGGTAATGAATGGACATGAGTAGTTCATGTTGGAAGGTAATCAATGGACGTGGGTAGTTCATGTTGGAAGGTAATCAATGGATATGGGTAGTTCATGTTGGAAGGTAATCAATGGACATGGGTAGTTCATTTTGGAAGGTAATCAATGGATATGGGTAGTTCATGTTGGAAGGTAATCAATGTACACGAGTAGTTCATGTTGGAAGGTAATCAATGGACATGGGTAGTTCATGTTGGAAGGTAATCAATGGACATGAGTAGTTCATGTTGGAAGGTAATCAATGGACATGGGTAGTTCATGTTGGAAGGTAATCAATGGACATGGGAAGTGTATGTTGGAAGGTAATCAATGAACATGAGTAGTTCATGTTGGAAGGTAATCAATGAACATGAGTAGTTCATGTTGGAAGGTAATCAATGGACATGAGTAGTTCATGTTGGAAGGTAATCAATGGACATGAGTAGTTCATGTTGGAAGGTAATCAATGGACATGGGTAGTTCATGTTGGAAGGTAATCAATGGACATGGGAAGTGTATGTTGGAAGGTAATCAATGAACATGAGTAGTTCATGTTGGAAGGTAATCAATGGACATGAGTAGTTCATGTTGGAAGGTAATCAATGAACATGAGTAGTTCATGTTGGAAGGTAATCAATGGACATGAGTAGTTCATGTTGGAAGGTAATCAATGGACATGGGTAGTTCATGTTGGAAGGTAATCAATGGACATGGGAAGTGTATGTTGGAAGGTAATCAATGAACATGAGTAGTTCATGTTGGAAGGTAATCAATGGACATGAGTAGTTCATGTTGGAAGGTAATCAATGTACATGGGTAGTGCATGTTGGAAGGTAATCAATGGACATGGGTAGTGCATGTTGGAAGGTAATCAATGGACATGAGTAGTTCATGTTGGAAGGTAATCAATGTACATGGGTAGTTCATGTTTGAAGGTAATCAATGGACATGGGTAGTTCATGTTGAAAGGTAATCAATGGACATGGGTAGTTCATGTTGGAAGGTAATCAATGCACATGGGTAGTTCATGTTGGAAGGTAATCAAAGAACATGGTAAGTTCATGTTGGAAGGTAATCAATGGACATGAGTAGTTCATGTTGGAAGGTAATCAATGTACATGGGTAGTTCATGTAGGAAGGTAATCAATGGACATGAGTAGTTCATGTTGGAAGGTAATCAATGGACATGGGTAGTTCATGTTGGAAGGTAATCAATGAACATGGGTAGTTCATGTTGGAAGGTAATCAATGAACATGGGTAGTTCATGTTGGAAAGTAATCAATGAACATGAGTATTTCATGTAGGAAGGTAATCAATGAACATGAGTAGTTCATGTTGGAAGGTAATCAATGGACATGGGTAGTTCATGTTGGAAGGTAATCAATGGACATGGGTAGTTCATGTTGGAAGGTAATCAATGGACATGGGTAGTGCATGTTGGAAGGTAATCAATGGACGTGGGTAGTTCATGTTGGAAGGTAATCAATGGACATGGGTAGTTCATGTTGGAAGGTAATCAATGGACGTGGGTAGTTCATGTTGGAAGGTAACCAATGGACATGGGTAGTTCATGTTGGAAGGTAATCAATGGACATGAGTAGTTCATGTTGGAAGGTAATCAATGTACATGGGTAGTGTATGTTGGAAGGTAATCAATGTACATGAGTAGTGCATGTTGGAAGGTAATCAATGGACGTGGATAGTTCATGTTGGAAGGTAATCAATGGACATGGGTAGTTCATGTTGGAAGGTAATCAATGGACATGAGTAGTTCATGTTGGAAGGTAATCAATGGACATGGGTAGTTCATGTTGGAAGTTAATCAATGGACATGAGTAGTTCACGTTGGAAAGTAATCAATGGACATGGGTAGTTCATGTTGGAAGGTAATGAATGGACATGAGTAGTTCATGTTGGAAGGTAATCAATGGACGTGGGTAGTTCATGTTGGAAGGTAATCAATGGATATGGGTAGTTCATGTTGGAAGGTAATCAATGGACATGGGTAGTTCATTTTGGAAGGTAATCAATGGATATGGGTAGTTCATGTTGGAAGGTAATCAATGTACACGAGTAGTTCATGTTGGAAGGTAATCAATGGACATGGGTAGTTCATGTTGGAAGGTAATCAATGTACATGAGTAGTTCATGTTGGAAGGTAATCAATGAACATGGATAGTGCATGCTGGAAGGTAATCAATGAACATGAGTAGTTCATGTTGGAAGGTAATCAATGGACATGGGTAGTTCATGTTGGAAGGTAATCAATGGACATGGGTAGTGCATGTTGGAAGGTAATCAATGGACATGGGTAGTTCATGATGGTAGGTAATCAATGGACATGGGTAGTTCATGTTGGAAGGTAATCAATGGACGTGGATAGTTCATGTTGAAAGGTAATCAATGGACATGGGTAGTTCATATTGGAAGGTAATCAATGGACATGGGTAGTTCATGTTGGAAGGTAATCAATGAACATGAGTAGTTCATGTTGGAAGGTAATCAATGGACATGGGTAGTTCATGTTGGAAGGTAATCAATGGACATGGGTAGTGCATGTTGGAAGGTAATCAATGGACATGGGTAGTTCATGATGGTAGGTAATCAATGTACATGGGTAGTTCATGTTGGAAGGTAATCAATGCACATGAGTAGTTCATGTTGGAAGGTAATCAATTGACTTGAGTAGTTCATGTTGGAAGGTAATCAATGGACATGTATAGTTCATGTTGGAAGGTAATCAATGGACATGAGTAGTTTATGTTGGAAGGTAATCAATGGACATGGGTAGTGCATGTTGGAAGGTAATCAATGGACATGGGTAGTTCATGATGGTAGGTAATCAATGGACATGGGTAGTTCATGTTGGAAGGTAATCAATGGACATGGGTAGTTCATGTTGGAAGGTAATCAATTGACTTGAGTAGTTCATGTTGGAAGGAAATCAATGGACATGGGTATGTCATTTTGGAAGGTAATCAATGGACACGGGTAGTTCATGTTTGAAGGTAATCAATGAACATGAGTAGTTCATGTCGGAAGGTAATCAATGGACATGGGTAGTTCATGTTGGAAGGTAAACAATGAAGATGAGTAGTTCATGTTGGAAGGTAATCAATGGACATTGGTAGTTCATGTTGGAAGGTAATCAATGGACATGAGTAGTTCATGTTGGAAGGTAATCAATGGACATGGGTAGTTCATGTTGGAAGGTAATCAATGGACATGGGTAGTTCATGTTGAAAGGTAATCAATGTACATGGGTAGTTCATGTTGGAAGGTAATCAATGGACATGGGTAGTTCATGTTGAAAGGTAATCAATGGACATGGGTAGTTCATGTTGGAAGGTAATCAATGGACATGAGTAGTTCATGTTGGAAGGTAATCAATGGACATGGGTAGTTCATGTTGGAAGTTAATCAATGGACATGAGTAGTTCACGTTGGAAGGTAATCAATGGACATGGGTAGTTCATGTTGGAAGGTAATCAATGAACATGAGTAGTTCATGTTGGAAGGTAATCAATGGACATGGGTAGTTCATGTTGGAAGGTAATCAATGGACATGGGTAGTGCATGTTGGAAGGTAATCAATGGACAAGGGTAGTTCATGATGGTAGGTAATCAATGGACATGGGTAGTTCATGTTGAAAGGTAATCAATGGACATGGGTTGTTCATGTTGGAAGGTAATCAATGGACATGGGTAGTTCATGTTGGAAGGTAGTCAATGGACATGGGTAGTTCATGTTGGAAGGTAATCAATGGACATGGGTAGTTCATGTTGGAAGGTAATCAATGAACATGGATAGTGCATGCTGGAAGGTATTCAATGGACATGGGTAGTTCATGTTGGAAGGTAATCAATGGACATGGGTAGTTCCTGTTGAAAGGTAATCAATGTACATGGGTAGTTCATGTTGGAAGGTAATCAATGGACATGGGTAGTTCATGTTGAAAGGTAATCAATGGATATGGGTAGTTCATGTTGGAAGGTAATCAATGTACACGAGTAGTTCACGTTGGAAGGTAATCAATGAACATGAGTAGTTCATGTTGGAAGGTAATCAATGGACATGGGTAGTTCATGTTGGAAGGTAATCAATGGACATGGGTAGTTCATGTTGGAAGGTAATCAATGGACATGGGTAGTGCATGTTGGAAGGTAATCAATGAACACGGGTAGTTCATGTTGGAAGGTAATCAATGGACATGAGTAGTTCATGTTGGAAGGTAATCAATGGACACGAGTAGTTCATGTTGGAAGGTAATCAATGGACGTGGGTAGTGCATGTTGGAAGGTAATCAATGGACACGAGTAGTTCATGTTGGAAGGTAATCAATGGACGTGGGTAGTGCATGTTGGAAGGTAATCAATGGACATGGGTAGTTCCTGTTGAAAGGTTATCAATGTACATGGGTAGTTCATGTTGGAAGGTAATCAATGGACATGAGTAGTTCATGTCGGAAGGTAATCAGTGGACATGAGTAGTTCATGTTGGAAGGTAATCAATGGACATGAGTAGTTCATGCTGGAAGGAAATCAATGAACATGAGTAGTTCATGTTGGAAGGTAATCAATGGACATGAGTAGTTTATGTTGGAAGGTTATCAATGGACATGGGTAGTTCATGTTGGAAGTTAATCAATGGACATGGGTAGTTCATGTTGGAAGGTAATCAATGGACGTGGGTAGTTCATGTTGGAAGGTAATCAATGGACACGGGTAGTTCATGTTGGAAGGTAATCAATGGACATGGGTAGTTCATGTTGGAAGGTAATCAATGGACATGAGTAGTTCATGTTGGAAGGTAATCAATGAACATGGGTAGTTCATGTTGGAAGGTAATCAATGCACATGGGTAGTTCATGTTGGAAGGTAATCAATGGACATGGGAAGTGTATGTTGGAAGGTAATCAATGAACATGAGTAGTTCATGTTGGAAGGTAATCAATGGACGTGGGTAGTTCATGTTGGAAGGTAATCAATGTACATGGGTAGTGTATGTTGGAAGGTAATCAATGGACATGGGTAGTGTATGTTGGAAGGTAATCAATGAACATGAGTAGTTCATGTTGGAAGGTAATCAATGGACATGGGTAGTGCATGTTTGAAGGTAATCAATGAACATGAGTAGTTCATGTAGGAAGGTAATCAATGAACATGAGTAGTGCATGCTGGAAGGTAATCAATGGACATGGGTAGTTCATGTTGGAAGGTAATCAATGTACATGAGTAGTTCATGTTGGAAGGTAATCAATGGACATGGGTAGTGTATGTTGGAAGGTAATCAATGAACATGAGTAGTTCATTTTGGAGGGTAATCAATGGACATGAGTAGTTCATGTAGGAAGGTAATCAATGGACGTGGGTAGTTCATGTTGGAAGGTAATCAATGGACATGGGTAGTTCATGTTGGAAGGTAATCAATGGACATGGGTAGTTCATGTTGGAAGGTAATCAATGGACATGGGAAGTGTATGTTGGAAGGTAATCAATGAACATGGGTAGTTCATGTTGGAAGGTAATCAATGGACATGGGAAGTGTATGTTGGAAGGTAATCAATGAACATGAGTAGTTCATGTTGGAAGGTAATCAATGGACATGAGTAGTTCATGTTGGAAGGTAATCAATGTACATGGGTAGTGCATGTTGGAAGGTAATCAATGGACATGAGTAGTTCATGTTGGAAGGTAATCAATGGACATGGGTAGTTCATGTTGGAAGGTAATCAATGGACATGGGAAGTGTATGTTGGAAGGTAATCAATGAACATGAGTAGTTCATGTTGAAAGGTAATCAATGAACATGAGTAGTTCATGTTGGAAGGTAATCAATGGACATGAGTAGTTCATGTTGGAAGGTAATCAATGGACATGAGTAGTTCATGTTGGAAGGTAATCAATGGACATGGGTAGTTCATGTTGGAAGGTAATCAATGGACATGGGAAGTGTATGTTGGAAGGTAATCAATGAACATGAGTAGTTCATGTTGGACGGTAATCAATGGACATGAGTAGTTCATGTTGGAAGGTAATCAATGAACATGAGTAGTTCATGTTGGAAGGTAATCAATGGACATGAGTAGTTCATGTTGGAAGGTAATCAATGGACATGGGTAGTTCATGTTGGAAGGTAATCAATGGACATGGGAAGTGTATGTTGGAAGGTAATCAATGAACATGAGTAGTTCATGTTGGAAGGTAATCAATGGACGTGGGTAGTTCATGTTGGAAGGTAATCAATGGACATGGGTAGTTCATGTTGGAAGGTAATCAATGTACATGGGTAGTTCATGTAGGAAGGTAATCAATGGACATGAGTAGTTCATGTTGGAAGGTAATCAATGGACATGGGTAGTTCATGTTGGAAGGTAATCAATGGACATGGGTAGTTCATGTTGGAAGGTAATCAATGGACATGAGTAGTTCATGTTGGAAGGTAATCAATGAACATGGGTAGTTCATGTTGGAAGGTAATCAATGGACATGGGTAGTTCATGTTGGAAGTTAATCAATGGACATGGGTAGTTCATGTTGGAAGGTAATCAATGGACGTGGGTAGTTCATGTTGGAAGGTAATCAATGGACATGGGTAGTTCATGTTGGAAGGTAATCAATGGACATGGGTAGTTCATGTTGGAAGGTAATCAATGGACATGGGTAGTTCATGTTGGAAGGTAATCAATGAACACGGGTAGTTCATGTTGGAAGGTAATCAATGGACATGAGTAGTTCATGTTGGAAGGTAATCAATGGACACGAGTAGTTCATGTTGGAAGGTAATCAATGGACGTGGGTAGTGCATGTTGGAAGGTAATCAATGGACACGAGTAGTTCATGTTGGAAGGTAATCAATGGACGTGGGTAGTTCATGTTGGAAGGTAATCAATGGACATGGGTAGTTCCTGTTGGAAGGTAATCAATGTACATGGGTAGTTCATGTTGGAAGGTAATCAATGGACATGAGTAGTTCATGTCGGAAGGTAATCAGTGGACATGAGTAGTTCATGTTGGAAGGTAATCAATGGACATGAGTAGTTCATGCTGGAAGGAAATCAATGAACATGAGTAGTTCATGTTGGAAGGTAATCAATGGACATGAGTAGTTTATGTTGGAAGGTTATCAATGGACATGGGTAGTTCATGTTGGAAGGTAATCAATGGACATGGGTAGTTCATGTTGGAAGGTAATCAATGGACGTGGGTAGTTCATGTTGGAAGGTAATCAATGGACATGGGTAGTTCATGTTGGAAGGTAATCAATGGACATGGGTAGTTCATGTTGGAAGGTAATCAATGGACATGAGTAGTTCATGTTGGAAGGTAATCAATGAACATGGGTAGTTCATGTTGGAAGGTAATCAATGCACATGGGTAGTTCATGTTGGAAGGTAATCAATGGACATGGGAAGTGTATGTTGGAAGGTAATCAATGAACATGAGTAGTTCATGTTGGAAGGTAATCAATGGACGTGGGTAGTTCATGTTGGAAGGTAATCAATGTACATGGGTAGTGTATGTTGGAAGGTAATCAATGGACATGGGTAGTGTATGTTGGAAGGTAATCAATGAACATGAGTAGTTCATGTTGGAAGGTAATCAATGGACATGGGTAGTGCATGTTTGAAGGTAATCAATGAACATGAGTAGTTCATGTAGGAAGGTAATCAATGAACATGAGTAGTGCATGCTGGAAGGTAATCAATGGACATGGGTAGTTCATGTTGGAAGGTAATCAATGTACATGAGTAGTTCATGTTGGAAGGTAATCAATGGACATGGGTAGTGTATGTTGGAAGGTAATCAATGAACATGAGTAGTTCATTTTGGAGGGTAATCAATGGACATGAGTAGTTCATGTTGGAAGGTAATCAATGGACGTGGGTAGTTCATGTTGGAAGGTAATCAATGGACATGGGTAGTTCATGTTGGAAGGTAATCAATGGACATGAGTAGTTCATGTTGGAAGGTAATCAATGGACATGGGAAGTGTATGTTGGAAGGTAATCAATGAACATGAGTAGTTCATGTTGGAAGGTAATCAATGGACATGGGAAGTGTATGTTGGAGGGTAATCAATGAACATGAGTAGTTCATGTTGGAAGGTAATCAATGGACATGGGTAGTTCATGTTGGAAGGTAATCAATGTACATGGGTAGTGCATGTTGGAAGGTAATCAATGGACATGAGTAGTTCATGTTGGAAGGTAATCAATGGACATGGGTAGTTCATGTTGGAAGGTAATCAATGGACATGGGAAGTGTATGTTGGAAGGTAATCAATGAACATGAGTAGTTCATGTTGGAAGGTAATCAATGAACATGAGTAGTTCATGTTGGAAGGTAATCAATGGACATGAGTAGTTCATGTTGGAAGGTAATCAATGGACATGAGTAGTTCATGTTGGAAGGTAATCAATGGACATGGGTAGTTCATGTTGGAAGGTAATCAATGGACATGGGTAGTTCATGTTGGAAGGTAATCAATGGAGATGGGTAGTTCATGTTGGAAGGTAATCAATGGACATGGGAAGTGTATGTTGGAAGGTAATCAATGAACATGAGTAGTTCATGTTGGAAGGTAATCAATGGACATGAGTAGTTCATGTTGGAAGGTAATCAATGTACATGGGTAGTGCATGTTGGAAGGTAATCAATGGACATGGGTAGTTCATGTTGGAAGGTAATCAATGGACATGAGTAGTTCATGTTGGAAGGTAATCAATGTACATGGGTAGTTCATGTTGGAAGGTAATCAATGGACATGGGTAGTTCATGTTGAAAGGTAATCAATGGACATGGGTGGTTCATGTTGGTAGGTAATCAATGCACATGGGTAGTTCATGTTGGAAGGTAATCAATGAACATGGGTAGTTCATATTGGAAGGTAATCAATGGACGTGGGTAGTTCATGTTGGAAGGTAATCAATGTACATGGGTAGTTCATGTAGGAAGGTAATCAATGGACATGAGTAGTTCATGTTGGAAGGTAATCAATGGACATGGGTAGTTCATGTTGGAAGGTAATCAATGAACATGGGTTGTTCATGTTGGAAGGTAATCAATGAACATGAGTAGTTCATGTTGGAAGGTAATCAATGGACATGGGTAGTTCATGTTGGAAGGTAATCAATGGACATGGGTAGTTCATGTTGGAAGGTAATCGATGCACATGGGTAGTTCATGTTGGAAGGTAATCAATGGACGTGGGTAGTTCATGTTGGAAGGTAATCAATGGACGTGGGTAGTTCATGTTGGAAGGTAATCAATGGACGTGGGTAGTTCATGTTGGAAGGTAATCAATGGACATGGGTAGTTCATGTTGGAAGGTAATCAATGGACGTGAGTAGTTCATGTTGGAAGGTAATCAATGTACATGGGTAGTGTATGTTGGAAGGTAATCAATGTACATGAGTAGTGCATGTTGGAAGGTAATCAATGGACGTGGGTAGTTCATGTTGAAAGGTAATCAATGGACATGGGTAGTTCATGTTGGAAGGTAATCAATGGACATGAGTAGTTCATGTTGGAAGGTAATCAATGGACATGGGTAGTTCATGTTGGAAGTTAATCAATGGACATGAGTAGTTAACGTTGGAAAGTAATCAATGGACATGGGTAGTTCATGTTGGAAGGTAATCAATGGACATGAGTAGTTCATGTTGGAAGGTAATCAATGGACGTGGGTAGTTCATGTTGGAAGGTAATCAATGGACATGGGTAGTTCATGTTGGAAGGTAATCAATGGACATGGGTAGTTCATTTTGGAAGGTAATCAATGGATATGGGTAGTTCATGTTGGAAGGTAATCAATGTACACGAGTAGTTCATGTTGGAAGGTAATCAATGGACATGGGTAGTTCATGTTGGAAGGTAATCAATGGACATGAGTAGTTCATGTTGGAAGGTAATCAATGGACATGGGTAGTTCATGTTGGAAGGTAATCAATGGACATGGGAAGTGTATGTTGGAAGGTAATCAATGAACATGAGTAGCTCATGTTGGAAGGTAATCAATGAACATGAGTAGTTCATGTTGGAAGGTAATCAATGGACATGAGTAGTTCATGTTGGAAGGTAATCAATGGACATGAGTAGTTCATGTTGGAAGGTAATCAATGGACATGGGTAGTTCATGTTGGAAGGTAATCAATGGACATGGGAAGTGTATGTTGGAAGGTAATCAATGAACATGAGTAGTTCATGTTGGAAGGTAATCAATGGACATGAGTAGTTCATGTTGGAAGGTAATCAATGAACATGAGTAGTTCATGTTGGAAGGTAATCAATGGACATGAGTAGTTCATGTTGGAAGGTAATCAATGGACATGGGTAGTTCATGTTGGAAGGTAATCAATGGACATGGGAAGTGTATGTTGGAAGGAAATCAATGAACATGAGTAGTTCATGTTGGAAGGTAATCAATGGACATGAGTAGTTCATGTTGGAAGGTAATCAATGTACATGGGTAGTGCATGTTGGAAGGTAATCAATGGACATGGGTAGTTCATGTTGGAAGGTAATCAATGGACATGAGTAGTTCATGTTGGAAGGTCATCAATGTACATGGGTAGTTCATGTTTGAAGGTAATCAATGGACATGGGTAGTTCATGTTGAAAGGTAATCAATGGACATGGGTAGTTCATGTTGGAAGGTAATCAATGCACATGGGTAGTTCATGTTGGAAGGTAATCAAAGAACATGGTAAGTTCATGTTGGAAGGTAATCAATGGACGTGGGTAGTTCATGTTGGAAGGTAATCAATGTACATGGGTAGTTCATGTAGGAAGGTAATCAATGGACATGAGTAGTTCATGTTGGAAGGTAATCAATGGACATGGGTAGTTCATGTTGGAAGGTAATCAATGAACATGGGTAGTTCATGTTGGAAGGTAATCAATGAACATGGGTATTTTATGTTGGAAAGTAATCAATGAACATGAGTATTTCATGTAGGAAGGTAATCAATGAACATGAGTAGTTCATGTTGGAAGGTAATCAATGGACATGGGTAGTTCATGTTGGAAGGTAATCAATGGACATGAGTAGTTCATGTTGGAAGGTAATCAATGTACATGGGTAGTGCATGTTGGAAGGTAATCAATGGACATGAGTAGTTCATGTTGGAAGATAATCAATGGACATGGGTAGTTCATGTTGGAAGGTAATCAATGGACATGGGAAGTGTATGTTGGAAGGTAATCAATGAACATGAGTAGTTCATGTTGAAAGGTAATCAATGAACATGAGTAGTTCATGTTGGAAGGTAATCAATGGACATGAGTAGTTCATGTTGGAAGGTAATCAATGGACATGAGTAGTTCATGTTGGAAGGTAATCAATGGACATGGGTAGTTCATGTTGGAAGGTAATCAATGGACATGGGAAGTGTATGTTGGAAGGTAATCAATGAACATGAGTAGTTCATGTTGGAAGGTAATCAATGGACATGAGTAGTTCATGTTGGAAGGTAATCAATGAACATGAGTAGTTCATGTTGGAAGGTAATCAATGGACATGAGTAGTTCATGTTGGAAGGTAATCAATGGACATGGGTAGTTCATGTTGGAAGGTAATCAATGGACATGGGTAGTGTATGTTGGAAGGTAATCAATGAACATGAGTAGTTCATTTTGGAGGGTAATCAATGGACATGAGTAGTTCATGTAGGAAGGTAATCAATGGACGTGGGTAGTTCATGTTGGAAGGTAATCAATGGACATGGGTAGTTCATATTGGAAGGTAATCAATGGACATGAGTAGTTCATGTTGGAAGGTAATCAATGGACATGGGAAGTGTATGTTGGAAGGTAATCAATGAACATGAGTAGTTCATGTTGGAAGGTAATCAATGGACATGGGAAGTGTATGTTGGAGGGTAATCAATGAACATGAGTAGTTCATGTTGGAAGGTAATCAATGGACATGAGTAGTTCATGTTGGAAGGTAATCAATGTACATGGGTAGTGCATGTTGGAAGGTAATCAATGGACATGAGTAGTTCATGTTGGAAGGTAATCAATGGACATGGGTAGTTCATGTTGGAAGGTAATCAATGGACATGGGAAGTGTATGTTGGAAGGTAATCAATGAACATGAGTAGTTCATGTTGGAAGGTAATCAATGAACATGAGTAGTTCATGTTGGAAGGTAATCAATGGACATGAGTAGTTCATGTTGGAAGGTAATCAATGGACATGAGTAGTTCATGTTGGAAGGTAATCAATGGACATGGGTAGTTCATTTTGGAAGGTAATCAATGGACATGGGAAGTGTATGTTGGAAGGTAATCAATGAACATGAGTAGTTCATGTTGGAAGGTAATCAATGGACATGAGTAGTTCATGTTGGAAGGTAATCAATGAACATGAGTAGTTCATGTTGGAAGGTAATCAATGGACATGAGTAGTTCATGTTGGAAGGTAATCAATGGAGATGGGTAGTTCATGTTGGAAGGTAATCAATGGACATGGGAAGTGTATGTTGGAAGGTAATCAATGAACATGAGTAGTTCATGTTGGAAGGTAATCAATGGACATGAGTAGTTCATGTTGGAAGGTAATCAATGTACATGGGTAGTGCATGTTGGAAGGTAATCAATGGACATGGGTAGTGCATGTTGGAAGGTAATCAATGGACATGAGTAGTTCATGTTGGAAGGTAATCAATGGACATGGGTAGTTCATGTTTGAAGGTAATCAATGGACATGGGTAGTTCATGTTGAAAGGTAATCAATGGACATGGGTGGTTCATGTTGGTAGGTAATCAATGCACATGGGTAGTTCATGTTGGAAGGTAATCAATGAACATGGGTAGTTCATGTTGGAAGGTAATCAATGGACGTGGGTAGTTCATGTTGAAAGGTAATCAATGGACATGGGTAGTTCATGTAGGAAGGTAATCAATGGACATGAGTAGTTCATGTTGGAAGGTAATCAATGGAC
The DNA here is from genome assembly GCA_936450465.1 of Gibbula magus. Classification (NCBI taxonomy): domain Eukaryota; kingdom Metazoa; phylum Mollusca; class Gastropoda; order Trochida; family Trochidae; genus Gibbula; species Gibbula magus. The sequence goes on from OW388302.1 coordinate 239,439, forward strand.
ATGGGTAGTTCATGTTGGAAGGTAATCAATGAACATGGGTTGTTCATGTTGGAAGGTAATCAATGAACATGAGTAGTTCATGTTGGAAGGTAATCAATGGACATGGGTAGTTCATGTTGGAAGGTAATCAATGGACATGGGTAGTTCATGTTGGAAGGTAATCGATGCACATGGGTAGTGCATGTTGGAAGGTAATCAATGGACATGGGTAGTTCATGTTGGAAGGTAATCAATGGACATGGGTAGTTCATGTTGGAAGGTAATCAATGGACGTGGGTAGTTCATGTTGGAAGGTAACCAATGGACATGGGTAGTTCATGTTGGAAGGTAATCAATGGACGTGAGTAGTTCATGTTGGAAGGTAATCAATGTACATGGGTAGTGTATGTTGGAAGGTAATCAATGTACATGAGTAGTGCATGTTGGAAGGTAATCAATGGACGTGAGTAGTTCATGTTGGAAGGTAATCAATGGACATGGGTAGTTCATGTTGGAAGGTAATCAATGGACATGAGTAGTTCATGTTGGAAGGTAATCAATGGACATGGGTAGTTCATGTTGGAAGTTAATCAATGGACATGAGTAGTTAACGTTGGAAAGTAATCAATGGACATGGGTAGTTCATGTTGGAAGGTAATGAATGGACATGAGTAGTTCATGTTGGAAGGTAATCAATGGACGTGGGTAGTTCATGTTGGAAGGTAATCAATGGATATGGGTAGTTCATGTTGGAAGGTAATCAATGGACATGGGTAGTTCATTTTGGAAGGTAATCAATGGATATGGGTAGTTCATGTTGGAAGGTAATCAATGTACACGAGTAGTTCATGTTGGAAGGTAATCAATGGACATGGGTAGTTCATGTTGGAAGGTAATCAATGGACATGAGTAGTTCATGTTGGAAGGTAATCAATGGACATGGGTAGTTCATGTTGGAAGGTAATCAATGGACATGGGAAGTGTATGTTGGAAGGTAATCAATGAACATGAGTAGTTCATGTTGGAAGGTAATCAATGAAAATGAGTAGTTCATGTTGGAAGGTAATCAATGGACATGAGTAGTTCATGTTGGAAGGTAATCAATGGACATGAGTAGTTCATGTTGGAAGGTAATCAATGGACATGGGTAGTTCATGTTGGAAGGTAATCAATGGACATGGGAAGTGTATGTTGGAAGGTAATCAATGAACATGAGTAGTTCATGTTGGAAGGTAATCAATGGACATGAGTAGTTCATGTTGGAAGGTAATCAATGAACATGAGTAGTTCATGTTGGAAGGTAATCAATGGACATGAGTAGTTCATGTTGGAAGGTAATCAATGGACATGGGTAGTTCATGTTGGAAGGTAATCAATGGACATGGGAAGTGTATGTTGGAAGGTAATCAATGAACATGAGTAGTTCATGTTGGAAGGTAATCAATGGACATGAGTAGTTCATGTTGGAAGGTAATCAATGTACATGGGTAGTTCATGTTGGAAGGTAATCAATGGACATGGGTAGTGCATGTTGGAAGGTAATCAATGGACATGAGTAGTTCATGTTGGAAGGTAATCAATGTACATGGGTAGTTCATGTTTGAAGGTAATCAATGGACATGGGTAGTTCATGTTGAAAGGTAATCAATGGACATGGGTAGTTCATGTTGGTAGGTAATCAATGCACATGGGTAGTTCATGTTGGAAGGTAATCAAAGAACATGGTAAGTTCATGTTGGAAGGTAATCAATGGACGTGGGTAGTTCATGTTGGAAGGTAATCAATGTACATGGGTAGTTCATGTAGGAAGGTAATCAATGGACATGAGTAGTTCATGTTGGAAGGTAATCAATGGACATGGGTAGTTCATGTTGGAAGGTAATCAATGAACATGGGTAGTTCATGTTGGAAGGTAATCAATGAACATGGGTAGTTCATGTTGGAAAGTAATCAATGAACATGAGTATTTCATGTAGGAAGGTAATCAATGAACATGAGTAGTTCATGTTGGAAGGTAATCAATGGACATGGGTAGTTCATGTTGGAAGGTAATCAATGGACATGAGTAGTTCATGTTGGAAGGTAATCAATTTACATGGGTAGTGCATGTTGGAAGGTAATCAATGGACATGAGTAGTTCATGTTGGAAGATAATCAATGGACATGGGTAGTTCATGTTGGAAGGTAATCAATGGACATGGGAAGTGTATGTTGGAAGGTAATCAATGAACATGAGTAGTTCATGTTGAAAGGTAATCAATGAACATGAGCAGTTCATGTTGGAAGGTAATCAATGGACATGAGTAGTTCATGTTGGAAGGTAATCAATGGACATGAGTAGTTCATGTTGGAAGGTAATCAATGGACATGGGTAGTTCATGTTGGAAGGTAATCAATGGACATGGGAAGTGTATGTTGGAAGGTAATCAATGAACATGAGTAGTTCATGTTGGAAGGTAATCAATGGACATGAGTAGTTCATGTTGGAAGGTAATCAATGAACATGAGTAGTTCATGTTGGAAGGTAATCAATGGACATGAGTAGTTCATGTTGGAAGGTAATCAATGGACATGGGTAGTTCATGTTGGAAGGTAATCAATGGACATGGGAAGTGTATGTTGGAAGGTAATCAATGAACATGAGTAGTTCATGTTGGAAGGTAATCAATGGACATGAGTAGTTCATGTTGGAAGGTAATCAATGGACGTGGGTAGTTCATGTTGGAAGGTAATCAATGTACATGGGTAGTTCATGTTGGAAGGTAATCAATGGACATGAGTAGTTCATGTTGGAAGGTAATCAATGGACATGGGTAGTTCATGTTGGAAGGTAATCAATGGACATGGGTAGTTCATGTTGGAAGGTAATCAATGGACATGAGTAGTTCATGTTGGAAGGTAATCAATGAACATGGGTAGTTCATGTTGGAAGGTAATCAATGGACATGGGTAGTTCATGTTGGAAGGTAATCAATGGACATGGGTAGTTCATGTTGGAAGGTAATCAATGGACGTGGGTAGTTCATGTTGGAAGGTAATCAATGGACACGGGTAGTTCATGTTGGAAGGTAATCAATGGACATGGGTAGTTCATGTTGGAAGGTAATCAATGGACATGAGTAGTTCATGTTGGAAGGTAATCAATGAACACGGGTAGTTCATGTTGGAAGGTAATCAATGGACATGAGTAGTTCATGTTGGAAGGTAATCAATGGACACGAGTAGTTCATGTTGGAAGGTAATCAATGGACGTGGGTAGTTCATGTTGGAAGGTAATCAATGGACACGAGTAGTTCATGTTGGAAGGTAATCAATGGACGTGGGTAGTGCATGTTGGAAGGTAATCAATGGACATGGGTAGTTCCTGTTGAAAGGTAATCAATGTACATGGGTAGTTCATGTTGGAAGGTAATCAATGGACATGAGTAGTTCATGTCGGAAGGTAATCAGTGGACATGAGTAGTTCATGTTGGAAGGTAATCAATGGACATGGGTAGTTCATGTTGGAAGGTAATCAATGAACATGAGTAGTTCATGTTGGAAGGTAATCAATGGACATGAGTAGTTCATGTTGGAAGGTAATCAATGGACATGGGTAGTTCATGTTGGAAGGTAATCAATGGACATGGGTAGTTCATGTTGGAAGGTAATCAATGGACGTGGGTAGTTCATGTTGGAAGGTAATCAATGGACATGGGTAGTTCATGTTGGAAGGTAATCAATGGACATGGGTAGTTCATGTTGGAAGGTAATCAATGGACATGAGTAGTTCATGTTGGAAGGTAATCAATGAACATGGGTAGTGCATGTTGGAAGGTAATCAATGGACATGGGTAGTTCATGTTGGAAGGTAATCAATGGACATGGGAAGTGTATGTTGGAAGGTAATCAATGAACATGAGTAGTTCATGTTGGAAGGTAATCAATGGACGTGGGTAGTTCATGTTGGAAGGTAATCAATGTACATGGGTAGTGTATGTTGGAAGGTAATCAATGGACATGGGTAGTGTATGTTGGAAGGTAATCAATGGACATGGGTAGTTCATGTTGGAAGGTAATCAATGGACATGGGTAGTGCATGTTTGAAGGTAATCAATGAACATGAGTAGTTCATGTAGGAAGGTAATCAATGAACATGAGTAGTGCATGCTGGAAGGTAATCAATGGACATGGGTAGTTCATGTTGGAAGGTAATCAATGTACATGAGTAGTTCATGTTGGAAGGTAATCAATGGACATGGGTAGTGTATGTTGGAAGGTAATCAATGAACATGAGTAGTTCATTTTGGAGGGTAATCAATGGACATGAGTAGTTCATGTAGGAAGGTAATCAATTGACGTGGGTAGTTCATGTTGGAAGGTAATCAATGGACATGGGTAGTTCATGTTGGAAGGTAATCAATGGACATGAGTAGTTCATGTTGGAAGGTAATCAATGGACATGGGAAGTGTATGTTGGAAGGTAATCAATGAACATGAGTAGTTCATGTTGGAAGGTAATCAATGGACATGGGAAGTGTATGTTGGAAGGTAATCAATGAACATGAGTAGTTCATGTTGGAAGGTAATCAATGGACATGAGTAGTTCATGTTGGAAGGTAATCAATGTACATGGGTAGTGCATGTTGGAAGGTAATCAATGGACATGGGTAGTTCATGTTGGAAGGTAATCAATGGACATGGGTAGTTCATGTTGGAAGGTAATCAATGGACATGGGAAGTGTATGTTGGAAGGTAATCAATGAACATGAGTAGTTCATGTTGGAAGGTAATCAATGGACATGAGTAGTTCATGTTGGAAGGTAATCAATGGACATGAGTAGTTCATGTTGGAAGGTAATCAATGGACATGAGTAGTTCATGTTGGAAGGTAATCAATGGACATGGGTAGTTCATGTTGGAAGGTAATCAATGGACATGGGAAGTGTATGTTGGAAGGTAATCAATGAACATGAGTAGTTCATGTTGGAAGGTAATCAATGGACATGAGTAGTTCATGTTGGAAGGTAATCAATGAACATGAGTAGTTCATGTTGGAAGGTAATCAATGGACATGAGTAGTTCATGTTGGAAGGTAATCAATGGACATGGGTAGTTCATGTTGGAAGGTAATCAATGGACATGGGAAGTGTATGTTGGAAGGTAATCAATGAACATGAGTAGTTCATGTTGGAAGGTAATCAATGGACATGGGTAGTTCATGTTGGAAGGTAATCAATGTACATGGGTAGTGCATGTTGGAAGGTAATCAATGGACATGGGTAGTGCATGTTGGAAGGTAATCAATGGACATGAGTAGTTCATGTTGGAAGGTAATCAATGTACATGGGTAGTTCATGTTTGAAGGTAATCAATGGACATGGGTAGTTCATGTTGGAAGGTAATCAATGGACATGGGTAGTTCATGTTGGTAGGTAATCAATGCACATGGGTAGTTCATGTTGGAAGGTAATCAATGAACATGGGTAGTTCATGTTGGAAGGTAATCAATGGACGTGGGTAGTTCATGTTGGAAGGTAATCAATGTACATGGGTAGTTCATGTAGGAAGGTAATCAATGGACATGAGTAGTTCATGTTGGAAGGTAATCAATGGACATGGGTAGTTCATGTTGGAAGGTAATCAATGAACATGGGTTGTTCATGTTGGAAGGTAATCAATGAACATGAGTAGTTCATGTTGGAAGGTAATCAATGGACATGGGTAGTTCATGTTTGAAGGTAATCAATGGACATGGGTAGTTCATGTTGGAAGGTAATCGATGCACATGGGTAGTTCATGTTGGAAGGTAATCAATGGACGTGGGTAGTTCATGTTGGAAGGTAATCAATGGACATGGGTAGTTCATGTTGGAAGGTAATCAATGGACGTGGGTAGTTCATGTTGGAAGGTAATCAATGGACATGAGTAGTTCATGTTGGAAGGTAATCAATGGACGTGAGTAGTTCATGTTGGAAGGTAATCAATGTACATGGGTAGTGTATGTTGGAAGGTAATCAATGTACATGAGTAGTGCATGTTGGAAGGTAATCAATGGACGTTGGTAGTTCATGTTGAAAGGTAATCAATGGACATGGGTAGTTCATGTTGGAAGGTAATCAATGGACATGAGTAGTTCATGTTGGAAGGTAATCAATGGACATGGGTAGTTCATGTTGGAAGTTAATCAATGGACATGAGTAGTTAACGTTGGAAAGTAATCAATGGACATGGGTAGTTCATGTTGGAAGGTAATCAATGGACATGAGTAGTTCATGTTGGAAGGTAATCAATGGACGTGGGTAGTTCATGTTGGAAGGTAATCAATGGATATGGGTAGTTCATGTTGGAAGGTAATCAATGGACATGGGTAGTTCATTTTGGAAGGTAATCAATGGATATGGGTAGTTCATGTTGGAAGGTAATCAATGTACACGAGTAGTTCATGTTGGAAGGTAATCAATGGACATGGGTAGTTCATGTTGGAAGGTAATCAATGGACATGAGTAGTTCATGTTGGAAGGTAATCAATGGACATGGGTAGTTCATGTTGGAAGGTAATCAATGGACATGGGAAGTGTATGTTGGAAGGTAATCAATGAACTTGAGTAGTTCATGTTGGAAGGTAATCAATGAACATGAGTAGTTCATGTTGGAAGGTAATCAATGGACATGAGTAGTTCATGTTGGAAGGTAATCAATGGACATGAGTAGTTCATGTTGGAAGGTAATCAATGGACATGGGTAGTTCATGTTGGAAGGTAATCAATGGACATGGGAAGTGTATGTTGGAAGGTAATCAATGAACATGAGTAGTTCATGTTGGAAGGTAATCAATGGACATGAGTAGTTCATGTTGGAAGGTAATCAATGTACATGGGTAGTGCATGTTGGAAGGTAATCAATGGACATGGGTAGTGCATGTTGGAAGGTAATCAATGGACATGAGTAGTTCATGTTGGAAGGTCATCAATGTACATGGGTAGTTCATGTTTGAAGGTAATCAATGGACATGGGTAGTTCATGTTGTAAGGTAATCAATGGACATGGGTAGTTCATGTTGGTAGGTAATCAATGCACATGGGTAGTTCATGTTGGAAGGTAATCAAAGAACATGGTAAGTTCATGTTGGAAGGTAATCAATGGACGTGGGTAGTTCATGTTGGAAGGTAATCAATGGACATGGGTAGTTCATGTTGGAAGGTAATCAATGGACATGAGTAGTTCATGTTGGAAGGTAATCAATGGACATGGGTAGTTCATGTTGGAAGGTAATCAATGAACATGGGTAGTTCATGTTGGAAGGTAATCAATGAACATGGGTAGTTCATGTTGGAAAGTAATCAATGAACATGAGTATTTCATGTAGGAAGGTAATCAATGAACATGAGTAGTTCATGTTGGAAGGTAATCAATGGACATGGGTAGTTCATGTTGGAAGGTAATCAATGGACATGGGTAGTTCATGTTGGAAGGTAATCAATGTACATGGGTAGTGCATGTTGGAAGGTAATCAATGGACGTGGGTAGTTCATGTTGGAAGGTAATCAATGGACATGGGTAGTTCATGTTGGAAGGTAATCAATGGACGTGGGTAGTTCATGTTGGAAGGTAATCAATGGACATGGGTAGTTCATGTTGGAAGGTAATCAATGGACGTGGGTAGTTCATGTTGGAAGGTAATCAATGTACATGGGTAGTGTATGTTGGAAGGTAATCAATGTACATGAGTAGTGCATGTTGGAAGGTAATCAATGGACGTGGATAGTTCATGTTGAAAGGTAATCAATGGACATGGGTAGTTCATGTTGGAAGGTAATCAATGGACATGAGTAGTTCATGTTGGAAGGTAATCAATGGACATGGGTAGTTCATGTTGGAAGTTAATCAATGGACATGAGTAGTTCACGTTGGAAAGTAATCAATGGACGTGGGTAGTTCATGTTGGAAGGTAATCAATGTACATGGGTAGTTCATGTAGGAAGGTAATCAATGGACATGAGTAGTTCATGTTGGAAGGTAATCAATGGACATGGGTAGTTCATGTTGGAAGGTAATCAATGAACATGGGTAGTTCATGTTGGAAGGTAATCAATGAACATGGGTAGTTCATGTTGGAAAGTAATCAATGAACATGAGTATTTCATGTAGGAAGGTAATCAATGAACATGAGTAGTTCATGTTGGAAGGTAATCAATTGACATGGGTAGTTCATGTTGGAAGGTAATCAATGGACATGGGTAGTTCATGTTGGAAGGTAATCGATGCACATGGGTAGTGCATGTTGGAAGGTAATCAATGGACGTGGGTAGTTCATGTTGGAAGGTAATCAATGGAGATGGGTAGTTCATGTTGGAAGGTAATCAATGGACGTGGGTAGTTCATGTTGGAAGGTAACCAATGGACATGGGTAGTTCATGTTGGAAGGTAATCAATGGACGTGAGTAGTTCATGTTGGAAGGTAATCAATGTACATGGGTAGTGTATGTTGGAAGGTAATCAATGTACATGAGTAGTGCATGTTGGAAGGTAATCAATGGACGTGGATAGTTCATGTTGAAAGGTAATCAATGGACATGGGTAGTTCATGTTGGAAGGTAATCAATGGACATGAGTAGTTCATGTTGGAAGGTAATCAATGGACATGGGTAGTTCATGTTGGAAGTTAATCAATGGACATGAGTAGTTCACGTTGGAAAGTAATCAATGGACATGGGTAGTTCATGTTGGAAGGTAATGAATGGACATGAGTAGTTCATGTGGGAAGGTAATCAATGGACGTGGGTAGTTCATGTTGGAAGGTAATCAATGGATATGGGTAGTTCATGTTGGAAGGTAATCAATGGACATGGGTAGTTCATTTTGGAAGGTAATCAATGGATATGGGTAGTTCATGTTGGAAGGTAATCAATGTACACGAGTAGTTCATGTTGGAAGGTAATCAATGGACATGGGTAGTTCATGTTGGAAGGTAATCAATGTACATGAGTAGTTCATGTTGGAAGGTAATCAATGAACATGGATAGTGCATGCTGGAAGGTAATCAATGAACATGAGTAGTTCATGTTGGAAGGTAATCAATGGACATGGGTAGTTCATGTTGGAAGGTAATCAATGGACATGGGTAGTTCATGTTGGAAGGTAATCAATGGACATGGGTAGTTCATGATGGTAGGTAATCAATGGACATGGGTAGTTCATGTTGGAAGGTAATCAATGGACGTGGATAGTTCATGTTGAAAGGTAATCAATGGACATGGGTAGTTCATATTGGAAGGTAATCAATGGACATGGGTAGTTCATGATGGTAGGTAATCAATGTACATGGGTAGTTCATGTTGGAAGGTAATCAATGGACATGAGTAGTTCATGTTGGAAGGTAATCAATTGACTTGAGTAGTTCATGTTGGAAGGTAATCAATGGACATGTATAGTTCATGTTGGAAGGTAATCAATGGACATGAGTAGTTCATGTTGGAAGGTAATCAATGGACATGGGTAGTTCATGTTGGAAGGTAATCAATGGACATGGGTAGTTCATGATGGTAGGTAATCAATGGACATGGGTAGTTCATGTTGGAAGGTAATCAATGGACATGGGTAGTTCATGTTGGAAGGTAATCAATTGACTTGAGTAGTTCATGTTGGAAGGAAATCAATGGACATGGGTATGTCATTTTGGAAGGTAATCAATGGACACGGGTAGTTCATGTTTGAAGGTAATCAATGAACATGAGTAGTTCATGTCGGAAGGTAATCAATGGACATGGGTAGTTCATGTTGGAAGGTAAACAATGAAGATGAGTAGTTCATGTTGGAAGGTAATCAATGGACATTGGTAGTTCATGTTGGAAGGTAATCAATGGACATGAGTAGTTCATGTTGGAAGGTAATCAATGGACATGGGTAGTTCATGTTGGAAGATAATCAATGGACATGGGTAGTTCATGTTGAAAGGTAATCAATGTACATGGGTAGTTCATGTTGGAAGGTTATCAATGGACATGGGTAGTTCATGTTGAAAGGTAATCAATGGACATGGGTAGTTCATGTTGGAAGGTAATCAATGGACATGAGTAGTTCATGTTGGAAGGTAATCAATGGACATGGGTAGTTCATGTTGGAAGTTAATCAATGGACATGAGTAGTTAACGTTGGAAAGTAATCAATGGACATGGGTAGTTCATGTTGGAAGGTAATCAATGGACATGAGTAGTTCATGTTGGAAGGTAATCAATGGACGTGGGTAGTTCATGTTGGAAGGTAATCAATGGATATGGGTAGTTCATGTTGGAAGGTAATCAATGGACATGGGTAGTTCATTTTGGAAGGTAATCAATGGAGATGGGTAGTTCATGTTGGAAGGTAATCAATGTACACGAGTAGTTCATGTTGGAAGGTAATCAATGGACATGGGTAGTTCATGTTGGAAGGTAATCAATGGACATGAGTAGTTCATGTTGGAAGGTAATCAATGGACATGGGTAGTTCATGTTGGAAGGTAATCAATGGACATGGGAAGTGTATGTTGGAAGGTAATCAATGAACATGAGTAGTTCATGTTGGAAGGTAATCAATGAACATGAGTAGTTCATGTTGGAAGGTAATCAATGGACATGAGTAGTTCATGTTGGAAGGTAATCAATGGACATGAGTAGTTCATGTTGGAAGGTAATCAATGGACATGGGTAGTTCATGTTGGAAGGTAATCAATGGACATGGGAAGTGTATGTTGGAAGGTAATCAATGAACATGAGTAGTTCATGTTGGAAGGTAATCAATGAACATGAGTAGTTCATGTTGGAAGGTAATCAATGGACATGAGTAGTTCATGTTGGAAGGTAATCAAGGGACATGGGTAGTTCATGTTGGAAGGTAATCAATGGACATGGGAAGTGTATGTTGGAAGGTAATCAATGAACATGAGTAGTTCATGTTGGAAGGTAATCAATGGACATGAGTAGTTCATGTTGGAAGGTAATCAATGTACATGGGTAGTGCATGTTGGAAGGTAATCAATGGACATGGGTAGTGCATGTTGGAAGGTAATCAATGGACATGAGTAGTTCATGTTGGAAGGTCATCAATGTACATGGGTAGTTCATGTTTGAAGGTAATCAATGGACATGGGTAGTTCATGTTGAAAGGTAATCAATGGACATGGGTAGTTCATGTTGGTAGGTAATCAATGCACATGGGTAGTTCATGTTGGAAGGTAATCAAAGAACATGGTAAGTTCATGTTGGAAGGTAATCAATGGACGTGGGTAGTTCATGTTGGAAGGTAATCAATGTACATGGGTAGTTCATGTAGGAAGGTAATCAATGGACATGAGTAGTTCATGTTGGAAGGTAATCAATGGACATGGGTAGTTCATGTTGGAAGGTAATCAATGAACATGGGTAGTTCATGTTGGAAGGTAATCAATGAACATGGGTAGTTCATGTTGGAAAGTAATCAATGAACATGAGTATTTCATGTAGGAAGGTAATCAATGAACATGAGTAGTTCATGTTGGAAGGTAATCAATGGACATGGGTAGTTCATGTTGGAAGGTAATCAATGGACATGGGTAGTTCATGTTGGAAGGTAATCGATGCACATGGGTAGTGCATGTTGGAAGGTAATCAATGGACATGGGTAGTTCATGTTGGAAGGTAATCAATGGACATGGGTAGTTCATGTTGGAAGGTAATCAATGGACGTGGGTAGTTCATGTTGGAAGGTAATCAATGGACATGGGTAGTTCATGTTGGAAGGTAATCAATGGACGTGAGTAGTTCATGTTGGAAGGTAATCAATGTACATGGGTAGTGTATGTTGGAAGGTAATCAATGTACATGAGTAGTGCATGTTGGAAGGTAATCAATGGACGTGGATAGTTCATGTTGAAAGGTAATCAATGGACATGGGTAGTTCATGTTGGAAGGTAATCAATGGACATGAGTAGTTCATGTTGGAAGGTAATCAATGGACATGGGTAGTTCATGTTGGAAGGTAATCAATGGATATGGGTAGTTCATGTTGGAAGGTAATCAATGTACACGAGTAGTTCATGTTGGAAGGTAATCAATGGACATGGGTAGTTCATGTTGGAAGGTAATCAATGTACATGAGTAGTTCATGTTGGAAGGTAATCAATGAACATGGATAGTGCATGCTGGAAGGTAATCAATGAACATGAGTAGTTCATGTTGGAAGGTAATCAATGGACATGGGTAGTTCATGTTGGAAGGTAATCAATGGACATGGGTAGTGCATGTTGGAAGGTAATCAATGGACATGGGTAGTTCATGATGGTAGGTAATCAATGGACATGGGTAGTTCATGTTGGAAGGTAATCAATGGACGTGGATAGTTCATGTTGAAAGGTAATCAATGGACATGGGTAGTTCATATTGGAAGGTAATCAATGGACATGGGTAGTTCATGATGGTAGGTTATCAATGTACATGGGTAGTTCATGTTGGAAGGTAATCAATGGACATGAGTAGTTCATGTTGGAAGGTAATCAATGGACTTGAGTAGTTCATGTTGGAAGGTAATCAATGGACATGTATAGTTCATGTTGGAAGGTAATCAATGGACATGAGTAGTTTATGTTGGAAGGTAATCAATGGACATGGGTAGTGCATGTTGGAAGGTAATCAATGGACATGGGTAGTTCATGATGGTAGGTAATCAATGGACATGGGTAGTTCATGTTGGAAGGTAATCAATGGACATGGGTAGTTCATGTTGGAAGGTAATCAATGGACTTGAGTAGTTCATGTTGGAAGGAAATCAATGGACATGGGTATGTCATTTTGGAAGGTAATCAATGGACACGGGTAGTTCATGTTTGAAGGTAATCAATGAACATGAGTAGTTCATGTCGGAAGGTAATCAATGGACATGGGTAGTTCATGTTGGAAGGTAAACAATGAAGATGAGTAGTTCATGTTGGAAGGTAATCAATGGACATTGGTAGTTCATGTTGGAAGGTAATCAATGGACATGAGTAGTTCATGTTGGAAGGTAATCAATGGACATGGGTAGTTCATGTTGGAAGATAATCAATGGACATGGGTAGTTCATGTTGAAAGGTAATCAATGTACATGGGTAGTTCATGTTGGAAGGTAATCAATGGACATGGGTAGTTCATGTTGGAAGGTAATCAATGGACATGGGTAGTTCATGTTGGAAGGTAATCAATGGACATGAGTAGTTCATGTTGGAAGGTAATCAATGGACATGGGTAGTTCATGTTGGAAGTTAATCAATGGACATGAGTAGTTCACGTTGGAAAGTAATCAATGGACATGGGTAGTTCATGTTGGAAGGTAATCAATGGACATGAGTAGTTCATGTTGGAAGGTAATCAATGGACGTGGGTAGTTCATGTTGGAAGGTAATCAATGGATATGGGTAGTTCATGTTGGAAGGTAATCAATGGACATGGGTAGTGCATGTTGGAAGGTAATCAATGGACATGGGTAGTTCATGTTGGAAGGTAATCAATGGACATGAGTAGTTCATGTTGGAAGGTAATCAATGGACATGGGTAGTTCATGTTGGAAGGTAATCAATGGACATGAGTAGTTCATGTTGGAAGGTAATCAATGGACATGGGTAGTTCATGTTGGAAGGTAATCAATGGACATGGGAAGTGTATGTTGGAAGGTAATCAATGGACATGAGTAGTTCATGTTGGAAGGTAATCAATGGACATGAGTAGTTCATGTTGGAAGGTAATCAATGGACATGAGTAGTTCATGTTGGAAGGTAATCAATGGACATGAGTAGTTCATGTTGGAAGGTAATCAATGGACATGGGTAGTTCATGTTGGAAGGTAATCAATGGACATGGGAAGTGTATGTTGGAAGGTAATCAATGAACATGAGTAGTTCATGTTGGAAGGTAATCAATGGACATGAGTAGTTCATGTTGGAAGGTAATCAATGAACATGAGTAGTTCATGTTGGAAGGTAATCAATGGACATGAGTAGTTCATGTTGGAAGGTAATCAATGGACATGGGTAGTTCATGTTGGAAGGTAATCAATGGACATGGGAAGTGTATGTTGGAAGGTAATCAATGAACATGAGTAGTTCATGTTGGAAGGTAATCAATGGACATGAGTAGTTCATGTTGGAAGGTAATCAATGTACATGGGTAGTGCATGTTGGAAGGTAATCAATGGACATGGGTAGTGCATGTTGGAAGGTAATCAATGGACATGAGTAGTTCATGTTGGAAGGTCATCAATGTACATGGGTAGTTCATGTTTGAAGGTAATCAATGGACATGGGTAGTTCATGTTGAAAGGTAATCAATGGACATGGGTAGTTCATGTTGGTAGGTAATCAATGCACATGGGTAGTTCATGTTGGAAGGTAATCAAAGAACATGGTAAGTTCATGTTGGAAGGTAATCAATGGACGTGGGTAGTTCATGTTGGAAGGTAATCAATGGACATGGGTAGTTCATGTTGGAAGGTAATCAATGGACATGAGTAGTTCATGTTGGAAGGTAATCAATGGACATGGGTAGTTCATGTTGGAAGGTAATCAATGAACATGGGTAGTTCATGTTGGAAGGTAATCAATGAACATGGGTAGTTCATGTTGGAAAGTAATCAATGAACATGAGTATTTCATGTAGGAAGGTAATCAATGAACATGAGTAGTTCATGTTGGAAGGTAATCAATGGACATGGGTAGTTCATGTTGGAAGGTAATCAATGGACATGGGTAGTTCATGTTGGAAGGTAATCAATGGACATGGGTAGTGCATGTTGGAAGGTAATCAATGGACGTGGGTAGTTCATGTTGGAAGGTAATCAATGGACATGGGTAGTTCATGTTGGAAGGTAATCAATGGACGTGGGTAGTTCATGTTGGAAGGTAATCAATGGACATGGGTAGTTCATGTTGGAAGGTAATCAATGGACATGAGTAGTTCATGTTGGAAGGTAATCAATGTACATGGGTAGTGTATGTTGGAAGGTAATCAATGTACATGAGTAGTGCATGTTGGAAGGTAATCAATGGACGTGGGTAGTTCATGTTGAAAGGTAATCAATGGACATGGGTAGTTCATGTTGGAAGGTAATCAATGGACATGAGTAGTTCATGTTGGAAGGTAATCAATGGACATGGGTAGTTCATGTTGGAAGTTAATCAATGGACATGAGTAGTTCACGTTGGAAGGTAATCAATGGACATGGGTAGTTCATGTTGGAAGGTAATGAATGGACATGAGTAGTTCATGTTGGAAGGTAATCAATGGACGTGGGTAGTTCATGTTGGAAGGTAATCAATGGATATGGGTAGTTCATGTTGGAAGGTAATCAATGGACATGGGTAGTTCATGTTGGAAGGTAATCAATGGACATGGGTAGTTCATGTTGGAAGGTAATCAATGTACACGAGTAGTTCATGTTGGAAGGTAATCAATGGACATGGGTAGTTCATGTTGGAAGGTAATCAATGTACATGAGTAGTTCATGTTGGAAGGTAATCAATGAACATGGATAGTGCATGCTGGAAGGTAATCAATGAACATGAGTAGTTCATGTTGGAAGGTAATCAATGGACATGGGTAGTTCATGTTGGAAGGTAATCAATGGACATGGGTAGTTCATGTTGGAAGGTAATCAATGGACATGGGTAGTTCATGTTGGAAGGTAATCAATGGACATGGGTAGTTCATGTTGGAAGGTAATCAATGGACGTGGATAGTTCATGTTGAAAGGTAATCAATGGACATGGGTAGTTCATATTGGAAGGTAATCAATGGACATGGGTAGTTCATGTTGGAAGGTAATCAATGAACATGAGTAGTTCATGTTGGAAGGTAATCAATGGACATGGGTAGTTCATGTTGGAAGGTAATCAATGGACATGGGTAGTGCATGTTGGAAGGTAATCAATGGACATGGGTAGTTCATGATGGTAGGTAATCAATGTACATGGGTAGTTCATGTTGGAAGGTAATCAATGGACATGAGTAGTTCATGTTGGAAGGTAATCAATTGACTTGAGTAGTTCATGTTGGAAGGTAATCAATGGACATGTATAGTTCATGTTGGAAGGTAATCAATGGACATGAGTAGTTTATGTTGGAAGGTAATCAATGGACATGGGTAGTGCATGTTGGAAGGTAATCAATGGACATGGGTAGTTCATGATGGTAGGTAATCAATGGACATGGGTAGTTCATGTTGGAAGGTAATCAATGGACATGGGTAGTTCATGTTGGAAGGTAATCAATTGACTTGAGTAGTTCATGTTGGAAGGAAATCAATGGACATGGGTATGTCATTTTGGAAGGTAATCAATGGACACGGGTAGTTCATGTTTGAAGGTAATCAATGAACATGAGTAGTTCATGTCGGAAGGTAATCAATGGACATGGGTAGTTCATGTTGGAAGGTAAACAATGAAGATGAGTAGTTCATGTTGGAAGGTAATCAATGGACATTGGTAGTTCATGTTGGAAGGTAATCAATGGACATGAGTAGTTCATGTTGGAAGGTAATCAATGGACATGGGTAGTTCATGTTGGAAGATAATCAATGGACATGGGTAGTTCATGTTGAAAGGTAATCAATGTACATGGGTAGTTCATGTTGGAAGGTAATCAATGGACATGGGTAGTTCATGTTGAAAGGTAATCAATGGACATGGGTAGTTCATGTTGGAAGGTAATCAATGGACATGAGTAGTTCATGTTGGAAGGTAATCAATGGACATGGGTAGTTCATGTTGGAAGTTAATCAATGGACATGAGTAGTTCACGTTGGAAGGTAATCAATGGACATGGGTAGTTCATGTTGGAAGGTAATCAATGGACATGAGTAGTTCATGTTGGATGGTAATCAATGGACATGGGTAGTTCATGTTGGAAGGTAATCAATGGACATGGGTAGTTCATGTTGAAAGGTAATCAATGTACATGGGTAGTTCATGTTGGAAGGTAATCAATGGACATGGGTAGTTCATGTTGGAAGGTAATCAATGGACATGGGTAGTTCATGTTGAAAGGTAATCAATGGACATGGGTAGTTCATGTTGGAAGGTAATCAATGGACATGGGTAGTTCATGTTGGAAGGTAATCAATGGACATGGGTAGTTCATGATGGTAGGTAATCAATGGACATGGGTAGTTCATGTTGGAAGGTAATCAATGGACATGGGTAGTTCATGTTGAAAGGTAATCAATGTACATGGGTAGTTCATGTTGGAAGGTAATCAATGAACATGGATAGTGCATGCTGGAAGGTATTCAATGGACATGGGTAGTTCATGTTGGAAGGTAATCAATGGACATGGGTAGTTCATGTTGGAAGGTAATCAATGGACATGGGTAGTTCATGTTGGAAGGTAATCAATGGACATGGGTAGTGCATGTTGGAAGGTAATCAATGGACATGGGTAGTTCATGATGGTAGGTAATCAATGGACATGGGTAGTTCATGTTGGAAGGTAATCAATGGACATGGGTAGTTCATATTGGAAGGTAATCAATGGACATGGGTAGTTCATGTTGGAAGGTAATCAATGAACATGGGTAGTTCATGTTGGAAGGTAATCAATGGACATGGGTAGTGCATGTTGGAAGGTAATCAATGGACATGGGTAGTTCATGATGGTAGGTAATCAATGGACATGGGTAGTTCATGTTGGAAGGTAATCAATGGACATGGGTAGTTCATGTTGGAAGGTAATCAATTGACTTGAGTAGTTCATGTTGGAAGGAAAACAATGGACATGGGTATGTCATTTTGGAAGGTAATCAATGGACACGGGTAGTTCATGTTTGAAGGTAATCAATGAACATGAGTAGTTCATGTTGGAAGGTAATCAATTGACATGGGTAGTTCATGTTGGAAGGTAAACAATGAAGATGAGTAGTTCATGTTGGAAGGTAATCAATGGACATGGGTAGTTCATGTTGGAAGGTATTCAATTGACATGAGTAGTTCATGTTGGAAGGTAATCAATGGACATGGGTAGTTCATGTTGGAAGGTAATCAATGGACATGGGTAGTTCATGTTGAAAGGTAATCAATGTACATGGGTAGTTCATGTTGGAAGGTAATCAATGTACATGGGTAG
Source organism: Gibbula magus (assembly GCA_936450465.1). Taxonomy (NCBI): domain Eukaryota; kingdom Metazoa; phylum Mollusca; class Gastropoda; order Trochida; family Trochidae; genus Gibbula; species Gibbula magus. Next base: position 257,501 of record OW388302.1, read on the forward strand.
TTCATGTTGGAAGGTAATCAATGGACATCGGAAGTTCATGTTGAAAGGTAATCAATTGACATGGGTAGTTCATGTTGGAAGGTAATCAATGCACATGGGTAGTTCATGTTGGAAGGTAAACAATGAACATGGGTAGTTCATGTTGGAAGGTAATCAATGGACATGGGTAGTTCATGTTGGAAGGTAATCAATGTACATGGGTAGTGCATGTTGGAAGGTAATCAATGGACATGGGTAGTTCTTGTTGAAAGGTAATCAATGTACATGGGTAGTTCATGTTGGAAGGTAATCAATGGACATGGGTAGTTCATGTTGAAAGGTAATCAATGGACATGGGTAGTTCATGTTGGAAGGTAATCAATGTACACGAGTAGTTCACGTTGGAAGGTAACCAATGGACATGGGTAGTTCATGTTGGAAGGTAATCAATGTACATGAGTAGTTCATGTTGGAAGGTAATCAATGAACATGGATAGTGCATGCTGGAAGGTAATCAATGAACATGAGTAGTTCATGTTGGAAGGTAATCAATGGACATGGGTAGTTCATGTTGAAAGGTAATCAATGTACATGGGTAGTTCATGTTGGAAGGTAATCAATGGACATCGGAAGTTCATGTTGAAAGGTAATCAATGGACATGGGTAGTTCATGTTGGAAGGTAATCAATGGACATGGGTAGTTCATGTTGGAAGGTAAACAATGAACATGGGTAGTTCATGTTGGAAGGTAATCAATGGACATGGGTAGTTCATGTTGAAAGGTAATCAATGGACATGGGTAGTTCATGTTGGAAGGTAATCAATGTACACGAGTAGTTCACGTTGGAAGGTAACCAATGGACATGGGTAGTTCATGTTGGAAGGTAATCAATGTACATGAGTAGTTCATGTTGGAAGGTAATCAATGAACATGGATAGTGCATGCTGGAAGGTAATCAATGAACATGAGTAGTTCATGTTGGAAGGTAATCAATGGACATGGGTAGTTCATGTTGAAAGGTAATCAATGTACATGGGTAGTTCATGTTGGAAGGTAATCAATTTACATCGGAAGTTCATGTTGAAAGGTAATCAATGGACATGGGTAGTTCATGTTGGAAGGTAATCAATGGACATGGGTAGTTCATGTTGGAAGGTAAACAATGAACATGGGTAGTTCATGTTGGAAGGTAATCAATGGACATGGGTAGTTCATGTTGGAAGGTAATCAATGGACATGGGTAGTGCATGTTGGAAGGTAATCAATGGACATGGGTAGTTCTTGTTGAAAGGTAATCAATGTACATGGGTAGTTCATGTTGGAAGGTAATCAATGGACATGGGTAGTTCATGTTGAAAGGTAATCAATGGACATGGGTAATTCATGTTGGAAGGTAATCAATGTACACGAGTAGTTCACGTTGGAAGGTAACCAATGGACATGGGTAGTTCATGTTGGAAGGTAATCAATGTACATGAGTAGTTCATGTTGGAAGGTAATCAATGTACATGAGTAGTTCATGTTGGAAGGTAATCAATGAACATGGATAGTGCATGCTGGAAGGTAATCAATGAACATGAGTAGTTCATGTTGGAAGGTAATCAATGGACATGGGTAGTTCATGTTGGAAGGTAATCAATGAACATGGATAGTGCATGCTGGAAGGTAATCAATGGACATTGGTAGTTCATGTTGGAAGGTAATCAATGTGCATGAGTAGTTCATGTTGGAAGGTAATCAATGAACATGGATAGTGCATGCTGGAAGGTAATCAATGGACATGGGTAGTTCATGTTGGAAGGTAATCAATGGACATGGGTAGTTCATGTTTGAAGGTAATCAATGGACATGGGTAGTTCATGTTGGAAGGTAATCAATGTACATGAGTAGTTCATGTTGGAAGGTAATCAATGAACATGGATAGTGCATGCTGGAAGGTAATCAATGAACATGAGTAGTTCATGTTGGAAGGTAATCAATGGACATGGGTAATTCATGTTGGAAGGTAATCAATGGACATGAGTAGTTCATGTTTGAAGGTAATCAATGGACATGGGTAGTTCATGTTGGAAGGTAATCAATGTACATGAGTAGTTCATGTTGGAAGGTAATCAATGAACATGGATAGTGCATGCTGGAAGGTAATCAATGAACATGAGTAGTTCATGTTGGAAGGTAATCAATGGACATGGGTAGTTCATGTTGGAAGGTAATCAATGGACATGGGTAGTGCATGTTGGAAGGTAATCAATGGATATGGGTAGTTCATGATGGTAGGTAATCAATGGACATGGGTAGTTCATGTTGGAAGGTAATCAATGGACATGGGTAGATCATGTTGGAAGGTAATCAATTGACTTGAGTAGTTCATGTTGGAAGGAAATCAATGGACATGGGTAGGTCATGTTGGAAGGTAATCAATGGACATGGGTAGTTCATGTTGGAAGGTAATCAATGAACATGAGTAGTTCATGTTGGAAGGTAATCAATGGACATGTATAGTTCATGTTGGAAGGTTATCAATGGACATGAGTAGTTCATGTTGGAAGGTAATCAATGAACATGGGTAGTTCATGTTGGAAGGTAATCAATGAACATGAGTAGTTCATGTTGGAAGGTAATCAATGGACATGTATAGTTAATGTTGGAAGGTAATCAATGAACATGAGTAGTTCATGTTGGAAGGTAATCAATGAACATGAGTAGTTCATGTTGGAAGGTAATCAATGGACATGGGTAGTTCACGTTGGAATGTAAACAATGAACATGGGTAGTTCATGTTGGAAGGTAATCAATGGACATGAGTAGTTCATGTTGGAAGGTAATCAATGAACATGGATAGTGCATGCTGGAAGGTAATCAATGAACATGAGTAGTTCATGTTGGAAGGTAATCAATGGACATGGGTAGTTCATGTTGGAAGGTAATCAATGGACATGGGTAGTTCATGTTGGAAGGTAATCAATTGACTTGAGTAGTTCATGTTGGAAGGAAATCAATGGACATGGGTAGGTCATGTTGGAAGGTAATCAATGGACACGGGTAGTTCATGTTTGAAGGTAAACAATGAACATGAGTAGTTCATGTTGGAAGGTAATCAATGGACATGGGTAGTTCATGTTGGAAGGTAAACAATGAAGATGAGTAGTTCATGTTGGAAGGTAATTAATGGACATGGGTAGTTCATGTTGGAAGGTAATCAATGAACATGAGTAGTTCATGTTGAAAGGTAATCAATGGACATGGGTAGTTCATGTTGGAAGGTAAACAATGAAGATGGGTAGTTCATGTTGGAAGGTAATCAATGGACATGAGTAGTTCATGTTGGAAGGTAATCAATGGACATGGGTAGTTCATGTTGGAAGGTAATCAATGGACATGGGTAGTTCATGTTGAAAGGTAATCAATGTACATGGGTAGTTCATGTTGGAAGGTAATCAATGGACATGGGTAGTTCATGTTGAAAGGTAATCAATAAACATGGGTAGTTCATGTTGGAAGGTAATCAATGGACATGGGTAGTTCATGTTGGAAGGTAAACAATGAACATGGGTAATTCATGTTGAAAGGTAATCAATGGACATGGGTAGTTCATGTTGGAAGGTAATCAATGGACATGGGTAGTGCATGTTGGAAGGTAATCAATGGACATGGGTAGTTCATGGTGGAAGGTAATCAATGGACATGGGTAGTTCATGTTGGAAGGTAATCAATGTACATGGGTAGTTCATGTTGGAAGGTAATCAATGGACATGGGTAGTTCATGTTGGAAGGTAATCAATGGACATGGGTATGTCATGTTGGAAGGTAAACAATGGACATGGGTAGTTCACGTTGGAAGGTAATCAATGGACATGAGTAGTTCATGTTGGAAGGTAATCAATGGACATGGGTAGTTCATGTTGGAAGGTAATCAATGGACATGGGTAGTTCATGTTTGAAGGTAATCAATGTACATGGGTAGTGCATGTTGGAAGGTAATCAATGGACATGGGTAGTGCATGTTGGAAGGTAATCAATGGACATGGGTAGTTCATGTTGGAAGGTAATCAATGCACATGGGTAGTTCATGTTGGAAGGTAAACAATGAACATGGGTAGTTCATGTTGGAAGGTAATCAATGGACATGGGTAGTTCATGTTGGAAGGTAATCAATGTACATGGGTAGTGCATGTTGGAAGGTAATCAATGGACATGGGTAGTTCTTGTTGAAAGGTAATCAATGTACGTGGGTAGTTCATGTTGGAAGGTAATAAATGGACATGGGTAGTTCATGTTGAAAGGTAATCAATGGACATGGGTAGTTCATGTTGGAAGGTAATCAATGTACACGAGTAGTTCACGTTGGAAGGTAACCAATGGACATGGGTAGTTCATGTTGGAAGGTAATCAATGTACATGAGTAGTTCATGTTGGAAGGTAATCAATGAACATGGATAGTGCATGCTGGAAGGTAATCAATGAACATGAGTAGTTCATGTTGGAAGGTAATCAATGGACATGGGTAGTTCATATTGAAAGGTAATCAATGTACATGGGTAGTTCATGTTGGAAGGTAATCAATGGACATCGGAAGTTCATGTTGAAAGGTAATCAATGGACATGGGTAGTTCATGTTGGAAGGTAATCAATGGACATGGGTAGTTCATGTTGGAAGGTAATCAATGAACATGGGTAGTTCATGTTGGAAGGTAATCAATGGACATGGGTAGTTCATGTTGAAAGGTAATCAATGGACATGGGTAGTTCATGTTGGAAGGTAATCAATGTACACGAGTAGTTCACGTTGGAAGGTAACCAATGGACATGGGTAGTTCATGTTGGAAGGTAATCAATGTACATGAGTAGTTCATGTTGGAAGGTAATCAATGAACATGGATAGTGCATGCTGGAAGGTAATCAATGAACATGAGTAGTTCATGTTGGAAGGTAATCAATGGACATGGGTAGTTCATGTTGAAAGGTAATCAATGTACATGGGTAGTTCATGTTGGAAGGTAATCAATTTACATCGGAAGTTCATGTTGAAAGGTAATCAATGGACATGGGTAGTTCATGTTGGAAGGTAATCAATGGACATGGGTAGTTCATGTTGGAAGGTAAACAATGAACATGGGTAGTTCATGTTGGAAGGTAATCAATGGACATGGGTAGTTCATGTTGGAAGGTAATCAATGGACATGGGTAGTGCATGTTGGAAGGTAATCAATGGACATGGGTAGTTCATGTTGAAAGGTAATCAATGTACATGGGTAGTTCATGTTGGAAGGTAATCAATGGACATGGGTAGTTCATGTTGAAAGGTAATCAATGGACATGGGTAATTCATGTTGGAAGGTAATCAATGTACACGAGTAGTTCACGTTGGAAGGTAACCAATGGACATGGGTAGTTCATGTTGGAAGGTAATCAATGTACATGAGTAGTTCATGTTGGAAGGTAATCAATGTACATGAGTAGTTCATGTTGGAAGGTAATCAATGAACATGGATAGTGCATGCTGGAAGGTAATCAATGAACATGAGTAGTTCATGTTGGAAGGTAATCAATGGACATGGGTAGTTCATGTTGGAAGGTAATCAATGAACATGGATAGTGCATGCTGGAAGGTAATCAATGGACATTGGTAGTTCATGTTGGAAGGTAATCAATGTGCATGAGTAGTTCATGTTGGAAGGTAATCAATGAACATGGATAGTGCATGCTGGAAGGTAATCAATGGACATGGGTAGTTCATGTTGGAAGGTAATCAATGGACATGGGTTGTTCATGTTTGATGGTAATCAATGGACATGGGTAGTTCATGTTGGAAGGTAATCAATGTACATGAGTAGTTCATGTTGGAAGGTAATCAATGAACATGGATAGTGCATGCTGGAAGGTAATCAATGAACATGAGTAGTTCATGTTGGAAGGTAATCAATGGACATGGGTAATTCATGTTGGAAGGTAATCAATGGACATGAGTAGTTCATGTTTGAAGGTAATCAATGGACATGGGTAGTTCATGTTGAAAGGTAATCAATGTACATGAGTAGTTCATGTTGGAAGGTAATCAATGAACATGGATAGTGCATGCTGGAAGGTAATCAATGAACATGAGTAGTTCATGTTGGAAGGTAATCAATGGACATGGGTAGTTCATGTTGGAAGGTAATCAATGGACATGGGTAGTGCATGTTGGAAGGTAATCAATGGATATGGGTAGTTCATGATGGTAGGTAATCAATGGACATGGGTAGTTCATGTTGGAAGGTAATCAATGGACATGGGTAGTTCATGTTGGAAGGTAATCAATTGACTTGAGTAGTTCATGTTGGAAGGAAATCAATGGACATGGGTAGGTCATGTTGGAAGGTAATCAATGGACATGGGTAGTTCATGTTGGAAGGTAATCAATGAACATGAGTAGTTCATGTTGGAAGGTAATCAATGGACATGTATAGTTCATGTTGGAAGGTTATCAATGGACATGAGTAGTTCATGTTGGAAGGTAATCAATGAACATGGGTAGTTCATGTTGGAAGGTAATCAATTAACATGAGTAGTTCATGTTGGAAGGTAATCAATGGACATGTATAGTTAATGTTGGAAGGTAATCAATGAACATGAGTAGTTCATGTTGGAAGGTAATCAATGGACATGGGTAGTTCACGTTGGAAGGTAAACAATGAACATGGGTAGTTCATGTTGGAAGGTAATCAATGGACATGGGTAGTTCATGTTGGAAGGTAATCAATGTACACGAGTAGTTCATGTTGAAAGGTAATCAATGGACATGGGTAGTTCATGTTGGAAGGTAATCAATGTACATGAGTAGTTCATGTTGGAAGGTAATCAATGAACATGGATAGTGCATGCTGGAAGGTAATCAATGAACATGAGTAGTTCATGTTGGAAGGTAATCAATGGACATGGGTAGTTCATGTTGGAAGGTAATCAATGGACATGGGTAGTTCATGTTGGAAGGTAATCAATTGACTTGAGTAGTTCATGTTGGAAGGAAATCAATGGACATGGGTAGGTCATGTTGGAAGGTAATCAATGGACACGGGTAGTTCATGTTTGAAGGTAAACAATGAACATGAGTAGTTCATGTTGGAAGGTAATCAATGGACATGGGTAGTTCATGTTGGAAGGTAAACAATGAAGATGAGTAGTTCATGTTGGAAGGTAATCAATGGACATGGGTAGTTCATGTTGGAAGGTAATCAATGAACATGAGTAGTTCATGTTGAAAGGTAATCAATGGACATGGGTAGTTCATGTTGGAAGGTAAACAATGAAGATGGGTAGTTCATGTTGGAAGGTAATCAATGGACATGAGTAGTTCATGTTGGAAGGTAATCAATGGACATGGGTAGTTCATGTTGGAAGGTAATCAATGGACATGGGTAGTTCATGTTGAAAGGTAATCAATGTACATGGGTAGTTCATGTTGGAAGGTAATCAATGGACATGGGTAGTTCATGTTGAAAGGTAATCAATGAACATGGGAAGTTCATGTTGGAAGGTAATCAATGGACATGGGTAGTTCATGTTGGAAGGTAAACAATGAACATGGGTAGTTCATGTTGAAAGGTAATCAATGGACATGGGTAGTTCATGTTGGAAGGTAATCAATGGACATGGGTAGTGCATGTTGGAAGGTAATCAATGGACATGGGTAGTTCATGTTGGAAGGTAAACAATGAACATGGGTAGTTCATGTTGGAAGGTAATCAATGTACATGGGTAGTTCATGTTGGAAGGTAATCAATGGACATGGGTAGTTCATGTTGGAAGGTAATCAATGGACATGGGTATGTCATGTTGGAAGGTAAACAATGGACATGGGTAGTTCACGTTGGAAGGTAATCAATGGACATGAGTAGTTCATGTTGGAAGGTAATCAATGGACATGGGTAGTTCATGTTGGAAGGTAATCAATGGACATGGGTAGTTCATGTTTGAAGGTAATCAATGTACATGGGTAGTGCATGTTGGAAGGTAATCAATGGACATGGGTAGTGCATGTTGGAAGGTAATCAATGGACATGGGTAGTCCATGTTGGAAGGTAATCAATGGACACGGGTAGTTCAAGTTGGAAGGTAATCAATGTACATGAGTAGGCATATTGGAAGGTAATCAATGGACATGGGCAGTTCATGTTGGAAGGTAATCAATGGACATGGGTAGTTCATGTTGGAAGGTAATCAATGGACATGGGTAGTTTATGTTGGAAGGTAATCAATGGACATGAGTAGTTCATGTTTGAAGGTAATCAATGGACATGGGTAGTTCATGTTGGAAGGTAATCAATGTACATGGGTAGATCATGTTGGAAGGTAATCAATGTACATGAGAAGTTCATGTTGAAAGGTAATCAATGTAAACGAGTAGTTCATGTTGGAAGGTAATCAATGTACATGAGTAGTTCATGTTGGAAGGTAATCAATGGACATGAGTAGTTCATGTTGGAAGGTAATCAATGTACATGAGAAGTCCATGTTGAAAGGTAATCAATGTACATGGGTAGTTCATGTTGGAAGGTAATCAATGGACATGGGTAGTTCATGTTGGAAGGTAATCAATGGACATGGGTAGTTCATGTTGGAAGGTAATCAATGAATATATGTAGTTCATGTTGGAAGGTAATCAATTGACATGGGTAGTTTATGTTGGAAGGTAATCAATGAATACATGTAGTTCATGTTGGAAGGTAATCAATGGACATGAGTAGTTCATGTTTGAAGGTAATCAATGGACATGAGTAGTTCATGTTTGAAGGTAATCAATGGACATGAGTAGTTCATGTTTGAAGGTAATCAATGGATATGAGTAGTTCATGTTTGAAGGTAATCAATGGACATGAGTAGTTCATGTTTGAAGGTAATCAATGGACATGAGTAGTGCATGTTGGTAGGTAATCAATGGACATGAGTAGTTCATGTTTGAAGGTAATCAATTGACATGAGTAGTTCATGTTTGAAGGTAATCAATGGACATGAGTAGTTCATGTTTGAATGTAATCAATGGACATGAGTAGTTCATGTTTGAAGGAAATCAATGGACATGAGTAGTGCATGTTGGAAGGTAATCAATGGACATGAGTAGTTCATGTTTGAAGGTAATCAATGGACATGAGTAGTTCATGTTTGAAGGTAATCAATGGACATGAGTAGTTCATGTTTGAAGGTAATCAATGGACATGGGTAGTTCATGTTGGAAGGTAATCAATGGACATGAGTAGTGCAAGTTGGAAGGTAATCAATGGACGTGGGTAGTTCATGTTGGAAGGTAATCACTGGACATGGGTAGTTCATGTTGGAAGGTAATCAGTGGACATGAGAAGTGCATGTTGGAAGGTAATCAATGGACGTGGGTAGTTCATGTTGGGAGGTAATCAATGGACATGGGTAGTGCATGTTGGAAGGTAATCAATTGACATGAGAAGTTCATGTTTGAAGGTAATCAATGGACATAGGTAGTTCATGTTGGAAGATAATCAATGGACATGAGTAGTGCATGTTGGAAGGTAATCAATTGACGTGGGTAGTTCATGTTGGAAGGTAATCAATGGACGTGGGTAGTGCATGTTGGAAGGTAATCAATGGACATGAGTAGTGCATGTTGGAAGGTAATCAATGGACGTGGGTAGTTCATGTTGGAAGGTAATCAATGGACATGGGTAGTTCATGTTGGAAGGTCATCAGTGGACATGAGTAGTGCATGTTGGAAGGTAATCAATGGACGTGGGTAGTTCATGTTGGAAGGTAATCAATGGACATGGGTAGTTCATGTTGGAAGGTATTCAATTGACATGGGTAGTTCATAAAAGTATTGAGATTATCATCATATCAAATATCTTTAAAAAGGTGTTAAATGGCATATCAACTAAAGATCACATATTTTTGTAGATACCTATCAAAACTTTCAAGGCCTGTTTTGATGCCTGTTTAGTGTGGTGAGACCAAGACAGGTGATTAGAAAAATATACACCTAGATATTTATAAGCACTAGTAGTTTGAAGAAGTTTTCCTTTATAAAACCACAAGTTTCCCCCCATTCTTGGAAACAATGTTTTTGCTCTGTTGCTCAAATATGTATCTAATGATCATCTATTTGTTTCTGTAAACCGCTAATAGTACTAGAAAAGGTTAGTTCCCGAATTGTCGACAATCTAATCCCTGTTAAAACAAAGTAGCAAGACAGACGCCGACAGTCTCCATGCACCAGTGGCTGGATACAATGGGATTAAGCTGTTGTTAAAATCACATGGGTAGTACAGATTTTAGAAACGATAGAAAAACGAAATAAACATTCAGTCATTTATTCAACAAGGTTGGTCTTGTGTTATGCATTTCACAGAACATAGAATCCGGGCGACAATCTGATTTCTGACATTTCCAAGACACCCAGCCCTCTGTTCTCCTTTTGTTGACTCTATACATATATCCTCCCAAACAAGTATCTGCCACCATGAGAAGTAGGAAGAAAGTAGTGCTGCAGTTGTGCATTTGCCATGGTGGAAGTGATGTTTGAGATACTCATCCCACTGCCTTATATATCGGCATATGATTGGATTAAATAAATAAAGTAAGTGAACTCAACATATGATTGGATTAAATAATTTAATTAAATTGAGTGAATACATCTCGAATTGGTGAACACATCTCGAATTGGTGAACACATCTCGAAAAGGTGAACATATCTCAATCCCTTTCCGCACCTGAGTTCAACTTTCACTGAAACCCACAGTTTAATCCCTTAAAACAACATCACAAAAACAACATGGTACATCAAAGGAATTTTAACGTCGACCCCTACTGTCGACAATTCGGGAAGACACCCTAGAAAATAGTACAATGTCATCTGCAAAAAGTAATCAAAAATATAGTCGCAAGCTTCGATAACATGATTCAGTCGGCCATTACTTGTCTGTAGTCAATGGAAGCAATGTCCTTAACTTTGTGAAATCAAAACGAAATGAGAACCGTTGTCAGTGAGGGTGTGAAGGAGACCTTAGAAGGCAATATGCAGTTAGTTTGGAGTCAAAAACGTAGGAGAAACGTCGATGGTGACAGTTGTTTTATGCAGCACAATATTCCTTTGCAATTTGGCAACATAATTATTTATCACAATGTCTGACCTATCCAGATGAGAGGGAGTGCATGTTTAAAAGTTGAAAAAAGTGCGACAGTTGAAGTAGAGGTTGCGTTAAAGGAGCTTTCACACCAACCCGAGTAAAATCTGCTGCATGGTCAGGACTAATTATAACTTGATGTTTTCTACAATTACATATAATTAATCCTCGACTCGACTCGACGAAGACAAGCAAGCTATATTTGCTGGTCACGCTGTCGTAGTTGGTTGGGGATATGCCTTTTGCATGTACACGTGCGTACACGTACACGAAACTCAACTCCGAACCGATACGTCTGACGTCACGAACCAACTGCAAAGTATAACACAGCGTGAGCAGCACTTCTTTTGTTACTATTTGTGACGTAATGTCACCTCCGTTATTGTATATTTCGTAAAAAGGAAATATTTTGAATGTACCTTTACTACACTGATATGTTTGCTAACTTTTAAGTATCTTAAATTTTCATCTCTTATTTGCTGTTTGTGCACTGTAACTCTTTTTTGAAGGTTATTAGTTTGTCCAATGTATGTGAGATCACAATTTTCACAAGAAATGACATAAATCACGTTTTTCGATTTGCATGACATATCACTCTTAACATGGAAGTCTTTGCCATTTTCAAAAGTAACTGATGAACCCTCCTTGAGATAAATAATATAATGAGAACCCTTATATTGCGCTTTTCCAGGTTGGATATCCTGCTCAAAGCGCACAAATAGAGTCATAGAAGTCCACAGGAAAGTCAGCAGAATGCTTGGTTGAAATAGTGAGTTTTCAGGAGGGGTTTGAAAGTCTGATAGGGACACGTTCCACATATTTTATCCAAACATTTTTTGACACTTGGAAAATTGTGGTTATTTGTAAAATTTGCAGATGTCAGTATCTTTTTCATATAAAAAAGAAGGGACAAGTATTATCACTGACATCTACCATAAGCCTACGGATACAAAACAATATCTTCACTTTAAGAGTTCCCATGAACGTCACACTAAGGTCAACCTCCCATACTCATTAGCACGAAGAATTTGTACTATAATTACGAATGAAGATCTAAGAAAACTACGACTCAAAGAATTAGAAGCTTCATTAATTGAGAGGGGTTATCCAAAACAACTTATACATCAAGGCATAAAAAAGGCCCTAAACCTAGACATTATCTCACTTAGAACAACAAGATAAACATGTTCTAGCCTTGTAACGACATATAACCCAAACAACATGGAAGTCTTCCCGAAATTACAGAGCAATTTAGACATTATGAGACAAGATGACCGCCTCGCACAATTGCTAAAGAAAACTTAAATAATAAAAAGTAAGCGTCAACCCAAAAACCTGAAAAAGAAATTTGTTACAGGAAGGAATCATTTTGTTACAGTAAAGAAATTTCCGAACTATCAATGATCAATGATCAAAATGAGCTTTTACATATTAATATATTTGAAGGTTTAAACATGTACTACTTCAAATATTAGTTCATCTCCTTTAGTGTGACAAGAAGATCAATATGGAACATTTATTCTTGAACTGTTACAGTAAAGACTGTGATTGTTATGGGAAAGAATTAATCCATGTTTTTGTATTATTACATTGAAGGTTTTACTAATATCTCAACTCTTTGTCGGTGTAATCATTTCATCAATACTATATCATACTGCAAGTGTGTTCAACTTTAAGTATTGTTAGAGGTACATACTTGTGAACTCACAATGAATATTATCGTTACAGTAAAGACAATCTTCTGTTACAGTAAAGATTCTTTACATTACGGTAAAGATATAAAATAACGTAACATGTGTATTGTGACAAAACATTTCTAAACTTTCAAGTAATGTGTATTCATGTATGGACATGCAATGTATTTGAAAGATGGTTCAGTAGTTGAATGTTTCATAACGTGATCAAACAGATTGATAAGCATCCTTCCCCCTTGTTACAGTAAAGAATGATAATTGTTACAGGACAGAATAATTATATATGTCCCTGTAATTATTATATTGCATGATTTACCAACAACTGAATTTGTGGAGCTGTGATTATGACAGGAACAATATCCTAGTACATGTGTCTTCAACTCAAATGCATTGTTAAAGCTTCATGCCGTGATAAATACATTTTCTGTTACAGTAAAGAACAGATTCAGTCACAGTAGAGATCCATTAATGAAGATTTTAACACATTTCAACTTAAATTATGACCATTAACTAAGCTCCAAATCATGCGAGCCTAGTGCTTCTGTATTAAATTAATTGATGTCAAAATTAATTGTCTTTTCTTCACACAGGATAACAATGGCAATGATCAATGCAGGAGTGCAGTGGAAGTTAAGACAGAGGAAAATTATGACAGAAGAGAAGGCAAATATAGCGTCAGAATGGCAATGGTATAGAAAAAATACAGAACAAAATGAAGAATCGTTCTAATAAAGAAATAGCAGCCAAAGAGAGAGAAAAAGAGAAAACATAAGACAAATCAACAAGAATGTGTAAAGGTTGCTGAACAAAAAAGGGAAATAAGCTCAGTACAGTACACTACTACTAATTCAGGAATATAGCGGGTCAACCACCCATTCTGACAGCCGCGCCCATTGATACTTCACTGATAGCGGTCGACTCATCTATGCACTGGACCACGTGCCATCTTCTAACATTTATGGATTTATTTGCGACTTTAATATTGCTAAATTCTTTACTGTAACACTATATTCTTTACTGTAACGCGTTAATAGCACAAAACATTTGCTACCCATAATAGCGTTTTATAACTTCTCAAGTATAGTTCATCTAGATTCAAAGTTTAAAACCATTAGAAGGTATTTAATGTGTTTCCTATAATTGTGTCCAATATTGGTGTGTCATAGGGGCAATATCTTTACTGTAACAAGTTTGGTCTTTCCTGTAACAAACATTTCTTTCCCATAACAGCAATATTTTTGTGTTGTTTCAAGATTTCTAGGACATGTGGTCCTATAAAAAACATTGTTGACAGAAGTAGAAATGTAACCATATACATTTATGAAATAAAAAGTATTTCTCGCTGATGTTTTTCTAATATTTACAAACTGGAAACTTTCTTATGTGTGGAGTTTTAATGGGAGGCTGCATACACTTCTATTTAACTAACATAAAACAATTCAACTTCAAATATCTATATGGTTTTAGTTTAAATCTAATCTGCTCTTCATGTCAGTCATAAACTATTTCAAGAATCATGTTTTTTAATAATATATAACATCATTTGAGTATCGTTACGGGAAAGAAATGAAACATGTTATATTCAAGAAAACATGTTTTTTCACCAAAAAATTATTGCAATTAAGGGTCAATTCTGATATATTTAGAAAGAGTACTAATATATGATGACATATATTGAATAAATATCAACTTTTTCAAACGTTTTATTTTGTCATTTCATGAGCACCAAATATTGACATATTTTGAAAACGACTCATAAAGGTGGCATGCCGTCTAAAACATATTGGACACGAAAGGCTGTAAAATTTTATTGTCCCGAGGACAAGCAAGGGAAACATAATTTTACTGGCAAGAGTGTTGTAAAACAACATGACATCCATGAGAGTGTGTTAATGTCTTTAACTATATATTTTAAGTATCGATACCACTGAAGGCATTTATTACAAATAATAGAAAGGTATCAGCATCATCAATGGTGAATTTAATCGTGTCAACACATATAGAAACATCTCTTACACTGTTACTATTGAACTACTGGACTATCAAATCGCTAATGATGCAGGCTATTTTCAAACAACATAATTCAAATTCAGATCACTGTTGTTATGTAATAACTCGATTTCCACAGACAAAAATATTACATATTTCGTTGTAAAATGTTAATGCTGTGACAATCTTCCTCATTTTACTTCAAACGTTTGTATAAGATGGCATGTGGATTGGCACTTTCACACTGATCACAAATACGTTCGAGGAACTTTGGGATCGAAGCTGCAACCTGATGGTTTCTGATCGAGTGAACTAACCCTACAACCAGATGACACGAGAATGACATTTCTATGCAATTGATTAAGTTATGGATTAGAGTTCTTAGATTTTATTTGAACAAAATGGTCATAAGTTTGTATAGTAGTCTTTTTTGTCACTTAAAAGGAACTATAGCACGCCGTTCTAACTAAACATCCATTATATATACCCTCATGAAAAGAAACATAAACAGTGTAACCAATGGCTAAATAAGACCCCCTGAAACAATTAAAGAATTCTATAACGAATGTTTTCCGGCCCTGTCATTTTAAGGTGTTTACACTAAATGCCTGCCCGAAAGTAGTTAAAGCATTCTTACTGCATGATTAAGCTATACCTATAAGAGCCATTGTGTATGTTAATAGATATTTCAAATTTTCGTATTGAAATATATACTCTTAGTTTTTTGGCAAATTTACTTTTTTCGACCCAAAATAAGTATGATACGTTTCCAGTTTACATATAGATCAAGTCTATTATTTTCAAGCGCGAAACATTGTGTTTTACTCCCAAATAAACATAAAAAATAAACAAATACAAGAGACAGTTTATGAGTATTTTAACAAATATAAATATACGTTTTTGGCGTTTATTTATTTACCATTTATTTCAATTATGTAGTTTTACAGATACTATATCTGTCATAGTTTGCTGGTATAATCACAATAAAATACATTTAACAGGTAAAATCTCAATAATTTGTATATTAACATGATCTTTTGAAACATGATAATACATGTATAACAATTGTCACATTCAGTTGAAAACACTTGAGAAAAACTTGTCCCCATTGAACACAATAAAACTAAGTCCAAAATGTGACGTTTCCATGGAAACGACAAAAAATTAAATCTCATAAAAACTGTACAAAGTTTGGTTGATTTACCTTTGACGGTTTTTGAGAAAATTGACCGGACGGACGTAGCGGGGTTATAAAACAAGAGTCATCAGCAGATGACATATCCCACCGGTTCCACAAAATTTGTAAAACACATTTTTAACAGATACTTGTGTATCTACTACCGTACTTCAGTTAGTGGGTATTACAGAGTTTCAGGAATGTTAAGGGTTTTAGACTTCTGCTCCAGAAGCAGTCAAAATCAACAACAACCAACAACCCTCTCATGTTTCTATGGAAACGAAAAAAAATAAAATTTTCAGAAATCTGAAAATATCAAAAGGCACCACTTCAGTTAGTGGGTGATACACATGCAAAGTTTCGGGAAGATATGATGAACGGTTTTGGAGAGCTGTGCTCCGGAAACGAACCTGTCTCTGAAAACTCTCAAAATTAATTAGTTTCAAGTAACTAAAATGTTTTCAACTAGTAAGATTTGACGCCTTCTTCCTGTGTTTACCGAATGCCGTTGCCATGGCATGACGTCATAGTGATCAACCGTTTTGACGTCACAATGCTAGCGTCATTGTCACAAAGGGTTAGGGCAAGTTTAAGATTTTTGTTCCTAGGTCATTTGCTGTGTTGATGTCGTAGATAAATGTTTATCGCCATCTAAAAGGATACGTGAATATTATGAAGTGAACATAGTTGAGTGACACTGTTTGAGCTTATGTGTATATTGTTGCTAATGTACATATTACGCCGAGTATTTACATTTGTTTTGACCTGACCACACCTCTTATAAAAATGGAACAGTCGCAAAGCCCTTTCCACTCAGAGATAGGTACGCAAAAAGAGAGTTCGTTTCAAAACGCCTGATAACGGTAATGTTACAATATCGATAAATAGCTAACGCCGTCGGTTTTAAACTAAATTTGCGGGTGTTGAATAGCAATGAATCCCGGAAATTTTACAAACGCAACTATTTATCTTAGTGGGTGAGTGGCAGAGTATGTATGGCTGGATGTTGGGACCTGATGAATGATGTTGAGTTAATATGAGAGTTTGAAGGGAGTAAGAATATGTATGCATGATGTATGTATGTATGTTTGTATGTGTGCATCTTAGTATGTGTGTATGTATAATGTGATAACGCGTGGATGTGTGAGTATATGTGTGTAGTGTATACATGTATGTACATACTAATATACTAATGTACTAATGTATGGGTATGTGTATGTATGTGGTGTAGACAGGTACTAATGCACTAATGTACTAATGAATGGATATGTGAGTATATGTATGTATTGTATACATGTACTAATGTATGGATGTATGTATGTATGTAGGTATGTATGTATGCTTGTATCTTAGTATGTATAATGTGCTAACGTATGGATATGCGCGTATATGTGTGTAGTGTATACATGTATGTACATACTAATATACTAATGTACTAATGTATGGGTATGTGTATGTATGTGGTGTAGACAGGTACTAATGCACTAATGTACTAATGTATGGGTATGTGAGTATATGTATGTATTGTATACATATGTGTGTGTGTGTGTGTGTGTGTGTGTGTGTGTGTGTGTGTGTGTGTGTGTGTGTGTTTTTCTTCCAATTATATGTATTATAGTATTATATGAGATCTTAATGTATTGTCTCTTGTAGCCTTTTGGCGGCTTTTACATTTTTAATGTATGTATTATTGAAATATTTTTGAATGTAAGAGATGAGACAAAAATAAACAATTTCTCTCTCTCTCTCTATCTTATAAATCTATATTACATGTTACCGCATATATTTACTACAACTTACCGCATGATTACATCTTACGGCGTTTTTATTACAATTTACAGCAGTTATTACATCTGACGTCGCAACACCGCGTCGGAATATTTAGCTAACAATTAGTTTTATTTCATACCCAGTCTGATTGAAATTGACGGGTATCCGAGGAATAGAAATAGTGACAAAAAGCGACACTACCGGGAAACGAACTCATACCGTTCGGAGGTGTGTACAGAACATGTTCGTATCCCGGTAGAAGGTATGTACAGAACATGTTCGTATCCCGGTAGAAGGTATGTACAGAACATGTTCGTATCCCGGTAGAAGGTATGTACAGAACATGTTCGTATCCCGGTAGAAGGTATGTACAGAACATGTTCGTATCCCGGTAGAAGGTATGTACAGAACATGTTCGTATCCAGGTAGATGGTATGTACAGAACATGTTCGTATCCAGGTAGATGGTATGTACAGAACATGTTCGTATCCAGGTAGATGGTATGTACAGAACATGTTCGTATCCAGGTAGATGGTATGTACAGAACATGTTCGTATCCCATTAGAAGGTATGTACAGAACATGTTCGTATCCCGGTAGAAGGTATGTACAGAACATGTTCGTATCCCGGTAGAAGGTATGTACAGAACATGTCCGTATCCCGGTAGAAGGTATGTACAGAACATGTTCGTATCCCGGTAGATGGTATGTACAGAACATGTTCGTATCCCGGTAGAAGGTATGTACAGAACATGTTCGTATCCCGGTAGAAGGTATGTACAGAACATGTTCGTATCCCGGTAGATGGTATGTACAGAACATGTTCGTATCCCGTAGAAGGTATTTACAGAACATGTTCGTATCCCGGTAGATGGTATGTACAGAACATGTTCGTATCCCGGTAGAAGGTATGTACAGAACATGTTCGTATCCTGGTAGATGGTATGTACAGAACATGTTCGTATCCCGGTAGATGGTATGTACAGAACATGTTCGTATCCCGGTAGAAGGTATGTACAGAACATGTTCGTATCCCGTAGAAGGTATGTACAGAACATGTTCGTATCCCGGTAGAAGGTATGTACAGAACATGTTCGTATCCAGGTAGATGGTATGTACAGAACATGTTCGTATCCAGGTAGATGGTATGTACAGAACATGTTCGTATCCCATTAGAAGGTATGTACAGAACATGTTCGTATCCCGGTAGAAGGTATGTACAGAACATGTTCGTATCCCGGTAGAAGGTATGTACAGAACATGTCCGTATCCCGGTAGAAGGTATGTACAGAACATGTTCGTATCCCGGTAGATGGTATGTACAGAACATGTTCGTATCCCGGTAGAAGGTATGTACAGAACATGTTCGTATCCCGGTAGAAGGTATGTACAGAACATGTTCGTATCCCGGTAGATGGTATGTACAGAACATGTTCGTATCCCGTAGAAGGTATGTACAGAACATGTTCGTATCCCGGTAGAAGGTATGTACAGAACATGTTCGTATCCCGGTAGAAGGTATGTACAGAACATGTTCGTATCCCGGTAGAAGGTATGTACAGAACATGTTCGTATCCCGGTAGAAGGTATGTACAGAACATGTTCGTATCCCGGTAGAAGGTATGTTCAGAACATGTTCGTATCCCGGTAGAAGGTATGTACAGAACATGTTCGTATCCCGGTAGATGGTATGTACAGAACATGTTCGTATCCCGTAGAAGGTATTTACAGAGTTCGTATCCCGGTAGATGGTATGTACAGAACATGTTCGTATCCAGGTAGAAGGTATGTACAGAACATGTTCGTATCCAGGTAGAAGGTATGTACAGAACATGTTCGTATCCAGGTAGAAGGTATGTACAGAACATGTTCGTATCCCGGTAGATGGTATGTACAGAACATGTTCGTATCCCGTAGAAGGTATGTACAGAACATGTTCGTATCCCGGTAGAAGGTATGTACAGAACATGTTCGTATCCCGTAGAAGGTATGTACAGAACATGTTCGTATCCCGGTAGAAGGTATGTACAGAACATGTTCGTATCCCGGTAGAAGGTATGTACAGAACAGGTTCGTATCCCGGTAGATGGTATGTACAGAACATGTTCGTATCCCGTAGATGGTATGTACAGAACATGTTCGTATCCCGGTAGATGGTATATACAGAACATGTTCGTATCCCGTAGATGGTATGTACAGAACATGTTCGTATCCCGGTAGAAGGTATGTACAGAACATGTTCGTATCCCGGTAGAAGGTATGTACAGAACATGTTCGTATCCTGGTAGAAGGTATGTACAGAACATGTTCGTATCCTGGTAGATGGTATGTACAGAACATGTTCGTATCCCGGTAGAAGGTATGTACAGAACATGTCCGTATCCCGGTAGAAGGTATGTACAGAACATGTCCGTATCCAGGTAGAAGGTATGTACAGAACATGTTCGTATCGAAGGTATGTACAGAACATGTTCGTATCCCGGTAGAAGGTATGTACAGAACATGTTCGTATCCCGGTAGAAGGTATGTACAGAACATGTTCGTATCCCGTAGATGGTATGTACAGAACATGTTCGTATCCAGGTAGATGGTATGTACAGAACATGTTCGTATCCAGGTAGAAGGTATGTACAGAACATGTTCGTATCCCGGTAGATGGTATGTACAGAACATGTTCGTATCCCGGTAGAAGGTATGTACAGAACATGTTCGTATCGAAAGTATGTACAGAACATGTTCGTATCCCGGTAGAAGGTATGTACAGAACATGTTCGTATCCCGGTAGAAGGTATGTACAGAACATGTTCGTATCCCGGTAGAAGGTATGTACAGAACATGTTAGTATCCCGGTAGAAGGTATGTACAGAACATGTTCGTATCCCGGTAGAAGGTATGTACAGAACATGTTAGTATCCCGGTAGAAGGTATGTACAGAACATGTTCGTATCCCGGTAGAAGGTATGTACAGAACATGTTCGTATCCCGGTAGAAGGTATGTACAGAACATGTTAGTATCCCGGTAGAAGGTATGTACAGAACATGTTCGTATCCCGGTAGAAGGTATGTACAGAACATGTTCGTATCCCGGTAGAAGATATGTACAGAACATGTTCGTATCCCGGTAGAAGATATGTACAGAACATGTTCGTATCCCGGTAGAAGGTATGTACAGAACGTGTTCGTATCCCGGTAGAAGGTATGTACAGAACATGTTCGTATCGAAGGTATGTACAGAACATGTTCGTATCCCGGTAGAAGGTATGTACAGAACATGTTCGTATCCCGGTAGAAGGTATGTACAGAACATGTTCGTATCCCGTAGATGGTATGTACAGAACATGTTCGTATCCAGGTAGAAGGTATGTACAGAACATGTTCGTATCCCGGTAGAAGGTATGTACAGAACATGTTCGTATCGAAGGTATGTACAGAACGTGTTCGTATCCCGGTAGAAGGTATGTACAGAACATGTTCGTATCCCGGTAGAAGGTATGTACAGAACATGTTCGTATCCCGGTAGAAGGTATGTACAGAACATGTTCGTATCCTGGTAGAAGGTATGTACAGAACATGTTCGTATCCAGGTAGATGGTATGTACAGAACATGTTCGTATCCCGGTAGAAGGTATGTACAGAACATGTTCGTATCCCGGTAGAAGGTATGTACAGAACATGTTCGTATCCCGGTAGAAGGTATGTACAGAACATGTTCGTATCCTGGTAGAAGGTATGTACAGAACATGTTCGTATCCCGGTAGAAGGTATGTACAGAACATGTTCGTATCCCGGTAGAAGGTATGTACAGAACATGTTCGTATCCCGGTAGAAGGTATGTACAGAACATGTTCGTATCCCGGTAGAAGGTATGTACAGAACATGTCCGTATCCTGGTAGAAGGTATGTACAGAACATGTTCGTATCCCGGTAGAAGGTATGTACAGAACATGTTCGTATCCCGGTAGAAGGTATGTACAGAACATGTTCGTATCCCGGTAGAAGGTATGTACAGAACATGTTCGTATCCCGGTAGAAGGTATGTACAGAACATGTTCGTATCCCGGTAGAAGGTATGTACAGAACATGTTCGTATCCCGGTAGAAGGTATGTACAGAACATGTTCGTATCCTGGTAGAAGGTATGTACAGAACATGTTCGTATCCCGGTAGAAGGTATGTACAGAACATGTTCGTATCCCGGTAGATGGTATGTACAGAACATGTTCGTATCCCGTAGAAGGTATGTACAGAACATGTCCGTATCCCGGTAGAAGGTATGTACAGAACATGTCCGTATCCAGGTAGAAGGTATGTACAGAACATGTCCGTATCCCGGTAGAAGGTATGTACAGAACATGTCCGTATCCAGGTAGAAGGTATGTACAGAACATGTCCGTATCCAGGTAGAAGGTATGTACAGAACATGTCCGTATCCCGGTAGAAGGTATGTACAGAACATGTTCGTATCCCGGTAGAAGGTATGTACAGAACATGTTCGTATCCCGGTAGAAGGTATGTACAGAACATGTTCGTATCCCGGTAGAAGGTATGTACAGAACATGTTCGTATCCCGGTAGAAGGTATGTACAGAACATGTTCGTATCCCGGTAGAAGGTATGTACAGAACATGTTCGTATCCCGGTAGAAGGAATGTACAGAACATGTTCGTATCCCGGTAGAAGGTATGTACAGAACATGTTCGTATCCCGGTAGAAGGAATGTACAGAACATGTTCGTATCCCGGTAGAAGGTATGTACAGAACATATTCGTATCCCGGTAGAAGGTATGTACAGAACATGTTCGTATCCCGGTAGAAGGAATGTACAGAACATGTTCGTATCCCGGTAGAAGGTATGTACAGAACATGTTCGTACCCCGGTAGAAGGTATGTACAGAACATATGTTCGTATCCCGGTAGATGGTATGTACAGAACATGTTCGTATCCCGGTAGAAGGTATGTACAGAACATGTTCGTATCGAAGGTATGTACAGAACATGTTCGTATCCCGGTAGAAGGAATGTACAGAACATGTTCGTATCCCGGTAGAAGGTATGTACAGAACATGTTCGTATCCCGGTAGAAGGAATGTACAGAACATGTTCGTATCCCGGTAGAAGGTATGTACAGAACATGTTCGTATCGGTAGAAGGTATGTACAGAACATGTTCGTATCCCGGTAGATGGTATGTACAGAACATGTTCGTATCCCGGTAGAAGGTATGTACAGAACATGTTCGTATCCCGGTAGAAAGTATGTACAGAACATGTTCGTATCCCGGTAGAAGGTATGTACAGAACATGTTCGTGTCCTGGTAGAAGGTATGTACAGAACATGTTCGTATCCCGGTAGAATGTATGTACAGGACATGTTCGTATCCCGGTAGATGGTATGTACAGAACATGTCCGTATCCCGGTAGATGGTATGTACAGAACATGTTCGTATCCCGGTAGATGGTATGTACAGAACATGTTCGTATCCCGGTAGAAGGTATGTACAGAACATGTCCGTATCCCGGTAGATGGTATGTACAGAACATGTTCGTATCCCGGTAGATGGTATGTACAGAACATGTTCGTATCCCGGTAGAAGGTATGTACAGAACATGTTCGTATCCCGGTAGAAGGTATGTACAGAACATGTTCGTATCCCGGTAGAAGGTATGTACAGAACATGTTCGTATCCTGGTAGAAGGTATGTACAGAACATGTTCGTATCCCGGTAGAAGGTATGTACAGAACATGTTTGTATCCCGGTAGAAGGTATGTACAGAACATGTTCGTATCCAGGTAGATGGTATGTACAGAACATGTTAGTATCCTGGTAGAAGGTATGTACAGAACATGTTAGTATCCTGGTAGAAGGTATGTACAGAACATGTTCGTATCCCGGTAGATGGTATGTACAGAACATGTTAGTATCCCGGTAGATGGTATGTACAGAACATGTTCGTATCCCGTAGAAGGTATGTACAGAACATGTTCGTATCCCGGTAGAAGGTATGTACAGAACATGTTCGTATCCCGGTAGATGGTATGTACAGAACATGTTCGTATCCCGGTAGAAGGTATGTACAGAACATGTTCGTATCCCGGTAGAAGGTATGTACAGAACATGTTCGTATCCCGTAGAAGGTATGTACAGAACATGTTCGTATCCCGGTAGATGGTATGTACAGAACATGTTCGTATCCCGGTAGAAGGTATGTACAGAACATGTTCGTATCCCGTAGAAGGTATGTACAGAACATGTTCGTATCCCGGTAGAAGGTATGTACAGAACATGTTCGTATCCCGGTAGAAGGTATGTACAGAACATGTTCGTATCCAGGTAGAAGGTATGTACAGAACATGTTCGTATCCCGGTAGAAGGTATGTACAGAACATGTTCGTATCTCGGTAGAAGGTATGTACAGAACATGTTCGTATCCCGGTAGAAGGTATGTACAGAACATGTTCGTATCCCGGTAGAAGGTATGTACAGAACATGTTCGTATCCCGGTAGAAGGTATGTACAGAACATGTTCGTATCCTGGTAGAAGGTATGTACAGAACATGTTCGTATCCCGGTAGAAGGTATGTACAGAACATGTTCGTACCCCGGTAGAAGGTATGTACAGAACATATGTTCGTATCCCGGTAGATGGTATGTACAGAACATGTTCGTATCCCGGTAGAAGGTATGTACAGAACATGTTCGTATCGAAGGTATGTACAGAACATGTTCGTATCCCGGTAGAAGGAATGTACAGAACATGTTCGTATCCCGGTAGAAGGTATGTACAGAACATGTTCGTATCCCGGTAGAAGGAATGTACAGAACATGTTCGTATCCCGGTAGAAGGTATGTACAGAACATGTTCGTATCGGTAGAAGGTATGTACAGAACATGTTCGTATCCCGGTAGATGGTATGTACAGAACATGTTCGTATCCCGGTAGAAGGTATGTACAGAACATGTTCGTATCCCGGTAGAAAGTATGTACAGAACATGTTCGTATCCCGGTAGAAGGTATGTACAGAACATGTTCGTATCCTGGTAGAAGGTATGTACAGAACATGTTCGTATCCCGGTAGAAGGTATGTACAGGACATGTTCGTATCCCGGTAGATGGTATGTACAGAACATGTCCGTATCCCGGTAGATGGTATGTACAGAACATGTTCGTATCCCGGTAGATGGTATGTACAGAACATGTTCGTATCCCGGTAGAAGGTATGTACAGAACATGTCCGTATCCCGGTAGATGGTATGTACAGAACATGTTCGTATCCCGGTAGATGGTATGTACAGAACATGTTCGTATCCCGGTAGAAGGTATGTACAGAACATGTTCGTATCCCGGTAGAAGGTATGTACAGAACATGTTCGTATCCCGGTAGAAGGTATGTACAGAACATGTTCGTATCCTGGTAGAAGGTATGTACAGAACATGTTCGTATCCCGGTAGAAGGTATGTACAGAACATGTTTGTATCCCGGTAGAAGGTATGTACAGAACATGTTCGTATCCAGGTAGATGGTATGTACAGAACATGTTAGTATCCTGGTAGAAGGTATGTACAGAACATGTTAGTATCCTGGTAGAAGGTATGTACAGAACATGTTCGTATCCCGGTAGATGGTATGTACAGAACATGTTAGTATCCCGGTAGATGGTATGTACAGAACATGTTCGTATCCCGTAGAAGGTATGTACAGAACATGTTCGTATCCCGGTAGAAGGTATGTACAGAACATGTTCGTATCCCGGTAGATGGTATGTACAGAACATGTTCGTATCCCGGTAGAAGGTATGTACAGAACATGTTCGTATCCCGGTAGAAGGTATGTACAGAACATGTTCGTATCCCGTAGAAGGTATGTACAGAACATGTTCGTATCCCGGTAGATGGTATGTACAGAACATGTTCGTATCCCGGTAGAAGGTATGTACAGAACATGTTCGTATCCCGTAGAAGGTATGTACAGAACATGTTCGTATCCCGGTAGAAGGTATGTACAGAACATGTTCGTATCCCGGTAGAAGGTATGTACAGAACATGTTCGTATCCAGGTAGAAGGTATGTACAGAACATGTTCGTATCCCGGTAGAAGGTATGTACAGAACATGTTCGTATCTCGGTAGAAGGTATGTACAGAACATGTTCGTATCCCGGTAGAAGGTATGTACAGAACATGTTCGTATCCCGGTAGAAGGTATGTACAGAACATGTTCGTATCCCGTAGAAGGTATGTACAGAACATGTTCGTATCCCGGTAGAAGGTATGTACAGAACATGTTCGTATCCCGGTAGATGGTATGTACAGAACATGTTCGTATCCCGGTAGAAATTATGTACAGAACATGTTCGTATCCCGGTAGAAGGTTTGTACAGAACATGTTCGTATCCCGTAGAAGGTATGTACAGAACATGTTAGTATCCTGGTAGAAGGTATGTACAGAACATGTTAGTATCCTGGTAGAAGGTATGTACAGACCATGTTCGTATCCCGGTAGATGGTATGTACAGAACATGTTAGTATCCCGGTAGATGGTATGTACAGAACATGTTCGTATCCCGGTAGAAGGTATGTACAGAACATGTTCGTATCGCGGTAGATGGTATGTACAGAACATGTTCGTATCGCGGTAGATGGTATGTACAGAACATGTTCGTATCCCGGTAGATGGTATGTACAGAACATGTTCGTATCCCGGTAGAAGGTATGTACAGAACATGTTCGTATCCCGGTAGAAGGTATGTACAGAGCATGTTCGTATCCCTGTAGAAGGTATGTACAGAACATGTCCCTATCCCGGTAGAAGGTATGTACAGAACATGTTCGTATCCCGTAGAAGGTATGTACAGAACATGTTCGTATCCCGGTAGAAGGTATGTACAGAACATGTTCGTATCCCGGTAGAAGGTATGTACAGAACATGTTCGTATCCCGGTAGATGGTATGTACAGAACATGTTCGTATCCCGGTAGAAGGTATGTACAGAACATGTTCGTATCGCGGTAGATGGTATGTACAGAACATGTTCGTATCCCGGTAGATGGTATGTACAGAACATGTTCGTATCCCGGTAGATGGTATGTACAGAACATGTTCGTATCCTGGTAGAAGGTATGTACAGAACATGTTCGTATCCCTGTAGAAGGTATGTACAGAACATGTCCCTATCCCGGTAGAAGGTTTGTACAGAACATGTTCGTATCCCGTAGAAGGTATGTACAGAACATGTTAGTATCCTGGTAGAAGGTATGTACAGAACATGTTAGTATCCTGGTAGAAGGTATGTACAGACCATGTTCGTATCCCGGTAGATGGTATGTACAGAACATGTTAGTATCCCGGTAGATGGTATGTACAGAACATGTTCGTATCCCGTAGAAGGTATGTACAGAACATGTTCGTATCCCGGTAGAAGGTATGTACAGAACATGTTCGTATCCCGATAGAAGGTATGTACAGAACATGTTCGTATCCCGGTAGAAGGTATGTACAGAACATGTTCGTATCCTGGTAGAAGGTATGTACAGAACATGTTCGTATCCCGGTAGAAGGTATGTACAGAACATGTTTGTATCCCGGTAGAAGGTATGTACAGAACATGTTCGTATCCAGGTAGATGGTATGTACAGAACATGTTAGTATCCTGGTAGAAGGTATGTACAGAACATGTTAGTATCCTGGTAGAAGGTATGTACAGAACATGTTCGTATCCCGGTAGATGGTATGTACAGAACATGTTAGTATCCCGGTAGATGGTATGTACAGAACATGTTCGTATCCCGTAGAAGGTATGTACAGAACATGTTCGTATCCCGGTAGAAGGTATGTACAGAACATGTTCGTATCCCGGTAGATGGTATGTACAGAACATGTTCGTATCCCGGTAGAAGGTATGTACAGAACATGTTCGTATCCCGGTAGAAGGTATGTACAGAACATGTTCGTATCCCGTAGAAGGTATGTACAGAACATGTTCGTATCCCGGTAGATGGTATGTACAGAACATGTTCGTATCCCGGTAGAAGGTATGTACAGAACATGTTCGTATCCCGTAGAAGGTATGTACAGAACATGTTCGTATCCCGGTAGAAGGTATGTACAGAACATGTTCGTATCCCGGTAGAAGGTATGTACAGAACATGTTCGTATCCAGGTAGAAGGTATGTACAGAACATGTTCGTATCCCGGTAGAAGGTATGTACAGAACATGTTCGTATCTCGGTAGAAGGTATGTACAGAACATGTTCGTATCCCGGTAGAAGGTATGTACAGAACATGTTCGTATCCCGGTAGAAGGTATGTACAGAACATGTTCGTATCCCGTAGAAGGTATGTACAGAACATGTTCGTATCCCGGTAGAAGGTATGTACAGAACATGTTCGTATCCCGGTAGATGGTATGTACAGAACATGTTCGTATCCCGGTAGAAATTATGTACAGAACATGTTCGTATCCCGGTAGATGGTATGTACAGAACATGTTCGTATCCCGGTAGATGGTATGTACAGAACATGTTCGTATCCCGGTAGAAGGTATGTACAGAACATGTTCGTATCGCGGTAGATGGTATGTACAGAACATGTTCGTATCCCGGTAGATGGTATGTACAGAACATGTTCGTATCCCGGTAGAAGGTATGTACAGAACATGTTCGTATCCCGGTAGAAGGTATGTACAGAACATGTTCGTATCCCTGTAGAAGGTATGTACAGAACATGTCCCTATCCCGGTAGAAGGTATGTACAGAACATGTTCGTATCCCGTAGAAGGTATGTACAGAACATGTTCGTATCCCGGTAGAAGGTATGTACAGAACATGTTCGTATCCCGGTAGAAGGTATGTACAGAACATGTTCGTATCCCGGTAGATGGTATGTACAGAACATGTTCGTATCCCGGTAGAAGGTATGTACAGAACATGTTCGTATCCCGGTAGATGGTATGTACAGAACATGTTCGTATCCCGGTAGAAGGTATGTACAGAACATGTTCGTATCCCGGTAGAAGGTATGTACAGAACATGTTCGTATCCCGGTAGATGGTATGTACAGAACATGTTCGTATCCCGGTAGAAGGTATGTACAGAACATGTTCGTATCCCGGTAGAAGGTATGTACAGAACATGTTCGTATCCCGTAGAAGGTATGTACAGAACATGTTCGTATCCCGGTAGAAGGTATGTACAGAACATGTCCGTATCCCGGTAGAAGGTATGTACAGAACATGTTCGTATCCCGGTAGAAGGTATGTACAGAACATGTTCGTATCCCGTAGAAGGTATGTACAGAACATGTTCGTATCCCGGTAGAAGGTATGTACAGAACATGTCCGTATCCCGGTAGATGGTATGTACAGAACATGTTCGTATCCAGGTAGATGGTATGTACAGAACATGTTCGTATCCCGTAGAAGGTATGTACAGAACATGTTCGTATCCCGGTAGAAGGTATGTACAGAACATGTTCGTATCCCGTAGAAGGTATGTACAGAACATGTTCGTATCCCGGTAGATGGTATGTACAGAACATGTTCGTGTCCCGGTAGAAGGTATGTACAGAACATGTTCGTATCCCGGTAGATGGTATGTACAGAACATGTTCGTATCCCGGTAGATGGTATGTACAGAACATGTTCGTATCCCGGTAGAAGGTATGTACAGAACATGTTCGTATCCCGTAGAAGGTATGTACAGAACATGTTCGTATCCCGGTAGATGGTATGTACAGAACATGTTCGTATCCCGGTAGAAGGTATGTACAGAACATGTTCGTATCCCGGTAGATGGTATGTACAGAACATGTTCGTATCCCGGTAGATGGTATGTACAGAACATGTTCGTATCCCGGTAGAAGGTATGTACAGAACATGTTCGTATCCCGGTAGAAGGTATGTACAGAACATGTTCGTATCCAGGTAGATGGTATGTACAGAACATGTTCGTATCCAGGTAGATGGTATGTACAGAACATGTTCGTATCCCGTAGAAGGTATGTACAGAACATGTTCGTATCCCGGTAGAAGGTATGTACAGAACATGTTCGTATCCCGTAGAAGGTATGTACAGAACATGTTCGTATCCCGGTAGATGGTATGTACAGAACATGTTCGTATCCCGGTAGAAGGTATGTACAGAACATGTTCGTATCCCGGTAGATGGTATGTACAGAACATGTTCGTATCCCGGTAGATGGTATGTACAGAACATGTTCGTATCCCGGTAGAAGGTATGTACAGAACATGTTCGTATCCCGTAGAAGGTATGTACAGAACATGTTCGTATCCCGGTAGATGGTATGTACAGAACATGTTCGTATCCAGGTAGATGGTATGTACAGAACATGTTCGTATCCCGGTAGATGGTATGTACAGAACATGTTCGTATCCCGGTAGAAGGTATGTACAGAACATGTTCGTATCCCGTAGAAGGTATGTACAGAACATGTTCGTATCCCGGTAGAAGGTATGTACAGAACATGTTCGTATCCCGGTAGAAGGTATGTACAGAACATGTTCGTATCCCGGTAGATGGTATGTACAGAACATGTTCGTATCCCGGTAGATGGTATGTACAGAACATGTTCGTATCCCGGTAGATGGTATGTACAGAATATGTTCGTATCCCGGTAGATGGTATGTACAGAACATGTTCGTATCCCGGTAGAAGGTATGTACAGAACATGTTCGTATCCAGGTAGAAGGTATGTACAGAACATGTTAGTATCCCGGTAGAAGGTATGTACAGAACATGTTCGTATCCCGTAGAAGGTATGTACAGAACATGTTCGTATCCCGTAGAAGGTATGTACAGAACATGTTCGTATCCCGGTAGATGGTATGTACAGAACATGTTCGTATCCCGGTAGAAGGTATGTACAGAACATGTTCGTATCCCGTAGAAGGTATGTACAGAACATGTTCGTATCCCGGTAGAAGGTATGTACAGAGTATGTTCGTATCCCGTAGAAGGTATGTACAGAACATGTTCGTATCCCGGTAGAAGGTATGTACAGAACATGTTCGTATCCCGGTAGAAGGTATGTACAGAACATGTTCGTATCCCGGTAGATGGTATGTACAGAACATGTTCGTATCCCGGTAGAAGGTATGTACAGAACATGTTCGTATCCCGGTAGATGGTATGTACAGAACATGTTCGTATCCCGGTAGAAGGTATGTACAGAACATGTTCGTATCCCGGTAGAAGGTATGTACAGAACATGTTCGTATCCCGGTAGATGGTATGTACAGAACATGTTCGTATCCCGGTAGATGGTATGTACAGAACATGTTCGTATCCCGGTAGATGGTATGTACAGAACATGTTCGTATCCCGGTAGAAGGTATGTACAGAACATGTTCGTATCCCGTAGAAGGTATGTACAGAACATGTTCGTATCCCGGTAGAAGGTATGTACAGAACATGTTCGTATCCCGTAGAAGGTATGTACAGAACATGTTCGTATCCCGGTAGAAGGTATGTACAGAACATGTTCGTATCCCGGTAGAAGGTATGTACAGAACATGTTCGTATCCCGGTAGATGGTATGTACAGAACATGTTCGTATCCCGGTAGAAGGTATGTACAGAACATGTTCGTATCCCGGTAGATGGTATGTACAGAACATGTTCGTATCCCGGTAGAAGGTATGTACAGAACATGTTCGTATCCCGGTAGAAGGTATGTACAGAACATGTTCGTATCCCGGTAGAAGGTATGTACAGAACATGTTCGTATCCCGGTAGAAGGTATGTACAGAACATGTTCGTATCCCGGTAGATGGTATGTACAGAACATGTTCGTATCCCAGTAGATGGTATGTACAGAACATGTTCGTATCCCGGTAGATGGTATGTACAGAATATGTTCGTATCCCGGTAGATGGTATGTACAGAACATGTTCGTATCCCGGTAGAAGGTATGTACAGAACATGTTCGTATCCAGGTAGAAGGTATGTACAGAACATGTTAGTATCCCGGTAGAAGGTATGTACAGAACATGTTCGTATCCAGGTAGAAGGTATGTACAGAACATGTTAGTATCCCGGTAGAAGGTATGTACAGAACATGTTCGTATCCCGTAGAAGGTATGTACAGAACATGTTCGTATCCCGTAGAAGGTATGTACAGAACATGTTCGTATCCCGTAGAAGGTATGTACAGAACATGTTCGTATCCCGGTAGATGGTATGTACAGAACATGTTCGTATCCCGGTAGAAGGTATGTACAGAACATGTTCGTATCCCGTAGAAGGTATGTACAGAACATGTTCGTATCCCGGTAGAAGGTATGTACAGAACATGTTCGTATCCCGTAGAAGGTATGTACAGAACATGTTCGTATCCCGGTAGAAGGTATGTACAGAACATGTTCGTATCCCGGTAGAAGGTATGTACAGAACATGTTCGTATCCCGGTAGATGGTATGTACAGAACATGTTCGTATCCCGGTAGAAGGTATGTACAGAACATGTTCGTATCCCGGTAGATGGTATGTACAGAACATGTTCGTATCCCGGTAGAAGGTATGTACAGAACATGTTCGTATCCCGGTAGAAGGTATGTACAGAACATGTTCGTATCCCGGTAGATGGTATGTACAGAACATGTTCGTATCCCGGTAGAAGGTATGTACAGAACATGTTCGTATCCCGGTAGATGGTATGTACAGAACATGTTCGTATCCCGGTAGAAGGTATGTACAGAACATGTTCGTATCCCGGTAGAAGGTATGTACAGAACATGTTCGTATCCAGGTAGAAGGTATGTACAGAACATGTTCGTATCCCGTAGAAGGTATGTACAGAACATGTTCGTATCCCGGTAGATGGTATGTACAGAACATGTTCGTATCCCGGTAGAAGGTATGTACAGAACATGTTCGTATCCAGGTAGAAGATATGTACAGAACATGTTAGTATCCCGGTAGAAGGTATGTACAGAACATGTTCGTATCCCGTAGAAGGTATGTACAGAACATGTTCGTATCCCGGTAGATGGTATGTACAGAACATGTTCGTATCCCGGTAGAAGGTATGTACAGAACATGTTCGTATCCCGGTAGATGGTATGTACAGAACATGTTCGTATCCCGGTAGATGGTATGTACAGAACATGTTCGTATCCCGGTAGAAGGTTATGTACAGAACATGTTCGTATCCCGTAGAAGGTATGTACAGAACATGTTCGTATCCCGGTAGATGGTATGTACAGAACATGTTCGTATCCAGGTAGATGGTATGTACAGAACATGTTCGTATCCCGGTAGATGGTATGTACAGAACATGTTCATATCCCGGTAGAAGGTATATACAGAACATGTTCGTATCCCGTAGAAGGTATGTACAGAACATGTTCGTATCCCGGTTGAAGGTATGTACAGAACATGTTCGTATCCCGGTAGAAGGTATGTACAGAACATGTTCGTATCCCGGTAGATGGTATGTACAGAACATGTTCGTATCCCGGTAGATGGTATGTACAGAACATGTTCGTATCCAGGTAGAAGGTATGTACAGAACATGTTAGTATCCCGGTAGAAGGTATGTACAGAACATGTTCGTATCCCGTAGATGGTATGTACAGAACATGTTCGTATCCTGGTAGAAGGTATGTACAGAACATGTTCGTATCCCGGTAGAAGGTATGTACAGAACATGTCCGTATCCCGGTAGAAGGTATGTACAGAACATGTTCGTATCCCGGTAGAAGGTATGTACAGAACATGTTCGTATCCAGGTAGATGGTATGTACAGAACATGTTCGTATCCCGGTAGAAGGTATGTACAGAACATGTTCGTATCCCGGTAGATGGTATGTACAGAACATGTTCGTATCCCGTAGAAGGTATGTACAGAACATGTTCGTATCCTGGTAGAAGGTATGTACAGAACATGTTCGTATCCCGGTAGAAGGTATGTACAGAACATGTTCGTATCCCGGTAGAAGGTATGTACAGAACATGTTAGTATCCCGGTAGAAGGTATGTACAGAACATGTTCGTATCCCGGTAGAAGGTATGTACAGAACATGTGCGTATCCCGGTAGAAGGTATGTACAGAACATGTTCGTATCCCGGTAGAAGGTATGTACAGAACATGTTCGTATCCCGGTAGAAGGTATGTACAGAACATGTTCGTATCCCGGTAGAAGGTATGTACAGAACATGTTCGTATCCCGGTAGAAGGTATGTACAGAACATGTTCGTATCCCGGTAGAAGGTATGTACAGAACATGTTCGTATCCCGGTAGAAGGTATGTACAGAACATGTTCGTATCCAGGTAGAAGGTATGTACAGAACATGTTCGTATCCCGGTAGAAGGTATGTACAGAACATGTTCGTATCCCGGTAGAAGGTATGTACAGAACATGTTCGTATCCCGGTAGAAGGTATGTACAGAACATGTTCGTATCCCGGTAGAAGGTATGTACAGAACATGTTCGTATCCAGGTAGAAGGTATGTACAGAACAATTTTGTATCCCGGTAGAAGGTATGTACAGAACATGTTCGTATCCAGGTAGATGGTATGTACAGAACATGTTCGTATCCCGGTAGAAGGTATGTACAGAACATGTTCGTATCCCGGTAGAAGGTATGTACAGAACATGTTCGTATCCCGGTAGAAGGTATGTACAGAACATGTTCGTATCCCGGTAGAAGGTATGTACAGAACATGTTCGTATCCAGGTAGAAGGTATGTACAGAACATGTTCGTATCCCGGTAGAAGGTATGTACAGAACATGTTCGTATCCCGGTAGAAGGTATGTACAGAACATGTTCGTATCCTGGTAGAAGGTATGTACAGAACACGTTCGTATCATGGTAGAAGGTATGTACAGAACATGTTCGTATCCCGGTAGAAGGTATGTACAGAACATGTTTGTATCCCGGTAGAAGGTATGTACAGAACATGTTCGTATCCCGGTAGAAGGTATGTACAGAACATGTTCGTATCCCGGTAGAAGGTATGTACAGAACATGTTCGTATCCCGGTAGATGGTATGTACAGAACATGTTCGTATCCCGGTAGAAGGTATGTACAGAACATGTTCGTATCCCGGTAGAAGGTATGTACAGAACATGTTCGTATCCCGGTATAAGGTATGTACAGAACATGTTCGTATCCAGGTAGAAGGTATGTACAGAACATGTTCGTATCCCGGTAGAAGGTATGTACAGAACATGTTCGTATCCTGGTAGAAGGTATGTACAGAACATGTTCGTATCCCGGTAGATGGTATGTACAGAACATGTTCGTATCCCGGTAGATGGTATGTACAGAACATGTTCGTATCCCGGTAGATGGTATGTACAGAACATGTTCGTATCCCGATAGAAGGTATGTACAGAACATGTTCGTATCCCGGTAGAAGGTATGTACAGAACATGTTTGTATCCCGGTAGAAGGTATGTACAGAACATGTTCGTATCCCGGTAGAAGGTATGTACAGAACATGTTCGTATCCCGGTAGAAGGTATGTACAGAACATGTTCGTATCCCGGTAGAAGGTATGTACAGAACATGTTCGTATCCAGGTAGAAGGTATGTACAGAACATGTTCGTATCCCGGTAGAAGGTATGTACAGAACATGTTCGTATCCCGGTAGAAGGTATGTACAGAACATGTTCGTATCCCGGTAGAAGGTATGTACAGAACATGTTCGTATCCCGGTAGAAGGTATGTACAGAACATGTTCGTATCCAGGTAGAAGGTATGTACAGAACAATTTTGTATCCCGGTAGAAGGTATGTACAGAACATGTTCGTATCCAGGTAGATGGTATGTACAGAACATGTTCGTATCCCGGTAGAAGGTATGTACAGAACATGTTCGTATCCCGGTAGAAGGTATGTACAGAACATGTTCGTATCCCGGTAGAAGGTATGTACAGAACATGTTCGTATCCCGGTAGAAGGTATGTACAGAACATGTTCGTATCCAGGTAGAAGGTATGTACAGAACATGTTCGTATCCCGGTAGAAGGTATGTACAGAACATGTTCGTATCCCGGTAGAAGGTATGTACAGAACATGTTCGTATCCTGGTAGAAGGTATGTACAGAACACGTTCGTATCATGGTAGAAGGTATGTACAGAACATGTTCGTATCCCGGTAGAAGGTATGTACAGAACATGTTTGTATCCCGGTAGAAGGTATGTACAGAACATGTTCGTATCCCGGTAGAAGGTATGTACAGAACATGTTCGTATCCCGGTAGAAGGTATGTACAGAACATGTTCGTATCCCGGTAGATGGTATGTACAGAACATGTTCGTATCCCGGTAGAAGGTATGTACAGAACATGTTCGTATCCCGGTAGAAGGTATGTACAGAACATGTTCGTATCCCGGTATAAGGTATGTACAGAACATGTTCGTATCCAGGTAGAAGGTATGTACAGAACATGTTCGTATCCCGGTAGAAGGTATGTACAGAACATGTTCGTATCCTGGTAGAAGGTATGTACAGAACATGTTCGTATCCCGGTAGATGGTATGTACAGAACATGTTCGTATCCCGGTAGATGGTATGTACAGAACATGTTCGTATCCCGGTAGATGGTATGTACAGAACATGTTCGTATCCCGATAGAAGGTATGTACAGAACATGTTCGTATCCCGGTAGAAGGTATGTACAGAACATGTTTGTATCCCGGTAGAAGGTATGTACAGAACATGTTCGTATCCCGGTAGAAGGTATGTACAGAACATGTTCGTATCCCGGTAGAAGGTATGTACAGAACATGTTCGTATCCCGGTAGAAGGTATGTACAGAACATGTTCGTATCCAGGTAGAAGGTATGTACAGAACAATTTTGTATCCCGGTAGAAGGTATGTACAGAACATGTTCGTATCCAGGTAGATGGTATGTACAGAACATGTTCGTATCCCGGTAGAAGGTATGTACAGAACATGTTCGTATCCCGGTAGAAGGTATGTACAGAACATGTTCGTATCCCGGTAGAAGGTATGTACAGAACATGTTCGTATCCCGGTAGAAGGTATGTACAGAACATGTTCGTATCCAGGTAGAAGGTATGTACAGAACATGTTCGTATCCCGGTAGAAGGTATGTACAGAACATGTTCGTATCCTGGTAGAAGGTATGTACAGAACACGTTCGTATCATGGTAGAAGGTATGTACAGAACATGTTCGTATCCCGGTAGAAGGTATGTACAGAACATGTTTGTATCCCGGTAGAAGGTATGTACAGAACATGTTCGTATCCCGGTAGAAGGTATGTACAGAACATGTTCGTATCCCGGTAGAAGGTATGTACAGAACATGTTCGTATCCCGGTAGATGGTATGTACAGAACATGTTCGTATCCCGGTAGAAGGTATGTACAGAACATGTTCGTATCCCGGTAGAAGGTATGTACAGAACATGTTCGTATCCCGGTATAAGGTATGTACAGAACATGTTCGTATCCAGGTAGAAGATATGTACAGAACATGTTCGTATCCCGGTAGAAGGTATGTACAGAACATGTTCGTATCCTGGTAGAAGGTATGTACAGAACATGTTCGTATCCCGGTAGATGGTATGTACAGAACATGTTCGTATCCCGGTAGATGGTATGTACAGAACATGTTCGTATCCCGGTAGATGGTATGTACAGAACATGTTCGTATCCCGATAGAAGGTATGTACAGAACATGTTCGTATCCCGGTAGAAGGTATGTACAGAACATGTTTGTATCCCGGTAGAAGGTATGTACAGAACATGTTCGTATCCCGGTAGAAGGTATGTACAGAACATGTTCGTATCCCGGTAGAAGGTATGTACAGAACATGTTCGTATCCCGGTAGAAGGTATGTACAGAACATGTTCGTATCCCGGTAGATGGTATGTACAGAACATGTTCGTATCCCGGTAGAAGGTATGTACAGAACATGTTCGTATCCCGGTAGAAGGTATGTACAGAACATGTTCGTATCCAGGTAGATGGTATGTACAGAACATGTTCGTATCCCGGTAGATGGTATGTACAGAACATGTTCGTATCCCCGTAGATGGTATGTACAGAACATGTTCGTATCCCGGTAGATGGTATGTACAGAACATGTTTGTATCCCGGTAGAAGGTATGTACAGAACATGTTCGTATCCCGGTAGAAGGTATGTACAGAACATGTTCGTATCCCGGTAGAAGGTATGTACAGAACATGTTCGTATCCCGGTAGATGGTATGTACAGAACATGTTCGTATCCCAGTAGAAGGTATGTACAGAACATGTTCGTATCCCGGTAGATGGTATGTACAGAACATGTTCGTATCCAGGTAGATGGTATGTACAGAACATGTTCGTATCCCGTAGAAGGTATGTACAGAACATGTTCGTATCCCGGTAGAAGGTATGTACAGAACATGTTCGTATCCCGGTAGATGGTATGTACAGAACATGTTTGTATCCCGGTAGAAGGTATGTACAGAACATGTTCGTATCCCGGTAGAAGGTATGTACAGAACATGTTCGTATCCCGGTAGAAGGTATGTACAGAACATGTTCGTATCCCGGTAGATGGTATGTACAGAACATGTTCGTATCCCGGTAGAAGGTATGTACAGAACATGTTCGTATCCCGGTAGAAGGTATGTACAGAACATGTTCGTATCCCGGTATAAGGTATGTACAGAACATGTTCGTATCCCGGTAGAAGGTATGTACAGAACATGTTCGTATCCTGGTAGAAGGTATGTACAGAACATGTTCGTATCCCGGTAGAAGGTATGTACAGAACATGTTCGTATCCAGGTAGATGGTATGTACAGAACATGTTCGTATCCTGGTAGAAGGTATGTACAGAACATGTTAGTATCCCGGAAGATGGTATGTACAGAACATGTTCGTATCCCGGTAGAAGGTATGTACAGAACATGTTCGTATCCGGTAGAAGGTATGTACAGAACATGTTCGTATCCAGGTAGATGGTATGTACAGAACATGTTCGAATCCAGGTAGATGGTATGTACAGAACATGTTCGTATCCCGGTAGAAGGTATGTACAGAACATGTTCGTATCCTGGTAGAAGGTATGTACAGAACATGTTCGTATCCCGGTAGAAGGTATGTACAGAACATGTTCGTATCCCGGTAGAAGGTATGTACAGAACATGTTCGTATCCTGGTAGAAGGTATGTACAGAACATGTTAGTATCCCGGAAGATGGTATGTACAGAACATGTTCGTATCCAGGTAGATGGTATGTACAGAACATGTTCGTATCCTGGTAGAAGGTATGTACAGAACATGTTAGTATCCCGGAAGATGGTATGTACAGAACATGTTCGTATCCCGGTAGAAGGTATGTACAGAACATGTTCGTATCCGGTAGAAGGTATGTACAGAACATGTTCGTATCCAGGTAGATGGTATGTACAGAACATGTTCGAATCCAGGTAGATGGTATGTACAGAACATGTTCGTATCCCGGTAGAAGGTATGTACAGAACATGTTCGTATCCTGGTAGAAGGTATGTACAGAACATGTTCGTATCCCGGTAGAAGGTATGTACAGAACATGTTCGTATCCCGGTAGAAGGTATGTACAGAACATGTTCGTATCCTGGTAGAAGGTATGTACAGAACATGTTAGTATCCCGGAAGATGGTATGTACAGAACATGTTCGTATCCCGGTAGAAGGTATGTACAGAACATGTTCGTATCCGGTAGAAGGTATGTACAGAACATGTTCGTATCCAGGTAGATGGTATGTACAGAACATGTTCGTATCCAGGTAGATGGTATGTACAGAACATGTTCGTATCCAGGTAGATGGTATGTACAGAACATGTTCGTATCCAGGTAGATGGTACGTACAGAACATGTTCGTATCCAGGTAGATGGTATGTACAGAACATGTTCGTATCCCGGTAGAAGGTATGTACAGAACATGTTCGTATCCCGGTAGATGGTATGTACAGAACATGTTCGTATCCAGGTAGATGGTATGTACAGAACATGTTCGTATCCCGTAGAAGGTATGTACAGAACATGTTCGTATCCCGGTAGAAGGTATGTACAGAACATGTTCGTATCCCGGTAGATGGTATGTACAGAACATGTTCGTATCCCGGTAGATGGTATGTACAAAACATGTTCGTATCCAGGTAGATGGTATGTACAGAACATGTTCGTATCCAGGTAGATGGTATGTACAGAACATGTTCGTATCCAGGTAGATGGTATGTACAGAACATGTTCGTATCCCGGTAGAAGGTATGTACAGAACATGTTCGTATCCTGGTAGAAGGTATGTACAGAACATGTTCGTATCCCGGTAGAAGGTATGTACAGAACATGTTCGTATCCAGGTAGATGGTATGTACAGAACATGTTAGTATCCCGGTAGATGGTATGTACAGAACATGTTCGTATCCCGGTAGAAGGTATGTACAGAACATGTTCGTATCCGGTAGAAGGTATGTACAGAACATGTTCGTATCCAGGTAGAAGGTATGTACAGAACATGTTCGTATCCCGGTAGATGGTATGTACAGAACATGTTCGTATCCGGTAGAAGGTATGTACAGAACATGTTCGTATCCGGTAGAAGGTATGTACAGAACATGTTCGTATCCGGTAGAAGGTATGTACAGAACATGTTCATATCCAGGTAGAAGGTATGTACAGAACATGTCCCTATCCCGGTAGAAGGTATGTACAGAACATGTCCCTATTACGGTAGAAGGTATGTACAGAACATGTTCGTATCCCGGTAGAAGGTATGTACAGAACATGTTCCTATCCAGGTAGATGGTATGTACAGAACATGTTAGTATCCCGGTAGATGGTATGTACAGAACATGTTCGTATCCCGGTAGAAGGTATGTACAGAACATGTTCGTATCCGGTAGAAGGTATGTACAGAACATGTTCGTATCCAGGTAGAAGGTATGTACAGAACATGTTCGTATCCCGGTAGATGGTATGTACAGAACATGTTCGTATCCCGGTAGAAGGTATGTACAGAACATGTTCGTATCCAGGTAGATGGTATGTACAGAACATGTTCGTATCCCGGTAGATGGTATGTACAGAACATGTTCGTATCCCGGTAGAAGGTATGTACAGAACATGTCCGTATCCCGTAGAAGGTATGTACAGAACATGTTCGTATCCCGGTAGATGGTATGTACAGAACATGTTCGTATCCCGGTAGATGGTATGTACAGAACATGTTCGTATCCCGGTAGATGGTATGTACAGAACATGTTACTATCCCGGTAGAAGGTATGTACAGAACATGTTCGTATCCCGGTAGAAGGTATGTACAGAACATGTTCGTATCCCGGTAGAAGGTATGTACAGAACATGTTCGTATCCCGGTAGAAGGTATGTACAGAACATGTCCGTATCCCGTAGAAGGTATGTACAGAACATGTTCGTATCCCGGTAGATGGTATGTACAGAACATGTTCGTATCCCGGTAGATGGTATGTACAGAACATGTTCGTATCCCGGTAGATGGTATGTACAGAACATGTTAGTATCCCGGTAGAAGGTATGTACAGAACATGTAAGTATCCCGGTAGAAGGTATGTACAGAACATGTTCGTATCCCGGTAGAAGGTATGTACAGAACATGTTCGTATCCCGGTAGAATGTATGTACAGAACATGTTCGTATCCCGGTAGACGGTATGTACAGAACATGTCCGTATCCCGTAGAAGGTATGTACAGAACATGTTCGTATCCCGGTAGATGGTATGTACAGAACATGTTCGTATCCCGGTAGACGGTATGTACAGAACATGTTCGTATCCCGGTAGAAGGTATGTACAGAACATGTTCGTATCCCGGTAGAAGGTATGTACAGAACATGTTCGTATCCCGGTAGAAGGTATGTACAGAACATGTTCGTATCCCGGTAGACGGTATGTACAGAACATGTCCGAATCCCGTAGAAGGTATGTACAGAACATGTTCGTATCCCGGTAGATGGTATGTACAGAACATGTTCGTATCCCGGTAGATGGTATGTACAGAACATGTTCGTATCCCGGTAGAAGGTATGTACAGAACATGTTAGTATCCCGGTAGAAGGTATGTACAGAACATGTTAGTATCCAGGTAGAAGGTATGTACAGAATATGTCCCTATCCCGGTAGAAGGTATGTACAGAACATGTCCCTATCCCGGTAGAAGGTATGTACAGAACATGTTCGTATCCCGGTAGAAGGTATGTACAGAACATGTTCGTATCCAGGTAGATGGTATGTACAGAACATGTTCGTATCCCGGTAGATGGTATGTACAGAACATGTTCGTATCCCGGTAGAAGGTATGTACAGAACATGTCCGTATCCCGTAGAAGGTATGTACAGAACATGTTCGTATCCCGGTAGATGGTATGTACAGAACATGTTCGTATCCCGGTAGATGGTATGTACAGAACATGTTCGTATCCCGGTAGATGGTATGTACAGAACATGTTAGTATCCCGGTAGAAGGTATGTACAGAAGATGTAAGTATCCCGGTAGAAGGTATGTACAGAACATGTCCCTATCCCGGTAGAAGGTATGTACAGAACATGTCCCTATCCCGGTAGAAGGTATGTACAGAACATGTTCGTATCCTGGTAGATGGTATGTACAGAACATGTTCGTATCCAGGTAGATGGTATGTACAGAACATGTCCCTATCCCGGTAGATGGTATGTACAGAACATGTCCCTATCCCGGTAGAAGGTATGTACAGAACATGTTCGTATCCCGGTAGAAGGTATGTACAGAACATGTTCGTATCCCGGTAGAAGGTATGTACAGAACATGTTCGTATCCAGGTAGATGGTATGTACAGAACATGTTCGTATCCAGGTAGATGGTATGTACAGAACATGTTCGTATCCAGGTAGATGGTATGTACAGAACATGTTCGTATCCCGGTAGATGGTATGTACAGAACATGTTCGTATCCCGGTAGAAGGTATGTACAGAACATGTTCGTATCCCGGTAGAAGGTGTGTACAGAACATGTTCGTATCCCGGTAGAAGGTATGTACAGAACATGTTCGTATCCCGGTAGAAGGTATGTACAGAACATGTTCGTATCCCGGTAGATGGTATGTACAGAACATGTTCGTATCCCGTAGAAGGTATGTACAGAACATGTTCGTATCCAGGTAGAAGGTATGTACAGAACATGTTCGTATCCCGTAGAAGGTATGTACAGAACATGTTCGTATCCAGGTAGAAGGTATGTACAGAACATGTTCGTATCCCGGTAGAAGGTATGTACAGAACATGTTCGTATCCAGGTAGATGGTATGTACAGAACATGTTCGTATCCCGTAGAAGGTATGTACAGAACATGTTCGTATCCAGGTAGAAGGTATGTACAGAACATGTTCGTATCCCGTAGAAGGTATGTACAGAACATGTTCGTATCCAGGTAGAAGGTATGTGCAGAACATGTTCGTATCCCGGTAGAAGGTATGTACAGAACATGTTCGTATCCAGGTAGATGGTATGTACAGAACATGTTCGTATCCAGGTAGATGGTATGTACAGAACATGTTCGTATCCAGGTAGATGGTATGTACAGAACATGTTCGTATCCCGGTAGAAGGTATGTACAGAACATGTTCGTATCCAGGTAGAAGGTATGTACAGAACATGTTCGTATCCCGGTAGAAGGTATGTACAGAACATGTTCGTATCCAGGTAGATGGTATGTACAGAACATGTTCGTATCCAGGTAGATGGTATGTACAGAACATGTTCGTATCCAGGTAGATGGTATGTACAGAACATGTTCGTATCCCGGTAGAAGGTATGTACAGAACATGTTCGTATCCCGGTAGATGGTATGTACAGAACATGTTCGTATCCAGGTAGATGGTATGTACAGAACATGTTCGTATCCCGTAGAAGGTATGTACAGAACATGTTCGTATCCCGTAGAAGGTATGTACAGAACATGTTCGTATCCAGGTAGATGGTATGTACAGAACATGTTCGTATCCCGGTAGAAGGTATGTACAGAACATGTTCGTATCCAGGTAGAAGGTATGTACAGAACATGTTCGTATCCCGGTAGAAGGTATGTACAGAACATGTTCGTATCCCGGTAGATGGTATGTACAGAACATGTTCGTATCCCGGTAGATGGTATGTACAGAACATGTTCGTATCCAGGTAGATGGTATGTACAGAACATGTTCGTATCCAGGTAGATGGTATGTACAGAACATGTTCGTATCCAGGTAGATGGTATGTACAGAACATGTTCGTATCCCTGTAGAAGGTATGTACAGAACATGTTCGTATCCTGGTAGAAGGTATGTACAGAACATGTTCGTATCCAGGTAGAAGGTATGTACAGAACA
This sequence comes from Gibbula magus, assembly GCA_936450465.1. NCBI lineage: Eukaryota > Metazoa > Mollusca > Gastropoda > Trochida > Trochidae > Gibbula > Gibbula magus. The sequence continues at coordinate 301,580 of OW388302.1, forward strand.
TGTTCGTATCCAGGTAGATGGTATGTACAGAACATGTTAGTATCCCGGTAGATGGTATGTACAGAACATGTTCGTATCCCGGTAGAAGGTATGTACAGAACATGTTCGTATCCGGTAGAAGGTATGTACAGAAAATGTTCGTATCCAGGTAGAAGGTATGTACAGAACATGTCCCTATCCCGGTAGAAGGTATGTACAGAACATGTCCCTATCCCGGTAGAAGGTATGTACAGAACATGTTCGTATCCCGGTAGAAGGTATGTACAGAACATGTTCCTATCCAGGTAGATGGTATGTACAGAACATGTTCGTATCCCGGTAGATGGTATGTACAGAACATGTTCGTATCCCGGTAGAAGGTATGTACAGAACATGTCCGTATCCCGTAGAAGGTATGTACAGAACATGTTCGTATCCCGGTAGATGGTATGTACAGAACATGTTCGTATCCCGGTAGATGGTATGTACAGAACATGTTCGTATCCCGGTAGATGGTATGTACAGAACATGTTAGTATCCCGGTAGAAGGTATGTACAGAACATGTTAGTATCCCGGTAGAAGGTATGTACAGAACATGTTCGTATCCCGGTAGAAGGTATGTACAGAACATGTTCCTATCCCGGTAGAAGGTATGTACAGAACATGTTCGTATCCCGGTAGACGGTATGTACAGAACATGTCCGTATCCCGTAGAAGGTATGTACAGAACATGTTCGTATCCCGGTAGATGGTATGTACAGAACATGTTCGTATCCCGGTAGATGGTATGTACAGAACATGTTCGTATCCCGGTAGATGGTATGTACAGAACATGTTAGTATCCCGGTAGAAGGTATGTACAGAACATGTTAGTATCCCGGTAGAAGGTATGTACAGAACATGTCCCTATCCCGGTAGAAGGTATGTACAGAACATGTCCCTATCCCGGTAGAAGGTATGTACAGAACATGTTCGTATCCTGGTAGATGGTATGTACAGAACATGTTCGTATCCAGGTAGATGGCATGTACAGAACATGTCCCTATCCCGGTAGAAGGTATGTACAGAACATGTTCGTATCCCGGTAGAAGGTATGTACAGAACATGTTCGTATCCCGGTAGAAGGTATGTACAGAACATGTTCGTATCCCGGTAGAAGGTATGTACAGAACATGTTCGTATCCCGGTAGAAGGTATGTACAGAACATGTTCGTATCCCGTAGAAGGTATGTACAGAACATGTCCGTATCCCGGTAGAAGGTATATACAGAACATGTTCGTATCCCGGTAGATGGTATGTACAGAACATGTTCGTATCCCGGTAGAAGGTATGTACAGAACATGTTCGTATCCCGGTAGAAGGTATGTACAGAACATGTTCGTATCCCGGTAGAAGGTATGTACAGAACATGTCTGTATCCCGGTAGAAGGTATGTACAGAACATGTTCGTATCCAGGTAGATGGTATGTACAGAACATGTTCGTATCCAGGTAGATGTTATGTATAGAACATGTTCGTATCCTGGTAGATGGTATGTACAGAACATGTTCGTATCCAGGTAGATGGTATGTACAGAACATGTTCGTATCCAGGTAGATGGTATGTACAGAACATGTTCGTATCCAGGTAGAAGGTATGTACAGAACATGTCTGTATCCCGGTAGAAGGTATGTACAGAACATGTCCGTATCCCGTAGAAGGTATGTACAGAACATGTTCGTATCCCGGTAGATGGTATGTACAGAACATGTTCGTATCCCGGTAGATGGTATGTACAGAACATGTTCGTATCCCGGTAGATGGTATGTACAGAACATGTTAGTATCCCGGTAGAAGGTATGTACAGAACATGTTAGTATCCCGGTAGAAGGTATGTACAGAACATGTCCCTATCCCGGTAGAAGGTATGTACAGAACATGTCCCTATCCCGGTAGAAGGTATGTACAGAACATGTTCGTATCCTGGTAGATGGTATGTACAGAACATGTTCGTATCCAGGTAGATGGCATGTACAGAACATGTCCCTATCCCGGTAGAAGGTATGTACAGAACATGTTCGTATCCCGGTAGAAGGTATGTACAGAACATGTTCGTATCCCGGTAGAAGGTATGTACAGAACATGTTCGTATCCCGGTAGAAGGTATGTACAGAACATGTTCGTATCCCGGTAGAAGGTATGTACAGAACATGTTCGTATCCCGTAGAAGGTATGTACAGAACATGTCCGTATCCCGGTAGAAGGTATGTACAGAACATGTTCGTATCCCGGTAGATGGTATGTACAGAACATGTTCGTATCCCGGTAGAAGGTATGTACAGAACATGTTCGTATCCCGGTAGAAGGTATGTACAGAACATGTTCGTATCCCGGTAGAAGGTATGTACAGAACATGTCTGTATCCCGGTAGAAGGTATGTACAGAACATGTTCGTATCCAGGTAGATGGTATGTACAGAACATGTTCGTATCCAGGTAGATGTTATGTATAGAACATGTTCGTATCCTGGTAGATGGTATGTACAGAACATGTTCGTATCCAGGTAGATGGTATGTACAGAACATGTTCGTATCCAGGTAGATGGTATGTACAGAACATGTTCGTATCCAGGTAGAAGGTATGTACAGAACATGTCTGTATCCCGGTAGAAGGTATGTACAGAACATGTTCGTATCCCGGTAGATGGTATGTACAGAACATGTTCGTATCCAGGTAGATGGTATGTACAGAACATGTTCGTATCCCGGTAGAAGGTATGTACAGAACATGTTCGTATCCCGGTAGATGGTATGTACAGAACATGTTCGTATCCTGGTAGATGGTATGTACAGAACATGTTCGTATCCAGGTAGATGGTATGTACAGAACATGTTCGTATCCAGGTAGATGGTATGTACAGAACATGTTCGTATCCAGGTAGAAGGTATGTACAGAACATGTCTGTATCCCGGTAGAAGGTATGTACAGAACATGTTCGTATCCCGGTAGATGGTATGTACAGAACATGTTCGTATCCAGGTAGATGGTATGTACAGAACATGTTCGTATCCCGGTAGAAGGTATGTACAGAACATGTTCGTATCCCGGTAGATGGTATGTACAGAACATGTTCGTATCCTGGTAGATGGTATGTACAGAACATGTTCGTATCCAGGTAGTTGGTATGTACAGAACATGTTCGTATCCAGGTAGATGGTATGTACATAACATGTTCGTATCCCGGTAGAAGGTATGTACAGAACATGTTCGTATCCCTGTAGAAGGTATGTACAGAACATGTTCGTATCCCGGTAGATGGTATGTACAGAACATGTTCGTATCCCGGTAGATGGTATGTACAGAACATGTTCGTATCCAGGTAGATGGTATGTACAGAACATGTTCGTATCCCGATAGAAGGTATGTACAGAACATGTTCGTATCCAGGTAGATGGTATGTACAGAACATGTTCCTATCCAGGTAGATGGTATGTACAGAACATGTTCGTATCCTGGTAGATGGTATGTACAGAACATGTTCGTATCCAGGTAGATGGTATGTACAGAACATGTTCGTATCCAGGTAGATGGTATGTACATAACATGTTCGTATCCCGGTAGAAGGTATGTACAGAACATGTTCGTATCCCTGTAGAAGGTATGTACAGAACATGTCTGTATCCCGGTAGAAGGTATGTACAGAACATGTTCGTATCCAGGTAGATGGTATGTACAGAACATGTTCGTATCCAGGTAGATGTTATGTATAGAACATGTTCGTATCCTGGTAGATGGTATGTACAGAACATGTTCGTATCCAGGTAGATGGTATGTACAGAACATGTTCGTATCCAGGTAGATGGTATGTACAGAACATGTTCGTATCCAGGTAGAAGGTATGTACAGAACATGTCTGTATCCCGGTAGAAGGTATGTACAGAACATGTTCGTATCCCGGTAGATGGTATGTACAGAACAAGATCGTATCCAGGTAGATGGTATGTACAGAACATGTTCGTATCCCGGTAGAAGGTATGTACAGAACATGTTCGTATCCCGGTAGATGGTATGTACAGAACATGTTCGTATCCTGGTAGATGGTATGTACAGAACATGTTCGTATCCAGGTAGATGGTATGTACAGAACATGTTCGTATCCAGGTAGATGGTATGTACAGAACATGTTCGTATCCAGGTAGAAGGTATGTACAGAACATGTCTGTATCCCGGTAGAAGGTATGTACAGAACATGTTCGTATCCCGGTAGATGGTATGTACAGAACATGTTCGTATCCAGGTAGATGGTATGTACAGAACATGTTCGTATCCCGGTAGAAGGTATGTACAGAACATGTTCGTATCCCGGTAGATGGTATGTACAGAACATGTTCGTATCCTGGTAGATGGTATGTACAGAACATGTTCGTATCCAGGTAGTTGGTATGTACAGAACATGTTCGTATCCAGGTAGATGGTATGTACATAACATGTTCGTATCCCGGTAGAAGGTATGTACAGAACATGTTCGTATCCCTGTAGAAGGTATGTACAGAACATGTTCGTATCCCGGTAGATGGTATGTACAGAACATGTTCGTATCCCGGTAGATGGTATGTACAGAACATGTTCGTATCCAGGTAGATGGTATGTACAGAACATGTTCGTATCCCGATAGAAGGTATGTACAGAACATGTTCGTATCCAGGTAGATGGTATGTACAGAACATGTTCGTATCCAGGTAGATGGTATGTACAGAACATGTTCGTATCCTGGTAGATGGTATGTACAGAACATGTTCGTATCCAGGTAGATGGTATGTACAGAACATGTTCGTATCCAGGTAGATGGTATGTACATAACATGTTCGTATCCCGGTAGAAGGTATGTACAGAACATGTTCGTATCCCTGTAGAAGGTATGTACAGAACATGTTCGTATCCCGGTAGATGGTATGTACAGAACATGTTCGTATCCCGGTAGATGGTATGTACAGAACATGTTCGTATCCAGGTAGATGGTATGTACATAACATGTTCGTATCCCGGTAGAAGGTATGTACAGAACATGTTCGTATCCCTGTAGAAGGTATGTACAGAACATGTTCGTATCCCGGTAGATGGTATGTACAGAACATGTTCGTATCCCGGTAGATGGTATGTACAGAACATGTTCGTATCCAGGTAGATGGTATGTACAGAACATGTTCGTATCCCGATAGAAGGTATGTACAGAACATGTTCGTATCCAGGTAGATGGTATGTACAGAACATGTTCCTATCCAGGTAGATGGTATGTACAGAACATGTTCGTATCCTGGTAGATGGTATGTACAGAACATGTTCGTATCCAGGTAGATGGTATGTACAGAACATGTTCGTATCCAGGTAGATGGTATGTACATAACATGTTCGTATCCCGGTAGAAGGTATGTACAGAACATGTTCGTATCCCTGTAGAAGGTATGTACAGAACATGTCTGTATCCCGGTAGAAGGTATGTACAGAACATGTTCGTATCCAGGTAGATGGTATGTACAGAACATGTTCGTATCCAGGTAGATGTTATGTATAGAACATGTTCGTATCCTGGTAGATGGTATGTACAGAACATGTTCGTATCCAGGTAGATGGTATGTACAGAACATGTTCGTATCCAGGTAGATGGTATGTACAGAACATGTTCGTATCCAGGTAGAAGGTATGTACAGAACATGTCTGTATCCCGGTAGAAGGTATGTACAGAACATGTTCGTATCCCGGTAGATGGTATGTACAGAACAAGATCGTATCCAGGTAGATGGTATGTACAGAACATGTTCGTATCCCGGTAGAAGGTATGTACAGAACATGTTCGTATCCCGGTAGATGGTATGTACAGAACATGTTCGTATCCTGGTAGATGGTATGTACAGAACATGTTCGTATCCAGGTAGATGGTATGTACAGAACATGTTCGTATCCAGGTAGTTGGTATGTACAGAACATGTTCGTATCCAGGTAGATGGTATGTACATAACATGTTCGTATCCCGGTAGAAGGTATGTACAGAACATGTTCGTATCCCTGTAGAAGGTATGTACAGAACATGTTCGTATCCCGGTAGATGGTATGTACAGAACATGTTCGTATCCCGGTAGATGGTATGTACAGAACATGTTCGTATCCAGGTAGATGGTATGTACAGAACATGTTCGTATCCCGATAGAAGGTATGTACAGAACATGTTCGTATCCAGGTAGATGGTATGTACAGAACATGTTCGTATCCAGGTAGATGGTATGTACAGAACATGTTCGTATCCTGGTAGATGGTATGTACAGAACATGTTCGTATCCAGGTAGATAGTATGTACAGAACATGTTCGTATCCAGGTAGATGGTATGTACATAACATGTTCGTATCCCGGTAGAAGGTATGTACAGAACATGTTCGTATCCCTGTAGAAGGTATGTACAGAACATGTTCGTATCCCGGTAGATGGTATGTACAGAACATGTTCGTATCCCGGTAGATGGTATGTACAGAACATGTTCGTATCCAGGTAGATGGTATGTACAGAACATGTTCGTATCCCGATAGAAGGTATGTACAGAACATGTTCGTATCCAGGTAGATGGTATGTACAGAACATGTTCGTATCCAGGTAGATGGTATGTACAGAACATGTTCGTATCCTGGTAGATGGTATGTACAGAACATGTTCGTATCCAGGTAGATGGTATGTACAGAACATGTTCGTATCCAGGTAGATGGTATGTACAGAACATGTTCGTATCCGGTAGAAGGTATGTACAGAACATGTTCGTATCCCGGTAGAAGGTATGTACAGAACATGTTCGTATCCAGGTAGATGGTATGTACAGAACATGTTCGTATCCCGGTAGAAGGTATGTACAGAACATGTTCGTATCCCGGTAGATGGTATGTACAGAACATGTTCGTATCCTGGTAGATGGTATGTACAGAACATGTTCGTATCCAGGTAGTTGGTATGTACAGAACATGTTCGTATCCAGGTAGATGGTATGTACATAACATGTTCGTATCCCGGTAGAAGGTATGTACAGAACATGTTCGTATCCCTGTAGAAGGTATGTACAGAACATGTTCGTATCCCGGTAGATGGTATGTACAGAACATGTTCGTATCCCGGTAGATGGTATGTACAGAACATGTTCGTATCCCGGTAGAAGGTATGTACAGAACATGTTCGTATCCCGGTAGATGGTATGTACAGAACATGTTCGTATCCTGGTAGAAGGTATGTACAGAACATGTTCGTATCCAGGTAGTTGGTATGTACAGAACATGTTCGTATCCAGGTAGATGGTATGTACATAACATGTTCGTTTCCCGGTAGAAGGTATGTACAGAACATGTTCGTATCCCTGTAGAAGGTATGTACAGAACATGTTCGTATCCCGGTAGATGGTATGTACAGAACATGTTCGTATCCCGGTAGATGGTATGTACAGAACATGTTCGTATCCAGGTAGATGGTATGTACAGAACATGTTCGTATCCTGATAGAAGGTATGTACAGAACATGTTCGTATCCAGGTAGATGGTATGTACAGAACATGTTCGTATCCAGGTAGATGGTATGTACAGAACATGTTCGTATCCTGGTAGATGGTATGTACAGAACATGTTCGTATCCAGGTAGATGGTATGTACAGAACATGTTCGTATCCAGGTAGATGGTATGTACAGAACATGTTCGTATCCAGGTAGATGGTATGTACATAACATGTTCGTATCCCGGTAGAAGGTATGTACAGAACATGTTCGTATCCCTGTAGAAGGTATGTACAGAACATGTTCGTATCCCGGTAGATGGTATGTACAGAACATGTTCGTATCCCGGTAGATGGTATGTACAGAACATGTTCGTATCCAGGTAGATGGTATGTACAGAACATGTTCGTATCCCGATAGAAGGTATGTACAGAACATGTTCGTATCCAGGTAGATGGTATGTACAGAACATGTTCGTATCCAGGTAGATGGTATGTACAGAACATGTTCGTATCCCGGTAGAAGGTATGTACAGAACATGTCCGTATCCCGGTAGAAGGTATGTACAGAACATTTTCGTATCCCGGTAGAAGGTATGTACAGAACATGTTCGTATCCCGGTAGAAGGTATGTACAGAACATGTTCGTATCCCGGTAGAAGGTATGTACAGAACATGTCCGTATCCCGGTAGAAGGTATGTACAGAACATGTTCGTATCCCGGTAGAAGGTATGTACAGAACATGTTCGTATCCAGGTAGATGGTATGTACAGAACATGTTCGTATCCAGGTAGAAGGTATGTACAGAACATGTTCGTATCCCGGTAGAAGGTATGTACAGAACATGTTCGTATCCCGGTAGAAGGTATGTACAGAACATGTTCGTATCCCGGTAGAAGGTATGTACAGAACATGTCCGTATCCCGGTAGAAGGTATGTACAGAACATGTTCGTATCCCGGTAGAAGGTATGTACAGATAATGTTCGTATCCCGGTAGAAGGTATGTACAGAACATGTTCGTATCCCGGTAGAAGGTATGTACAGAACATGTTCGTATCCCGTAGAAGGTATGTACAGAACATGTTCGTATCCCGTAGAAGGTATGTACAGAACATGTTCGTATCCCGGTAGAAGGTATGTACAGAACATATCGTATCCAGGTAGATGGTATGTACAGAACATGTTCGTATCCCGTAGAAGGTATGTACAGAACATGTTAGTATCCCGGTAGATGGTATGTACAGAACATGTTCGTATCCCGGTAGAAGGTATGTACAGAACATGTTCGTATCCAGGTAGATGGTATGTACAGAACATGTTCGTATCCCGGTAGAAGGTATGTACAGAACATGTTCGTATCCCGGTAGAAGGTATGTACAGAACATGTTCGTATCCCGGTAGAAGGTATGTACAGAACATGTTCGTATCCCGTAGAAGGTATGTACAGAACATGTTCGTATCCCGTAGAAGGTATGTACAGAACATGTTCGTATCCTGGTAGATGGTATGTACAGAACATGTTCGTATCCCGGTAGATGGTATGTACAGAACATGTTCGTATCCCGGTAGATGGTATGTACAGAACATGTTCGTATCCCGGTAGATGGTATGTACAGAACATGTTCGTATCCCGGTAGAAGGTATGTACAGAACATGTTCGTATCCCGGTAGAAGGTATGTACAGAACATGTTCGTATCCCGGTAGATGGTATGTACAGAACATGTTCGTATCCCGGTAGAAGGTATGTACAGAACATGTTCGTATCCCTGTAGAAGGTATGTACAGAACATGTTCGTATCCCGTAGAAGGTATGTACAGAACATGTTCGTATCCCGTAGAAGGTATGTACAGAACATGTTCGTATCCCGTAGAAGGAATGTACAGAACATGTTCGTATCCCGGTAGAAAGTATGTACAGAACATGTTCGTATCCCGTAGAAGGTATGTACAGAACATGTTCGTATCCCGGTAGATGGTATGTACAGAACATGTTCGTATCCCGGTAGAAGGTATGTACAGAACATGTTCGTATCCCGTAGAAGGTATGTACAGAACATGTCCGTATCCCGGTAGATGGTATGTACAGAACATGTTCGTATCCCGGTAGAAGGTATGTACAGAACATGTTCGTATCCCGGTAGAAGGTATGTACAGAACATGTTCGTATCCTGGTAGATGGTATGTACAGAACATGTTCGTATCCCGTAGAAGGTATGTACAGAACGTGTTCGTATCCTGGTAGAAGGTATGTACAGAACATGTTCGTATCCAGGTAGATGGTATGTACAGAACATGTTCGTATCCCGTAGAAGGTATGTACAGAACATGTTCGTATCCAGGTAGAAGGTATGTACAGAACATGTTCGTATCCCGTAGAAGGTATGTACAGAACATGTTCGTATCCCGGTAGAAGGTATGTACAGAACATGTTCGTATCCAGGTAGATGGTATGTACAGAACATGTTCGTATCCCATTAGAAGGTATGTACAGAACATGTTCGTATCCCGGTAGAAGGTATGTACAGAACATGTTCGTATCCCGGTAGATGGTATGTACAGAACATGTTCGTATCCCGGTAGATGGTATGTACAGAACATGTTCGTATCCAGGTAGATGGTATGTACAGAACATGTTCGTATCCCGGTAGAAGGTATGTACAGAACATGTTCGTATCCCGGTAGAAGGTATGTACAGAACATGTTCGTATCCCGGTAGAAGGAATGTACAGAACATGTTCGTATCCCGTAGAAGGTATGTACAGAACATGTTCGTATCCCGTAGAAGGTATGTACAGAACATGTTCGTATCCCGGTAGAAGGTATGTACAGAACATGTTCGTATCCAGGTAGATGGTATGTACAGAACATGTTCGTATCCCGGTAGATGGTATGTACAGAACATGTTCGTATCCCGTAGAAGGTATGTACAGAACATGTTCGTATCCCGGTAGAAGGTATGTACAGAACATGTTCGTATCCCGGTAGAAGGTATGTACAGAACATGTTAGTATCCAGGTAGATGGTATGTACAGAACATGTTCGTATCCCGGTAGATGGTATGTACAGAACATGTTCGTATCCCGGTAGATGGTATGTACAGAACATGTTCATATCCCGGTAGAAGGTATGTACAGAACATGTTCGTATCCCGGTAGATGGTATGTACAGAACATGTTCGTATCCCGGTAGAAGGTATGTACAGAACATGTTCGTATCCCGTAGAAGGTATGTACAGAACATGTTAGTATCCCGGTAGATGGTATGTACAGAACATGTTCGTATCCCGGTAGATGGTATGTACAGAACATGTTCGTATCCCGGTAGAAGGTATGTACAGAACATGTTCGTATCCAGGTAGATGGTATGTACAGAACATGTTCGTATCCCGGTAGAAGGAATGTACAGAACATGTTCGTATCCCGTAGAAGGTATGTACAGAACATGTTCGTATCCCGGTAGAAGGTATGTACAGAACATGTTCGTATCCAGGTAGAAGGTATGTACAGAACATGTTCGTATCCCGGTAGAAGGTATGTACAGAACATGTTCGTATCCAGGTAGATGGTATGTACAGAACATGTTCGTATCCCGGTAGATGGTATGTACAGAACATGTTCGTATCCCGTAGAAGGTATGTACAGAACATGTTCGTATCCTGGTAGAAGGTATGTACAGAACATGTTCGTATCCCGGTAGAAGGTATGTACAGAACATGTTAGTATCCAGGTAGATGGTATGTACAGAACATGTTCGTATCCCGGTAGATGGTATGTACAGAACATGTTCGTATCCTGGTAGATGGTATGTACAGAACATGTTCGTATCCTGGTAGATGGTATGTACAGAACATGTTCGTATCCCGGTAGATGGTATGTACAGAACATGTTCGTATCCCGGTAGATGGTATTTACAGAACATGTTCGTATCCCGGTAGATGGTATGTACAGAACATGTTCATATCCCGGTAGAAGGTATGTACAGAACATGTTCGTATCCCGGTAGAAGGTATGTACAGAACATGTTCGTATCCCGGTAGAAGGTATGTACAGAACATGTTCGTATCCCGTAGAAGGTATGTACAGAACATGTTCGTATCCCGTAGAAGGTATGTACAGAACATGTTCGTATCCAGGTAGAAGGTATGTACAGAACATGTTCGTATCCCGGTAGATGGTATGTACAGAACATGTTCGTATCCTGGTAGATGGTATGTACAGAACATGTTCGTATCCTGGTAGATGGTATGTACAGAACATGTTCGTATCCCGTAGATGGTATGTACAGAACATGTCCGTATCCCGGTAGAAGGTATGTACAGAACATGTTCGTATCCCGGTAGAAGGTATGTACAGAACATGTTCGTATCCCGTTAGAAGGTATGTACAGAACATGTTCGTATCCAGGTAGAAGGTATGTACAGAACATGTCCGTATCCCGGTAGAAGGTATGTACAGAACATGTTCGTATCCCGTAGAAGGTATGTACAGAACATGTTCGTATCCCGGTAGAAGGTATGTACAGAACATGTTCGTATCCCGGTAGAAGGTATGTACAGAACATGTTAGTATCCAGGTAGATGGTATGTACAGAACATGTTCGTATCCCGGTAGATGGTATGTACAGAACATGTTCGTATCCTGGTAGATGGTATGTACAGAACATGTTCGTATCCTGGTAGATGGTATGTACAGAACATGTTCGTATCCCGGTAGATGGTATGTACAGAACATGTTCGTATCCCGGTAGATGGTATGTACAGAACATGTTCGTATCCCGGTAGATGGTATGTACAGAACATGTTCATATCCCAGTAGAAGGTATGTACAGAACATGTTCGTATCCCGGTAGAAGGTATGTACAGAACATGTTCGTATCCCGGTAGAAGGTATGTACAGAACATGTTCGTATCCCGTAGAAGGTATGTACAGAACATGTTCGTATCCCGTAGAAGGTATGTACAGAACATGTCCGTATCCCGGTAGATGGTATGTACAGAACATGTTCGTATCCCGGTAGAAGGTATGTACAGAACATGTTCGTATCCCGGTAGATGGTATGTACAGAACATGTTCGTATCCCGGTAGATGGTATGTACAGAACATGTTCGTATCCCGGTAGAAGGTATGTACAGAACATGTTCGTATCCCGTAGAAGGTATGTACAGAACATGTTCGTATCCCGGTAGATGGTATGTACAGAACATGTTCGTATCCCGGTAGAAGGTATGTACAGAACATGTTCGTATCCAGGTAGAAGGTATGTACAGAACATGTCCGTATCCCGGTAGAAGGTATGTACAGAACATGTTCGTATCCCGTAGAAGGTATGTACAGAACATGTTCGTATCCCGGTAGAAGGTATGTACAGAACATGTTCGTATCCCGGTAGAAGGTATGTACAGAACATGTTCGTATCCCGGTAGATGGTATGTACAGAACATGTTCGTATCCCGGTAGAAGGTATGTACAGAACATGTTCGTATCCCGGTAGAAGGTATGTACAGAACATGTTCGTATCCTGGTAGATGGTATGTACAGAACATGTTCGTATCCCGTAGAAGGTATGTACAGAACGTGTTCGTATCCTGGTAGAAGGTATGTACAGAACATGTTCGTATCCAGGTAGATGGTATGTACAGAACATGTTCGTATCCCGTAGAAGGTATGTACAGAACATGTTCGTATCCAGGTAGAAGGTATGTACAGAACATGTTCGTATCCCGGTAGAAGGTATGTACAGAACATGTTCGTATCCCGGTAGATGGTATGTACAGAACATGTTCGTATCCCGGTAGAAGGTATGTACAGAACATGTCCGTATCCAGGTAGATGGTATGTACAGAACATGTTCGTATCCCGTAGAAGGTATGTACAGAACATGTTCGTATCCCGGTAGAAGGTATGTACAGAACATGTTCGTATCCCGGTAGAAGGTATGTACAGAACATGTTCGTATCCCGTAGAAGGTATGTACAGAACATGTTCGTATCCCGGTAGAAGGTATGTACAGAACATGTTCGTATCCCGGTAGAAGGTATGTACAGAACATGTTCGTATCCCGGTAGATGGTATGTACAGAACATGTTCGTATCCCGGTAGAAGGTATGTACAGAACATGTTCGTATCCAGGTAGAAGGTATGTACAGAACATGTTCGTATCCCGGTAGAAGGTATGTACAGAACATGTTCGTATCCCGGTAGATGGTATGTACAGAACATGTTCGTATCCCGGTAGATGGTATGTACAGAACATGTTCGTATCCCGGTAGAAGGTATGTACAGAACATGTTCGTATCCCGGTAGATGGTATGTACAGAACATGTTCGTATCCCGGTAGATGGTATGTACAGAACATGTTCGTATCCCGGTAGAAGGTATGTACAGAACATGTTCGTATCCCGGTAGAAGGTATGTACAGAACATGTTCGTATCCCGGTAGATGGTATGTACAGAACATGTTCGTATCCCGGTAGAAGGTATGTACAGAACATGTTCGTATCCAGGTAGAAGGTATGTACAGAACATGTTCGTATCCCGGTAGAAGGTATGTACAGAACATGTTCGTATCCAGGTAGAAGGTATGTACAGAACATGTTCGTATCCCGGTAGAAGGTATGTACAGAACATGTTCGTATCCCGTAGAAGGTATGTACAGAACATGTTCGTATCCCGGTAGAAGGTATGTACAGAACATGTTTGTATCCCGGTAGAAGGTATGTACAGAACATGTTCGTATCCCGGTAGAAGGTTTGTACAGAACATGTTTGTATCCCGGTAGAAGGTTTGTACAGAACATGTTCGTATCCCGGTAGAAGGTATGTACAGAACATGTTCGTATCCCGGTAGAAGGTATGTACAGAACATGTTTGTATCCAGGTAGAAGGTATGTACAGAACATGTTCGTATCCCAGTAGATGGTATGTACAGAACATGTCCGTATCCCGGTAGAAGGTATGTACAGAACATGTTCGTATCCTGGTAGAAGGTATGTACAGAACATGTTCGTATCCAGTAGAAGGTATGTACAGAACATGTTCGTATCCCGGTAGAAGGTATGTACAGAACATGTTTGTATCCCGGTAGAAGGTATGTACAGAACATGTTCGTATCCCGGTAGAAGGTTTGTACAGAACATGTTTGTATCCCGGTAGAAGGTTTGTACAGAACATGTTTGTATCCCGGTAGAAGGTATGTACAGAACATGTTCGTATCCCGGTAGAAGGTATGTACAGAACATGTTCGTATCCCGGTAGAAGGTATGTACAGAACATGTTCGTATCCCGGTAGAAGGTATGTACAGAACATGTTCGTATCCCGGTAGAAGGTATGTACAGAACATGTTCGTATCCTGGTAGAAGGTATGTACAGAACATGTTCGTATCCCGGTAGAAGGTATGTACAGAACATGTTCGTATCCCGGTAGATGGTATGTACAGAACATGTTCGTATCCCGGTAGAAGGTATGTACAGAACATGTTTGTATCCCGGTAGAAGGTATGTACAGAACATGTTCGTATCCTGGTAGAAGGTATGTACAGAACATGTTCGTATCCCGGTAGAAGGTATGTACAGAACATGTTCGTATCCCGGTAGAAGGTATGTACAGAACATGTTCGTATCCCGGTAGAAGGTATGTACAGAACATGTTCGTATCCCGGTAGATGGTATGTACAGAACATGTTCGTATCCCGGTAGAAGGTATGTACAGAACATGTCCGTATCCCGGTAGGAGGTATGTACAGAACATGTTCGTATCCCGGTAGAAGGTATGTACAGAACATGTTCGTATCCTGGTAGAAGGTATGTACAGAACATGTTCGTATCCCGGTAGAAGGTATGTACAGAACATGTTCGTATCCCGGTAGATGGTATGTACAGAACATGTTCGTATCCCGGTAGATGGTATGTACAGAACATGTCCGTATCCCGGTAGATGGTATGTACAGAACATGTTCGTATCCCGGTAGGAGGTATGTACAGAACATGTTCGTATCCCGGTAGATGGTATGTACAGAACATGTTCGTATCCCGGTAGATGGTATGTACAGAACATGTTCGTATCCCGGTAGATGGTATGTACAGAACATGTTCGTATCCCGGTAGGAGGTATGTACAGAACATGTTCGTATCCCGGTAGATGGTATGTACAGAACATGTTCGTATCCCGGTAGGAGGTATGTACAGAACATGTTCGTATCCCGGTAGAAGGTATGTACAGAACATGTTCGTATCCCGGTAGAAGGTATGTACAGAACATGTTTGTATCCCGGTAGAAGGTATGTACAGAACATGTTCGTATCCCGGTAGAAGGTTTGTACAGAACATGTTTGTATCCCGGTAGAAGGTTTGTACAGAACATGTTTGTATCCCGGTAGAAGGTATGTACAGAACATGTTCGTATCCCGGTAGAAGGTATGTACAGAACATGTTCGTATCCCGGTAGAAGGTATGTACAGAACATGTTCGTATCCCGGTAGAAGGTATGTACAGAACATGTTCGTATCCCGGTAGAAGGTATGTACAGAACATGTTCGTATCCTGGTAGAAGGTATGTACAGAACATGTTCGTATCCCGGTAGAAGGTATGTACAGAACATGTTCGTATCCCGGTAGATGGTATGTACAGAACATGTTCGTATCCCGGTAGAAGGTATGTACAGAACATGTTTGTATCCCGGTAGAAGGTATGTACAGAACATGTTCGTATCCTGGTAGAAGGTATGTACAGAACATGTTCGTATCCCGGTAGAAGGTATGTACAGAACATGTTCGTATCCCGGTAGAAGGTATGTACAGAACATGTTCGTATCCCGGTAGAAGGTATGTACAGAACATGTTCGTATCCCGGTAGATGGTATGTACAGAACATGTTCGTATCCCGGTAGAAGGTATGTACAGAACATGTCCGTATCCCGGTAGTAGGTATGTACAGAACATGTTCGTATCCCGGTAGAAGGTATGTACAGAACATGTTCGTATCCTGGTAGAAGGTATGTACAGAACATGTTCGTATCCCGGTAGAAGGTATGTACAGAACATGTTCGTATCCCGGTAGATGGTATGTACAGAACATGTTCGTATCCCGGTAGATGGTATGTACAGAACATGTCCGTATCCCGGTAGATGGTATGTACAGAACATGTTCGTATCCCGGTAGGAGGTATGTACAGAACATGTTCGTATCCCGGTAGATGGTATGTACAGAACATGTTCGTATCCCGGTAGATGGTATGTACAGAACATGTTCGTATCCCGGTAGATGGTATGTACAGAACATGTTCGTATCCCGGTAGGAGGTATGTACAGAACATGTTCGTATCCCGGTAGATGGTATGTACAGAACATGTTCGTATCCCGGTAGGAGGTATGTACAGAACATGTTCGTATCCCGGTAGAAGGTATGTACAGAACATGTTCGTATCCCGGTAGAAGGTATGTACAGAACATGTTCGTATCCCGGTAGAAGGTATGTACAGAACATGTTCGTATCCCGGTAGAAGGTATGTACAGAACATGTTCGTATCCCGGTAGGAGGTATGTACAGAACATGTTCGTATCCCGGTAGAAGGTATGTACAGAACATGTTCGTATCCCGGTAGATGGTATGTACAGAACATGTTCGTATCCCAGTAGATGGTATGTACAGAACATGTCCGTATCCCGGTAGAAGGTATGTACAGAACATGTTCGTATCCCGGTAGAAGGTATGTACAGAACATGTTCGTATCCCGGTAGATGGTATGTACAGAACATGTTCGTATCCCGGTAGGAGGTATGTACAGAACATGTTCGTATCCCAGTAGATGGTATGTACCGAACATGTTCGTATCCCGGTAGGAGGTATGTACAGAACATGTTCGTATCCCGGTAGAAGGTATGTACAGAACATGTTCGTATCCCAGTAGATGGTATGTACCGAACATGTTCGTATCCCGGTAGGAGGTATGTACAGAACATGTTCGTATCCCGGTAGAAGGTATGTACAGAACATGTTCGTATCCCAGTAGATGGTATGTACCGAACATGTTCGTATCCCGGTAGGAGGTATGTACAGAACATGTTCGTATCCTGGTAGAAGGTATGTACAGAACATGTTCGTATCCCGGTAGAAGGTATGTACAGAACATGTTCGTATCCCGGTAGATGGTATGTACAGAACATGTTCGTATCCCGGTAGAAGGTATGTACAGAACATGTCCGTATCCCGGTAGGAGGTATGTACAGAACATGTTCGTATCCCGGTAGAAGGTATGTACAGAACATGTTCGTATCCTGGTAGAAGGTATGTACAGAACATGTTCGTATCCCGGTAGAAGGTATGTACAGAACATGTTCGTATCCCGGTAGATGGTATGTACAGAACATGTTCGTATCCCGGTAGATGGTATGTACAGAACATGTCCGTATCCCGGTAGATGGTATGTACAGAACATGTTCGTATCCCGGTAGAAGGTATGTACAGAACATGTTCGTATCCCGGTAGATGGTATGTACAGAACATGTTCGTATCCCGGTAGATGGTATGTACAGAACATGTTCGTATCCCGGTAGATGGTATGTACAGAACATGTTCGTATCCCGGTAGGAGGTATGTACAGAACATGTTCGTATCCCGGTAGATGGTATGTACAGAACATGTTCGTATCCCGGTAGGAGGTATGTACAGAACATGTTCGTATCCCGGTAGAAGGTATGTACAGAACATGTTCGTATCCCGGTAGAAGGTATGTACAGAACATGTTCGTATCCCGGTAGAAGGTATGTACAGAACATGTTCGTATCCCGGTAGAAGGTATGTACAGAACATGTTCGTATCCCGGTAGGAGGTATGTACAGAACATGTTCGTATCCCGGTAGAAGGTATGTACAGAACATGTTCGTATCCCGGTAGATGGTATGTACAGAACATGTTCGTATCCCAGTAGATGGTATGTACAGAACATGTCCGTATCCCGGTAGAAGGTATGTACAGAACATGTTCGTATCCCGGTAGATGGTATGTACAGAACATGTGCGTATCCCGGTAGATGGTATGTACAGAACATGTTCGTATCCCGGTAGATGGTATGTACAGAACATGTTAGTATCCCGGTAGAAGGTATGTACAGAACATGTTCGTATCCCGGTAGAAGGTATGTACAGAACATGTTCGTATCCCGGTAGACGGTATGTACAGAACATGTTCGTATCCGGTAGAAGGTATGTACAGAACATGTTCGTATCCCGGTAGAAGGTATGTACAGAACATGTTCGTATCCCGGTAGAAGGTATGTACAGAACATGTTCGTATCTGGTAGAAGGTATGTACAGAACATGTTCGTATCCCGGTAGAAGGTATGTACAGAACATGTTCGTATCCCGGTAGAAGGTATGTACAGAACATGTTCGTATCCCGGTAGAAGGTATGTACAGAACATGTTCGTATCCCGGTAGAAGGTATGTACAGAACATGTTCGTATCCCGGTAGAAGGTATGTACAGAACATGTTCGTATCCCGGTAGAAGGAATGTACAGAACATGTTCGTATCCCGGTTGAAGGTATGTACAGAACATGTTCGTATCCCGGTAGAAGGTATGTACAGAACATGTTCGTATCCCGGTAGAAGGTATGTACAGAACATGTGCGTATCCCGGTAGAAGGTATGTACAGAACATGTTCGTATCCCGGTAGATGGTATGTACAGAACATGTCCGTATCCCGGTAGAAGGTATGTACAGAACATGTTCGTATCCCGGTAGATGGTATGTACAGAACATGTTCGTATCCCGGTAGATGGTATGTACAGAACATGTTCGTATCCCGGTAGAAGGTATGTACAGAACATGTTCGTATCCCGGTAGAAGGTATGTACAGAACATGTCCTATCCCGGTAGATGCATTATTTTGCAAAATTTATTTCTCGGAACAAGGTCGATTTAAATCAGACTGATGTTATACCTTGACATTGAGCAAATGATTCTGGTACTCTATCTTTCTTGAATGTGCGAAATTTTATTACCGTTTATAAGATTTGTATAGGTCCACAGTTCTTTAAACAACTGTTCATCATAATGTTGGCTATATGCTGCGTAATTTTGGTGCTGGAATGATTCACGTTGGCGCTACTGATCAACTGCAATTTGAGAAGTTGTTGACAAGGGAGATAACTCGTGACACCCAATATTGTTTCTACGGCGAGACTAAGAAAAATCACTATTTAGAAAACATCTATTTCGCTGAGTTAGTTTTGAATAAAAGCTGTACACTTCAGTTCTGGTTGAGGCACCTCAATATCCCCTGCCAGGACACAACCAGATGTAGATTTAGGTACACTGGGTAAGAAACGGCAGGCATGGTATTGTACTGTCAAATTAACACAACTACGATCTGACAGTCAAAAGATGGCTGCTCCATATAGGAGCTAGGAGCAGGTTGCACAACATTGTTGTTACAGTCTCGTGCAAGTATTGCGTGACATTCCACCAGCTGGCATATACACTTAGACTCGTTCAGGGCGCTGCGGGCAGACATGTTTAGTTCTTTAAAGGTACACCCATTGTACATCCATTGTACATCCATTGTACATCCATTGTGTTGTTGGAGGTCGCATATCGCGTAAAAGATTGTGTTACTTTATCCATATAGGAGCTAGGACAGGTTGCACCACAGTTTCTTATGATGGCTCGTTCGTCCTCTGGCAACAACGCGATAAAGCGATAAAGCAATACGGACACACGACAAAGCGATATAGCAACACGACAAAGCGATAACGTCGAACGAAAAAGCGATAGTGTCACACGACAAAGCGAAAGTGTCACACGACAAAGCGATAGTGTCGCACGACAAAGCCATATAGCAACACGACAAAGCGATATAGCAACACGACAAAGCGATAACGTCGAACGACAAAGCGATAGTGTCACACGACAAAGCGATTATTGTCGCACGACAAAGCGATATAGCAACACGACATAGCGATAGACATGTAGCAACACGACAAAGCGATAACGTCGAACGACAAAGCGATAGTGTCACACGACTAAGCGATAGTCACAACATATCTTGAGCCCTTATAAGCTTTAAATCATTTAAGTTATTAAATGCCTTACTAATAAGCAAGGTATATATCCGCATGCGAAATTCATTACAAATGCATAACCAAACTAGTACACCTTTATGGATTAATTAATTGACACCCTCAAGTTTACAAGTAAAATTCGTTTGATAATGAATTTGATAATAGTTCTAAAAACGACTTACAATCTGATAAAATAATTGTCTAATTTCGAAAAAATTAAAGTAGGCCTTTTGCTGTGCAAATAAATGTAATAAGGAAAAAGAGGACACTTGGGGGAACTATAAAACATGGAATATTTCATTTCTATAAAGCTAGTGCTTATCACCATTTACTGACGTAATTGTACAATTAGTTTCATATTTTATTAAATAGTTATATTCCATTTTCTTGTGTACTTTATCTATACTATGTACTAAACTCATTTATTAAATAAACATCCAGTTGCCTTTCAATCAGTCTCAATCTCGTATTCCTTATACATTATAAGTTGTAGACTTCTCACGAGGGTAATACGGTCTCATGTACCATCTTTGTACCAGTGTCGCCCGAGCCTTCAGGCGAGGGTGACACTGGTACAAAGATGGTACATGAGACCGTATTACCCGAGGGAGAAGTCTACAACGTATTTATCTTTCCGTCATGTCAATAAAATAAGTATTATTATCTATTCATTGCGTTTTGTCTGCCGATGCCCGATCAGCTGATATCTTTGAATGACCTTGACCCTAAACGTAAACTAAATGGCGTCACCCGTCTCGACTGAAACATTAAAAGTCGTATAAAGTATTACTACAAACTTTTAAATGCCTTAAAACGAGTTATTCTTTATCTAATTGAGTGTGCAAACAATGCAAAATAAGATTTGTTTCCAAACAAAGCAGCAACTATTGGGAAAATAAGTCTGTAATTAATAGACCCGTAAACAGCTGATCGAACTGTTCAAAACTCCGTACACCGCGTGCGTCATCTATAATGTCATCTCACCATAATGCGACACCTACTCTCAGCTAGGGGCTGTTACTATGGCAGCGGGGTACATGAAATTTGTACACCGTGAGACTGACGGGGTAGGTCTACATGAATAAAAATGTAACGACCGTTAGCCAATCAGAAACGAGTATTTTACTGTAAGGAAAGATAATACATAAGATAATAGCTGACATCCAATCAATGTCAATTCAAAAATCAATTTGGTGCTGGTGTTAGTTGCCTCCACATTTGAATATATATTTGAAGTCTATACTTGTGTAATTTTTTATATAAGAAAACCGTGCAATCATTACGCTATTTTAAATTAAATCGAAAAAAAAATAGTACATGGTTTGGAATATTTTAGTTCGTAAGTTCTTATTCAATTAAAATTTACGTACAGAACGAGTTTATCCGATGGTATCATTATTATGAAAAGAACTACCCTCAATATCTGAAATTCGTAATTATAATCAAAGCGTATTCACCGTTAATAAAGCCAGGAAAAAGCGTTTCATATCTTCTAATTTTATTTTTTTTTAAAATTCCGGAAAGGGGGGGGGGGGGGATGCATGAGCGATGAGGACGCACCCCCACTCCCTCCGCTACTGCTGAAGTTGTTGTTCATCTACTAATTACATCTACTTCTAATGTACATTTTATTTGAAGATGACACTGAGTTAGTTTCATAATTATATTATGTAAACTGATTGAAGTGTAACGACGTTGTAACCTCCAATACTTATCCGAATGTAAGCTAAGCTCCATACTCTGAAGACGCACATCCTATCATCATATTAATTAGTCATGACCCTGCACAGAGTTCGCAGTTTTTATGTACCTGTAACATTATCCCCAATATTATAGCAAGGGTTGAAGTTGGACATTGATAATTTAGAAATAGGTAATTATAATTCAATAGTGGTTAAGAGTATTATACTATAGCAGAATAACAGCATTTTGCTAATGCTTATTCTTTACAATTGATATTAGCAGAATAAGGTATTCAATGTTGGGCTCTAAATGTCAGAAATATTCTCTATGAATATGGTTTTTGGTGTATGTGACAAAATGAAGATTTTGTCTGTATTAGTTCTTTTATAGCAGCCTTTAAGGAGAGGCGTATATCTATTGATACTCAAAAGTGGTCAGAAACTGTTTCAACACATTCTAAACTTCAAAGTTGTTCTTGGCTATGAACATTACTTGTCCATTGTAAACATCCGAATATATATAATTAGAAATACATGCCATTTAGATAGTGAACAGATATAACAAGGTTACATTTGGGATAACACTGCCTTCAATAGTACAAATTCCTGTACTTTTCGGGTCGAGTCCTATGCGGGATTCGAACCCACACCCTCAGAGTAACCAGTAACCAATTTTGAATTATCTCATGCACTGAGTCAGAATACCCTTTTGTATTATTTATCCAGTTCTCAATGTTTTAAGAACGACTTTACCCAGATATTACATTGAAATTCCTGGTTATGAAAAATCTACTCAATTGTTTAGCTCTTTAGCGAAATAGATGTAAACAAGTAGGATGTCCTCAACAGTCAGGAAAATGTATTTTACTTCTAAGCACTGTATAATGCCATGGGCCTCCTTTCTGATTAAAACTATATCTTTATGTGAGCAGAATGAAGCCATTCAAGTGTGAAAGAAACGATTTTGTAACCTCAAATTTGTATTCGAATGTCGCTGAGCTCTATGCACTGAGGGCGTACAACCTATTACCATCATACTAATGATTCATGGCGATGCGCGGAGTTCACATTTTCAATAAATTTACCCATAACGTGCTTTTTCATGAATCAGACCCCTTAAAATTATTCCTGGCGCACATATTAATACACAATGTCACACACATATTCTACTGTGATATAGCCTACATGTAATAGTGTTATGATGTGCACAATGTAACCCAGTAAACAAAATTATATATTTTAGTTTGATAATGATAGATTATTTTATTATTTCCTTTGATTTGTTAGTGAATGATTGGTATTTCCTCTCAAAATTAGTTCTAATGTTCGGTTAAACCCGAGATCTAATATATTTGAATTTGAGGAGTGCCTTTCATTATGATAAAGATTACATTCAAAAATATATATGATATAGATTTTCGCAAGGACATCCGCATACACAGGCAATAACATTTGATAAATCAACTCTGAATTGGTCATCATTTAAACTACTTCATCTATTTCATAATCATGCGTGTATATTAGTCTTCTGTTTTTTACCTTATATAAAATTATGGGGCTTTCTGGAAAGTGGAAGTTATGGCTGATTTAAATTCTGATGTAGACTGTAGAGACTTGATGTTATCATTCAACTTATTCCATGATCTGACTGTGTCTATTATGAATGAGTTTTTAAATGAAGACGTTCTAGCAGATGGTTGTATAAAATTACACTTATTTCGTAAATTATTGCTAGAAACAGAAGAAACATTATTAATTCAGATAGGTAAGAAGGTCATTTATTTGCTATATTTTGTGAAACGGTGTCATGCTTTTCTCTTGTCGCCTTTGTTTCAATAGTGCCCAGTCGGTTTCAAAATATATATAAGCTATCTCTAGACGCGAATTTAGTTAATCCAGGGCCGTTTACTTTTTACTTTTAAACCTATCTTGAACGCGATTGCTCAATGTAGCGCTACGTAGCAAGGCGAGCAATCTTCGAGGAATTTGCCTTGTATCGTTCAAGAGAAAGTGAGCGCTCATTGAGCGAACAATGAGCAATTTAAGCGCTCGCTGTTATTGAACGGAACCCTGGTACTATTCTAGCAGCTTCAAGTTGAATAAGTTCCAATTTGTTATCATTAAATGCAGTTGTCCCCTAGTTCAGAGGCATATTCAAGAATGCACGGGTCTAATGAAAAATTTATATATAATGACACCCGATACGTCTGCCGTCCAGGCATAAATGGACAAAGTATTATACGCAATCCAGGCATAGGCAAGACGCTGTGTTACTAACACTGTAACATGTGTTAAACATCCAGTCTTTCAATGCTGGATTGTCTATACACTAATAGCGTTACATGAAGGATCCTACGTTGCCTGGATTGTGTTACCTCACCCTGTAACACGGGTCGTTGAATATATCTCACGGATTACATAACATGCATAAGATAAGATAAACTTTATTTTCCCAGATCGGAAATTCGTCTTTCATTTTAAACCGACGGCGTAGATGTAGTACTTCCCCCGTATTAATTTACAATCGTACGTGATATCAAATTGAATCTTATATCTAGTTGACAAAGGTTTTGCAAAAGTGATTGCCCACTTGATTTTATCTATATTATTTTTTTTAATTCCCAACGTTGATTGGGTTATAACTTATGACTGATTATGGTTCTATGACACTATATGTAGTTCAAGAATTGACCAAAGCCATGTTATAATACTTTAATGTTATAATGCAAAAATGATACCACTGTTTTATATGGGTGTTTTTTTATATTGTGCCGTGTCGGGTAAAGATACGCAAATATATATATATATAAATAAATATACGCACTGCCAGCTTTCCACCTCGTAAACAATCTCGCTTAGGAAAAGTTGTTCCAATCGCTAGTAAAATAGCAGGAGTTTTCTTTGCAAATTTATCATATATTTATGAAAAAAGGGTTTTGAAACTAGCTTAGATTCACACAGGTTGACGATCACTTGGAGTCAGTGCTGCCCTTCAAAAGGCTAAATAAATACATCAGAAACAAACTTTTTGTTATTCCAAAGATACCGTATTTCCTCTAATACAACCCCGGGGTTCTATTTCATTCAGCACACCCTTACCCCCGGGTTCTATCAAAGAACCGGGTTGTGGAGGTCGGGTTATATTTTTTCCTACATTAATTGACGTTTATAATCTTCTTGGGGTGACCTATTTTCATGAAAAATATTTGTTGATAATGATTTTATTCCATATTCTACGAACGTCTACGAAACCAACATTAGATTCGTCAACGAAACTAACGATATTGACATTTATGAACCTGCTTTGTCTACGCAAAAACCTACACCCAATTTTATAATGGCCTTTTTCAACCTACATAACACAAAATTAATATAAAATATCGAAAATATTTAATTAATACTGTACTGATAGAATTGTAAGACTGAAAGAGTTAAATATTTTAACATACTAACTCTGATTTTGTATTTGTTTCAATGAAAAATACCTACCTTGATTCTTATCAAGGGAGTCAATTCAAAAGTTACGGAATATGAGAACATAATGCATTCACATCACACACATCTTGTTTCGTTTCCGAAACATTTACCATTTTGATACTTCCGGTTCTGTGCCAACCCCCGCCAAGAATAAATTTTGGATGAAGTGGACTGTGAGTTGGTCTACGTCGCCTCTGCACGATATCTATGTGAGGTTGGTATTATGTTATCACTAAACTATTGTTTTATTTTGATAAGAACGTTTATATAATGTGTAGCCACAGTTTTGATCGATCTAAATCAGAAAAATCAATCCGATGTTCATTGCATCACAGTGGCTTGTACAGTGCTGTCGGGTAACGCTACGCAACGAAGAGATAACGGACCATTCATACCAGTAAAATATTTCACATGTGAAAAATCTATCTCAAGATGAAAGTTTAGACTTTTAGTAATCACATTAATGTAGAAATATGAAGTATAAATTTCTTTGTGCATTGACGCTGAAAGTAATAAAATGACTACCCCCCATTTCCATGGGCCAATATAAGTGTAGGCTAAAGATACGCAGGCACTTCCAATTTTAACAATAATTATAAATTTTTAAAGTATTTTCAGAAGCTGATGAAAGGACTAGAAGAACTGAAGGTAGTAGAGCCCTACTAGAGGTATTTATTTTGGTTTCCTTTGACATTGTGTGTGAGAGAGCAAAATGTTTTATGATACCTTGTCATTTGCGATTTTTTTTAAATTTCAGTACTTTGTCACTGTTTTGGTCAATAAAAAGCATTCTTAAAACTTTCGCCTGGAACAAACAATGCAATTTCTTGTCAAATTTCTAAAAGAAACAATAATTTAAATCAATACATTCTCTACATTTATAAATGTTCTATTTGAGGAAAGCTCATCTTTACCTCCAGTTACGGCTGTATTGCTGAAAAGAAACGTATAAAACATGTTCAAAAGCCAAGAAGGTCTCACCAGTTAAAACTCTTTACTTTTACTTGTTGAACAATCAACTAATTTACCTTCTCAAATTTCAGCTTGGACCAACACAACATGCAACACTGTAACATGGACCCTATGGCAAGAGATTCATTGTTCAATTTAATATGCCTTTATCAATAATATGGTTTTGGTAAGTTGGAATGTTTGGACATAGCTGCCCAACTGTAGCTAACCTCGAGTGATTGGTTTTTGGACGCTCAAACAAATCAATGTCGCCAATAAACTCGTTTTAAACGTAATATATACACTTCACCTATTTTTGCATATGAGCTTTATCTCAACGCGTTTAATCTATAAAGGTGAAGTTTGTATGATATATTACAAATCTTTAGTTTCACACGAAGCATGTTATTCTTTTGGCTAGTGGAGAGTGGAGACCCTCTCCTTCACATAGATGACGTCACATCGCTACAAATATCGCGAAAAGCTACTCTAAAGTGAGCCGTCCTTGACGATATATAACCTCTTCTCTCGGTATCATCATGTTTGTAAATCTTTAAAGTACTGAGATGAATATTTGGCTATTGAATAAAAAGGTCTTGGTCGAATTTTGCCATTATTCACTGATGCGAATAAACGTGTTAACATAATGAACGACAATGACTTAATTGATGAAACGTTGATAGAAATATATGGTCTTCATGTATTAGAAAAATGTTTAAACGAATGGCACAATTTTGAAATGTACAAAAACTTAAGATGATTATTTTCAATATCCTTACTAGTATATTGATTCTAGCAAATCGATCACAATATGATGCAGGACATACAGTGAGAGAATGTAAAATTTCAAATCACTACCAACCTTCAGCGATATGCGACAAAGTTAATTGGACAATCAGGTGATTGTAGATTCAAATATCCTGATTTAGCAGGATTCCTCTGGGCAAAATTGTTTCATTACAATACTTAAAGGTGCCATACTATCAAAGAGTTATCGAACGATTCTGTCAATGAATGGAGAGTGAATAATTCTTACTGAACACGCTAGTTCCAGCTAATGCACGCAAGTTTCGCCGCAATACATAGCCACATGGCGTTGCAGGCTTTCTCCCTGCCATAATATTAGCAGCCGCGATATATGTGAAATACTCTTAAAAGTGGTGTTAAACCCAAACTCACCTCACCTTACTGAACATTTTGCTTCGATTCCCCTATTATACATTTTCTCAGATGAAATGATTATCAATGGAAAGTATTAATCTTTTTCTCAACATTTCAAATTGTAGGGCTAGGTGTAGCCAAACTCCGATTATGATTGTTTCACATTGCCACTTCAAATTGTGAATTTCAGTGCAGTTCCACCCATGGTTCGTTAATTCTGACCAATGCTTGTAGTTTCCCCGCATCGATAGCCACAGTTGTGTTGTGGCCTTGCAATAATACTGGTAGCCATGATGTAAGTGAACCCCAAATTTCCGCATCTTACCTTAGGCTTAAAAGGAGGGTTCTATAGGGGCATTTTTTGTGGAAACGAAATTCGAGAGGATATCCCTAGTGTTTACACATATATGCTATTAATATATGATTAAAGCACAGTCAAATTGAAAGATATTAATGATGTTAGTCGCCGCTAATGGCTGCAATACTGCTGAAGCGGCGTTAAACAATAACTCACTCACTCACTTAATGATGTTAATACTTTGATGATTTTACATTTGACAAATTGATAAAGACAAGTGCATATTTGTTGAAAAATAAAAACAATGAGAATTGAAGCCATTCATCGGCGCTGCGAGTCGGGAAAACGTCGCTACGGGCATAACAGCATATTGTTTATTACTTTTATAATACATTATGTTTTACTATGTGAATATTCTATCAGTGAATATGTTTTATTATAACAAAAAATTAAAATTGGTTTAAATATAGCGTGTTTTCATTTCATGAAATGTCAAGGATCCAAGATGGCGGATGCTGCCGATAGATCGTTGATAGAACCTGAAGGACTATACAGATGTGCGTTTTATTTTTTTAAGCTTCTGAGGGAAATACTAAAGATCTTGTTATCAAATGAGTTTTTCCAGTCAATTTGTTGCTAAAAGTAGAACAAAATGATATTGAGTATGCCGATACTTAGGATAAACTATACCATTAGTCCATTACCGTATTGATAACCAAATAGATTCTTTTCAGGCCGTCTCCCATCATCAAGGAGAAATTCCTGTATTAGCCTGAAAATGGGAAGATTTACGAGATGCAATGCAGCAGATTTTGCAGCAACCAATATCAATTGTAAGTAATAGACTGTTTGAGACCGAGGTGTTCAAGTTACTGAATCATGAATAACTTTAACCCGAGGTTGAGGTCAGAAACTATTTTACACACTGGCAGTATCAAACCACATACAGAATTATTTTGTTCTGAAACATAATAGTGTTTCAGTGACGCATCTCCCTATCAGAGAAACAATGTCTATAAGGTAGCTAACAATAGCTTGATAGAGCCATGCTGCACATGCAGTTAGCTGAAAAGTACAAGTTAATACAATAGACTGTTCGGCCAATGTCGGTATTGCACGAGTGGACCCAAAACGCAACACAATAGTGAATTATACTGAATAAGTCGATAATATTGTTGTTGACATTTTGACCACCCTTTAAAATTAAACAATTTTCATGAATAACATGCAACTGACATTCAGTCAATTTATCACAGCAATTTCTTTATCATAACAACCGGTTTCAAGGGTTTAATGGTTAGTCTACTTAGCCAGAAACCAGCAGGTCACAAGTCCAATATCATGGTTTGACAGAAAGATTTAGTGAATTTTATTGGTTTTGACACTCCGCTATTGATTAAAGCATCTTCCGTTTGATTTGAGAAATACAAATTTAAGCAGCTATTACTTTCGGAACAAGAGGTATTAGGTCAAGTGTTCATGGCGTTATGAGATTTTCATAATGAACACACAGTATTCATGATTAAAACCTCTGTTCATACATTACCATAACCAATACCCAAATACCGGTAAAATAAACAAGACGGTGTGTAAGCTTTTTATACCAATTCTAAATCAAGTTTTAATCAGTTTATCTCAAGTTCAAATATCATGTCAAGAAGGATTGTTGTAACTGAATATTACGCCATTTACTTTTACAGGCCCTAGGAGGATTTGAGAATCACTCTGAAGATCAAGAGAGTCAAGCATAGTTTCATCGGTTGCTTGTCACAGTAACATGGAAACACTATCGGCTGTAGGAAATGACATATCAGCTCTCATCATAATTATGGAGAAGTAAACAGGTAGAAACTAATATGTTTATTTAATATAATTTCAGTTTTCAAAATTATGTTCACGGGTCCAGGGTTCGATTTAACGTTAATCAAACTGCACCGAAACAGCCTAATATTGTACTGTGCAGCCTAGTTGTGTCATACGACTGCACGCTGTGCAGTGAGTTGTTTATAGCAATAATTGACAATTATACTAGCAAAAAGTCTGAGAAAATTACTTCGTTTGCAACACTGACTCTCGCATCGTATTTCTCACGCTTATTTCCTGTTTGCATATATTACAGCCCGTTTCTGTTGACCACTGCTTAATTTACATACGTAAATAATTTCCGGAATACGACTCCAATAAGCAACCAATCAAATATCATCGTTTAGTGTTCGTAATTCTTCGCCCGCGCGACCTAGTTACGAGTCTTAAAATAGCTACTACCGATCTTTACCGACAATAGACGAAGAACATCGGGTTGTCATGGTTTTCTAATCAAGATGGCTGCCTCGTGAAAACGTTTATCTTGGCAACAGTGTTTTCACTCGTACTAATTGTAACTTTTCTTCACCGAAATGTTATTGTACATACATAAACTCCCAAGCGATGTCAGAAAAGAAACAGTGTAGCATTTCCGCATTTTTCAAACCACAAAACTGCGGTACAACTAGTAAACATGTTGCCGACTGCGAGACCATGCTGGCAAGTGCAGACGAGAAGCACGAGTCGATTAATGAAGTACAGGGGTCGCGTAGTCCTGTCAGTACAACTAATGTGGATGACATAACTATTGAAAAAAATCAGAAACGACAAAATGACCAACCCACTACTAGTGAAATACCAGTTGCTAAGAAAGTTAAAATATACACATTTCAATCTAGTTGGCAGAATGATAGGGAATGGTTACGTTACGACAATGAAACTAAGACAATGTTTTGCATCACATGTCAAAAACATGACAAAACTGGTCGACGAAATAACTTTAGAACGGGTGCAAAGTCTATCCGTTTGCAGGAAGTTAAAATACACGAGAATAGTGACTTGCATAAGAGATCAGAGGCAAGTGAACTTGCTGAAATATGTGCTAATTCTTGTGCCTCAAAACTGCCACTTGAACAATCATTCTTGAAAATGCTCGCCGCTAATGGCTGCAATACTGCCGAAGCGGCGTTAAACAATAACTCACTCACTCACTCACTCTTGAAAATGCAATGTCAACAGATTGATCAGCTCAAAACTTTGTTTACAGTTGCTTATTGGCTTGCTGTTAATGAAAGGCCATATCTGGATTATCCTAAGATACTTGACTTATTGGCTATTTTTGGAGTAGATGTTGGTTCAAGTTATGCCACTGATAAAAAGGCACGTGAGTTTGTTGGAACTATTAATGAGGCAATTATGAACGAAGTTGTTTCTAGGCTTAAGAAAGCTGAGTATTTTTCCGTCATGTGTGATGGTACAACAGACTGCAGTACTACTGAACAAGAAATCATGTTTATTAGATATGTTGACAATGGATCGCCAGTGACAGTCTTCATCTGTGTGTCAAGTGTGGTGAGGGCAGACGCTGCACACATCAAAGATGCTATACTTGAAATGATATCATCAAGGCTACAATATGAAGGTGATGAGTGGAAAGAAAGCTTGGTTGGGGTGTGCTTCGATGGAGCATCAGTGATGTTGGGATGCAACACAGGGGTTGCTACTCGTCTGAGAAAATATGATGTACCACATGTCATTTCTATCCACTGTTGTGCTCACCGTTTAGAACTAGCTGTTAAGGGTGCTTCTAAATCTAATCCTTACATGGGAGTGATAGATGAACTGTTGTACAATGTGTACAGCTTTTACAAATATTCTGCCAACCGATGGGAATGTCTTAAAGCTGCTGCAGAAGCTTTAAATGTCACGCTACTTCGCCCAGTTCGAGTGTCTGGTGTTAGATGGCCTCCCCACCACGAACGAGCTATCAAGGCAGTCCATGTATCATTTGACGCCATGGTTACTCATCTAGAAAACGAGGCCAGAGCTGGTAATAAGGACAACCAGGAAAAGGCGCGAACCATTCTTCAGGTCTTGACCAGTATCAAGTTTGTCATGTTTTTAAACTTTTATTTAGTGTTTCTGAACATGTTGGCAAGACTGATCAAAGTGTTCCAAACAGATGAGTCAGGACAACACACAGTTCACGAATCTGTGGATGCAGTATTCACCGGGCTTACAAAGATGACAGCTGAAGGACAATTGAGGGAAATCATGTTGAGGGATATTGAGGTAACGGAAGTCTCGGAATCAAAAAATGAGTACAAGTTTAAAGGTCATTGTTTGAGTGTGCCAGAAAGAGCAACCAGTAGGTCCAAAAAACATGTGAAACCTGAAACTGAAGTGCAGAATGCCCTAGACGATGCTGAACAAGTTGTTCGACAAATGCAGGACAATCTATCAAAACGATTTGATATTGATGATGAAGTTTCTGGTGCATCTAATGTGCTAAACCCTGACAGATGGCCAGAAGATGTGGAAGCATTGAAAGTTTATGGAGATGAAGAAATAGCAATTATATTCAAGCATTTTGAGAAGCCACTCACAAACAAAAACTATTCTCTGGAGAATACCTTGCTACAATGGACTATTGTGAAGAAACGGGTGCTAAAAGTACTCCAGAGTGAGCCAAATATGAACTTTCTTGCTGTGTGGAAGATTATATTGAACTCTGATAAAGATGGTACCCAGAAGGATATCCATGCTCTCATCCGGATTATCTTGTCTTTGCCTGTGAATAGTGCTGCTTGTGAACGTGGCTTTTCTCTTATGAAAAGAGTGAAGTCTGATTGGAGGGTAAACCTGAAATCAGACAGTTGTTCTGATTTGATGTCACTGAAACCAAATGGGCCTAGTGTGAAACAGTTTCAGCCTGATGAAGCAGTTGCAATTTGGTTGACCAAAACAAAGAGACGTGTTAGACAGCCATATGGTAAAATATCTCAAAGTCATGATGTTGCCACATCATCTACTTCTTCTGATCTTGGTGAATCTGCTTGGTCAAGCGAAGACAGTGATGATCCAGAACTATAAATAAACATTTTCAAGGCTAAAATTCATTATTTTATTGAGTAACTGTGACAGTGTCTTGCTGAACTTTATTGAAACCATCAAGCTTGCCTTAGGGAAACTTCTGAGAAACCTTGAGTCTTGACTGTGGAAAAGAAAATGTAAGTAAATTAGTTTACATGATTAAAGCTATTTTAAAGTACCACTGTTGTCACATTGTTTTTAGAATTTGGTCCCTGTTATTCTATGACAAAACTGGTGCAGTGAGTTTTATTGTGGTGCAGTCACTCTTAAATGGCAAGCTGCACAAGGTGCAGTGTATGAAAAAAAGTTAAATCGAACCCTGTCACTGTAGCTCCCTGGTCACAGTTGAAATATCTGTTATCGTCACTGTAGCTCCCTGGTCACAGTTGAAATATATGTTATATTCACTGTAGCTCCCTGGTCACAGTTGAAATATCTGTTATCTTCACTGTAGCTCCCTGGTCACAGTTGAAATATCTGTTATCTTCACTGTAGCTCCCTGGTCACAGTTGAAATATCTGTTATCTTCACTGTAGCTCCCTAGTCACAGTTGAAATATCTGTTATCTACACTATAGCTCCCGGGTCACAGTTGAAATATCTGTTATCTTCACTGTAGCTCCCTGGTCACAGTTGAAATATCTGTTATCTTCACTGTAGCTCCCTGGTCACAGTTGAAATATCTGTTATCTTCACTGTAGCTCCCTAGTCACAGTTGAAATATCTGTTATCTACACTATAGCTCCCGGGTCACAGTTGAAATATCTGTTATCTTCACTGTAGCTCCCTGGTCACAGTTGTAATATCTGTTATCTTCACTGTAGCTCCCTAATCACAGTTGAAATATCTGTTATCTTCACTATAGCTCCCGGGTCACAGTTGAAATATCTGTTATCTTCACTGTAGCTTCCTGGTCACAGTTGAAATATCTGTTATCTTCACTGTAGCTCCCGGGTCACAGTTGAAATATCTGTTATCTTCACTGTAGCTCCCGGGTCACAGTTGAAATATCTGTTATCTTCACTATAGCTCCCGGGTCACAGTTGAAATATTTGTTATCTTCACTGTAGTTCCCTGGTCACAGTTGAAATATTTGTTATCTTCACTGTAGCTCCCTGGTCATAGTTGAAATATCTGTTATCTTCACTGTAGCTCCCGGGTCACAGTTGAAATATCTGTTATCTTCACTATAGCTCCCGGGTCACAGTTGAAATATTTGTTATCTTCACTGTAGCTCCCTGGTCATAGTTGAAATATCTGTTATCTTCACTGTAGCTCCCGGGTCACAGTTGAAATATCTGTTATCTTCACTATAGCTCCCGGGTCACAGTTGAAATACTTGTTATCTTCACTGTAGCTCCCTGGTCATAGTTGAAATATCTGTTATCTTCACTGTAGCTCCCTAGTCACAGTTGAAATATCTGTTATCTTCACTGTAGCTCCCTGGTCACAGTTGAAATATCTGTTATCTTCACTGTAGCTCCCTAGTCACAGTTGAAATATCTGTTATCTTCACTATAGCTCCCGGGTCACAGTTGAAATATCTGTTATCTTCACTGTAGCTCCCTGGTCACAGTTGAAATATCTGTTATCTTCACTGCTGCTCCCTGGTCATAGTTGTAATATATGTTATCTTCACTGTAGCTCCCTAGTCACAGTTGTAATATATGTTATCTTCACTGTAGCTCCCTGGTCACAGTTGAAATATATGTTATCTTCACTGTAGCTCCCTGGTCATAGTTGAAATATCTGTTATCTTCACTGTAGCTCCCTGGTCACAGTTGAAATATCTGTTATCTTCACTGTAGCTCCCTGGTCACAGTTGAAATATCTGTTATCTTCACTGTAGCTCCCTGGTCATAGTTGAAATATCTGTTATCTTCACTGTAGCTCCCTGGTCACAGTTGAAATATATGTTATCTTCACTATAGCTCCCGGGTCACAGTTGAAATATCTGTTATCTTCACTGTAGCTCCCTGGTCACAGTTGAAATATCTGTTATCTTCACTGTAGCTCCCTAGTCACAGTTGAAATATCTGTTATCTACACTATAGCTCCCGGGTCACAGTTGAAATATCTGTTATCTTCACTGTAGCTCCCTGGTCACAGTTGTAATATCTGTTATCTTCACTGTAGCTCCCTAATCACAGTTGAAATATCTGTTATCTTCACTATAGCTCCCGGGTCACAGTTGAAATATCTGTTATCTTCACTGTAGCTTCCTGGTCACAGTTGAAATATCTGTTATCTTCACTGTAGCTCCCGGGTCACAGTTGAAATATCTGTTATCTTCACTGTAGCTCCCGGGTCACAGTTGAAATATCTGTTATCTTCACTATAGCTCCCGGGTCACAGTTGAAATATTTGTTATCTTCACTGTAGTTCCCTGGTCACAGTTGAAATATTTGTTATCTTCACTGTAGCTCCCTGGTCATAGTTGAAATATCTGTTATCTTCACTGTAGCTCCCGGGTCACAGTTGAAATATCTGTTATCTTCACTATAGCTCCCGGGTCACAGTTGAAATATTTGTTATCTTCACTGTAGCTCCCTGGTCATAGTTGAAATATCTGTTATCTTCACTGTAGCTCCCTGGTCACAGTTGAAATATCTGTTATCTTCACTATAGCTCCCGGGTCACAGTTGAAATACTTGTTATCTTCACTGTAGCTCCCTGGTCATAGTTGAAATATCTGTTATCTTCACTGTAGCTCCCTAGTCA
Organism: Gibbula magus; assembly: GCA_936450465.1. Taxonomy (NCBI): domain Eukaryota; kingdom Metazoa; phylum Mollusca; class Gastropoda; order Trochida; family Trochidae; genus Gibbula; species Gibbula magus. The sequence continues at coordinate 337,302 of OW388302.1, forward strand.
CAGTTGAAATATCTGTTATCTTCACTGTAGCTCCCTGGTCACAGTTGAAATATCTGTTATCTTCACTGTAGCTCCCTAGTCACAGTTGAAATATCTGTTATCTTCACTATAGCTCCCGGGTCACAGTTGAAATATCTGTTATCTTCACTGTAGCTCCCTGGTCACAGTTGAAATATATGTTATCTTCACTGTAGCTCCCTGGTCATAGTTGAAATATCTGTTATCTTCACTGCTGCTCCCTGGTCACAGTTGTAATATATGTTATCTTCACTGTAGCTCCCTAGTCACAGTTGTAATATATGTTATCTTCACTGTAGCTCCCTGGTCACAGTTGAAATATCTGTTATCTTCACTTTAGCTCCCTGGTCACAGTTGAAATATATGTTATCTTCACTGTAGCTCCCTGGTCATAGTTGAAATATCTGTTATCTTCACTGTAGCTCCCTGGTCACAGTTGAAATATCTGTTATCTTCACTGTAGCTCCCTGGTCACAGTTGAAATATATGTTATCTTCACTGTAGCTCCCTGGTCATAGTTGAAATATCTGTTATCTTCACTGTAGCTCCCTGGTCACAGTTGAAATATATGTTATCTTCACTATAGCTCCCGGGTCACAGTTGAAATATCTGTTATCTTCACTGTAGCTCCCTGGTCACAGTTGAAATATATGTTATCTTCACTGTAGCTCCCTGGTCATAGTTGAAATATCTGTTATCTTCACTGTAGCTCCCTGGTCACAGTTGTAATATATGTTATCTTCACTGTAGCTCCCTAGTCACAGTTGAAATATCTGTTATCTTCACTGTAGCTCCCTGGTCACAGTTGAAATATCTGTTATCTTCACTGTAGCTCCCTGGTCACAGTTGTAATATATGTTATCTTCACTGTAGCTCCCTAGTCACAGTTGAAATATCTGTTATCTTCACTATAGCTCCCGGGTCACAGTTGAAATATCTGTTATCTTCACTGTAGCTTCCTGGTCACAGTTGAAATATCTGTTATCTTCACTGTAGCTCCCGGGTCACAGTTGAAATATCTGTTATCTTCACTATAGCTCCCGGGTCACAGTTGAAATATTTGTTATCTTCACTGTAGTTCCCTGGTCACAGTTGAAATATCTGTTATCTTCACTGTAGCTTCCTGGTCACAGTTGAAATATCTGTTATCTTCACTGTAGCTCCCGGGTCACAGTTGAAATATCTGTTATCTTCACTGTAGTTCCCGGGTCACAGTTGAAATATCTGTTATCTTCACTGTAGCTTCCTGGTCACAGTTGAAATATCTGTTATCTTCACTGTAGCTCCCGGGTCACAGTTGAAATATCTGTTATCTTCACTGTAGCTCCCTGGTCACAGTTGAAATATCTGTTATCTTCACTATAGCTCCCGGGTCACAGTTGAAATATTTGTTATCTTCACTGTAGTTCCCTGGTCACAGTTGAAATATTTGTTATCTTCACTGTAGCTCCCTGGTCATAGTTGAAATATCTGTTATCTTCACTGTAGCTCCCGGGTCACAGTTGAAATATCTGTTATCTTCACTGTAGCTCCCTGGTCACAGTTGAAATATTTGTTATCTTCACTGTAGCTCCCTGGTCATAGTTGAAATATCTGTTATCTTCACTGTAGCTCCCGGGTCACAGTTGAAATATCTGTTATCTTCACTATAGCTCCCGGGTCACAGTTGAAATATTTGTTATCTTCACTGTAGCTCCCTGGTCATAGTTGAAATATCTGTTATCTTCACTGTAGCTCCCGGGTCACAGTTGAAATATCTGTCATCGTCACTGTAGCTCCCTGGTCACAGTTGAAATATATGTTATATTCACTGTAGCTCCCTGGTCACAGTTGAAATATCTGTTATCTTCACTGTAGCTCCCTGGTCACAGTTGAAATATCTGTTATCTTCCAGGGGTCGAAATTAACCTTTTCAATGCAGTAGCCATTCGGACTAGTGCATTTAAAAAAGTACTAGTCCAGACTTATTCCAGCTAGCCAAATACATCTCCATGATCATTTCACTTCAAATTTTAACTAATCCTTTGGACTACCAGTTTTTACACTCTACTAGCCCGGCTTCTTTTTCACTAGCCATGGGCTACCGGACTAGTGCTAATTTCGAACCCTGTCTTCACTCTAGCTCCCTGGTCACAGTTGAAATATCTGTTATCTTCACTGTAGCTCCCTAGTCACAGTTGAAATATTTGTTATCTTCACTGTAGCTCCCTGGTCATAGTTGAAATATTTGTTATCTTCACTGTAGCTCCCTGGTCATAGTTGAAATATCTGTTATCTTCACTGTAGCTCCCTGGTCACAGTTGAAATATATGTTATATTCACTGTAGCTCCCTGGTCACAGTTGAAATATCTGTTATCTTCACTATAGCTCCCGGGTCACAGTTGAAATATCTGTTATCTTCACTGTAGCTCCCGGGTCACAGTTGAAATATCTGTTATCTTCACTATAGCTCCCGGGTCACAGTTGAAATATTTGTTATCTTCACTGTAGTTCCCTGGTCACAGTTGAAATATTTGTTATCTTCACTGTAGCTCCCTGGTCATAGTTGAAATATCTGTTATCTTCACTGTAGCTCCCGGGTCACAGTTGAAATATCTGTTATCTTCACTATAGCTCCCGGGTCACAGTTGAAATATTTGTTATCTTCACTGTAGCTCCCTGGTCATAGTTGAAATATCTGTTATCTTCACTGCAGCTCCCGGGTCACAGTTGAAATATCTGTTATCTTCACTGTAGCTCCCTGGTCACAGTTGAAATATCTGTTATCTTCACTGTAGCTCCCTGGTCACAGTTGTAATATCTGTTATCTTCACTGTAGCTCCCTGGTCACAGTTGAAATATCTGTTATCTTCACTGTAGCTCCCTGGTCACAGTTGAACTATCTGTTATCTTCACTGTAGCTCCCTGGTCACAGTTGAAATATATGTTATATTCACTGTAGCTCCCTGGTCACAGTTGAAATATATGTTATATTCACTGTAGCTCCCTGGTCACAGTTGAAATATATGTTATCTTCACTGTAGCTCCCTGGTCACAGTTGAAATATCTGTTATCTTCACTGTAGCTCCCTAGTCACAGTTGAAATATCTGTTATCTTCACTATAGCTCCCGGGTCACAGTTGAAATATCTGTTATCTTCACTGTAGCTCCCTGGTCACAGTTGTAATATCTGTTATCTTCACTGTAGCTCCCTAGTCACAGTTGAAATATCTGTTATCTTCACTATAGCTCCCGGGTCACAGTTGAAATATCTGTTATCTTCACTGTAGCTGCCTGGTCACAGTTGAAATTTCTGTTATCTTCACTGTAGCTCCCGGGTCACAGTTGAAATATCTGTTATCTTCACTGTAGCTCCCGGGTCACAGTTGAAATATCTGTTATCTTCACTATAGCTCCCGGGTCACAGTTGAAATATTTGTTATCTTCACTGTAGTTCCCTGGTCACAGTTGAAATATTTGTTATCTTCACTGTAGCTCCCTGGTCATAGTTGAAATATCTGTTATCTTCACTGTAGCTCCCGGGTCACAGTTGAAATATCTGTTATCTTCACTATAGCTCCCGGGTCACAGTTGAAATACTTGTTATCTTCACTGTAGCTCCCTGGTCATAGTTGAAATATCTGTTATCTTCACTGTAGCTCCCTGGTCACAGTTGAAATATATGTTATATTCACTGTAGCTCCCTGGTCACAGTTGAAATATCTGTTATCTTCACTGTAGCTCCCTGGTCACAGTTGAAATATCTGTTATCTTCACTGTAGCTCCCTGGTCACAGTTGAAATATCTGTTATCTTCACTGTAGCTCCCTGGTCACAGTTGAAATATATGTTATATTCACTGTAGCTCCCTGGTCACAGTTGAAATATATGTTATATTCACTGTAGCTCCCTGGTCACAGTTGAAATATATGTTATCTTCACTGTAGCTCCCTGGTCACAGTTGAAATATCTGTTATCTTCACTGTAGCTCCCTAGTCACAGTTGAAATATCTGTTATCTTCACTATAGCTCCCGGGTCACAGTTGAAATATCTGTTATCTTCACTGTAGCTCCCTGGTCACAGTTGTAATATCTGTTATCTTCACTGTAGCTCCCTAGTCACAGTTGAAATATCTGTTATCTTCACTATAGCTCCCGGGTCACAGTTGAAATATCTGTTATCTTCACTGTAGCTGCCTGGTCACAGTTGAAATTTCTGTTATCTTCACTGTAGCTCCCGGGTCACAGTTGAAATATCTGTTATCTTCACTGTAGCTCCCGGGTCACAGTTGAAATATCTGTTATCTTCACTATAGCTCCCGGGTCACAGTTGAAATATTTGTTATCTTCACTGTAGTTCCCTGGTCACAGTTGAAATATTTGTTATCTTCACTGTAGCTCCCTGGTCATAGTTGAAATATCTGTTATCTTCACTGTAGCTCCCGGGTCACAGTTGAAATATCTGTTATCTTCACTATAGCTCCCGGGTCACAGTTGAAATACTTGTTATCTTCACTGTAGCTCCCTGGTCATAGTTGAAATATCTGTTATCTTCACTGTAGCTCCCGGGTCACAGTTGAAATATCTGTTATCTTCACTATAGCTCCCGGGTCACAGTTGAAATATTTGTTATCTTCACTGTAGCTCCCTGGTCATAGTTGAAATATCTGTTATCTTCACTGTAGCTCCCGGGTCACAGTTGAAATATCTGTTATCTTCACTATAGCTCCCGCGTCACAGTTGAAATATTTGTTATCTTCACTGTAGCTCCCTGGTCATAGTTGAAATATCTGTTATCTTCACTGTAGCTCCCGGGTCACAGTTGAAATATTTGTTATCTTCACTGTAGCTCCCGGGTCACAGTTGAAATATCTGTTATCTTCACTGTAGCTCCCTGGTCACAGTTGAAATATATGTTATATTCACTGTAGCTCCCTGGTCACAGTTGAAATATCTGTTATCTTCACTGTAGCTCCCTGGTCACAGTTGAAATATCTGTTATCTTCACTGTAGCTCCCTGGTCACAGTTGAAATATCTGTTATCTTCACTGTAGCTCCCTAGTCACAGTTGAAATATCTGTTATCTTCACTGTAGCTCCCTGGTCACAGTTGAAATATCTGTTATCTTCACTGTAGCTCCCTAGTCAACGTTGAAATATTTGTTATCTTCACTGTAGCTCCCTGGTCATAGTTGAAATATTTGTTATCTTCACTGTAGCTCCCTGGTCATAGTTGAAATATCTGTTATCTTCACTGTAGCTCCCTGGTCACAGTTGAAATATATGTTATATTCACTGTAGCTCCCTGGTCACAGTTGAAATATCTGTTATCTTCACTATAGCTCCCGGGTCACAGTTGAAATATCTGTTATCTTCACTGTAGCTCCCTGGTCATAGTTGAAATATCTGTTATCTTCACTGTAGCTCCCGGGTCACAGTTGAAATATCTGTTATCTTCACTATAGCTCCCGGGTCACAGTTGAAATACTTGTTATCTTCACTGTAGCTCCCTGGTCATAGTTGAAATATCTGTTATCTTCACTGTAGCTCCCTAGTCACAGTTGAAATATCTGTTATCTTCACTGTAGCTCCCTGGTCACAGTTGAAATATCTGTTATCTTCACTGTAGCTCCCTAGTCACAGTTGAAATATCTGTTATCTTCACTATAGCTCCCGGGTCACAGTTGAAATATCTGTTACCTTCACTGTAGCTCCCTGGTCACAGTTGAAATATATGTTATCTTCACTGTAGCTCCCTGGTCATAGTTGAAATATCTGTTATCTTCACTGCTGCTCCCTGGTCACAGTTGTAATATATGTTATCTTCACTGTAGCTCCCTAGTCACAGTTGTAATATATGTTATCTTCACTGTAGCTCCCTGGTCACAGTTGAAATATCTGTTATCTTCACTGTAGCTCCCTGGTCACAGTTGAAATATATGTTATCTTCACTGTAGCTCCCTGGTCATAGTTGAAATATCTGTTATCTTCACTGTAGCTCCCTGGTCACAGTTGAAATATCTGTTATCTTCACTGTAGCTCCCTGGTCACAGTTGAAATATATGTTATCTTCACTGTAGCTCCCTGGTCATAGTTGAAATATCTGTTATCTTCACTGTAGCTCCCTGGTCACAGTTGAAATATATGTTATCTTCACTATAGCTCCCGGGTCACAGTTGAAATATCTGTTATCTTCACTGTAGCTCCCTGGTCACAGTTGAAATATATGTTATCTTCACTGTAGCTCCCTGGTCATAGTTGAAATATCTGTTATCTTCACTGTAGCTCCCTGGTCACAGTTGTAATATATGTTATCTTCACTGTAGCTCCCTAGTCACAGTTGAAATATCTGTTATCTTCACTATAGCTCCCGGGTCACAGTTGAAATACTTGTTATCTTCACTGTAGCTCCCTGGTCATAGTTGAAATATCTGTTATCTTCACTGTAGCTCCCTAGTCACAGTTGAAATATCTGTTATCTTCACTGTAGCTCCCTGGTCACAGTTGAAATATCTGTTATCTTCACTGTAGCTCCCTAGTCACAGTTGAAATATCTGTTATCTTCACTATAGCTCCCGGGTCACAGTTGAAATATCTGTTATCTTCACTGTAGCTCCCTGGTCACAGTTGAAATATATGTTATCTTCACTGTAGCTCCCTGGTCATAGTTGAAATATCTGTTATCTTCACTGCTGCTCCCTGGTCACAGTTGTAATATATGTTATCTTCACTGTAGCTCCCTAGTCACAGTTGTAATATATGTTATCTTCACTGTAGCTCCCTGGTCACAGTTGAAATATCTGTTATCTTCACTGTAGCTCCCTGGTCACAGTTGAAATATATGTTATCTTCACTGTAGCTCCCTGGTCATAGTTGAAATATCTGTTATCTTCACTGTAGCTCCCTGGTCACAGTTGAAATATCTGTTATCTTCACTGTAGCTCCCTGGTCACAGTTGAAATATATGTTATCTTCACTGTAGCTCCCTGGTCATAGTTGAAATATCTGTTATCTTCACTGTAGCTCCCTGGTCACAGTTGAAATATATGTTATCTTCACTATAGCTCCCGGGTCACAGTTGAAATATCTGTTATCTTCACTGTAGCTCCCTGGTCACAGTTGAAATATATGTTATCTTCACTGTAGCTCCCTGGTCATAGTTGAAATATCTGTTATCTTCACTGTAGCTCCCTGGTCACAGTTGTAATATATGTTATCTTCACTGTAGCTCCCTAGTCACAGTTGAAATATATGTTATCTTCACTATAGCTCCCGGGTCACAGTTGAAATACTTGTTATCTTCACTGTAGCTCCCTGGTCATAGTTGAAATATCTGTTATCTTCACTGTAGCTCCCTAGTCACAGTTGAAATATCTGTTATCTTCACTGTAGCTCCCTGGTCACAGTTGAAATATCTGTTATCTTCACTGTAGCTCCCTAGTCACAGTTGAAATATCTGTTATCTTCACTATAGCTCCCGGGTCACAGTTGAAATATCTGTTATCTTCACTGTAGCTCCCTGGTCACAGTTGAAATATATGTTATCTTCACTGTAGCTCCCTGGTCATAGTTGAAAAATCTGTTATCTTCACTGCTGCTCCCTGGTCACAGTTGTAATATATGTTATCTTCACTGTAGCTCCCTAGTCAAAGTTGTAATATATGTTATCTTCACTGTAGCTCCCTGGTCACAGTTGAAATATCTGTTATCTTCACTGTAGCTCCCTGGTCACAGTTGAAATATATGTTATCTTCACTGTAGCTCCCTGGTCATAGTTGAAATATCTGTTATCTTCACTGTAGCTCCCTGGTCACAGTTGAAATATCTGTTATCTTCACTGTAGCTCCCTGGTCACAGTTGAAATATATGTTATCTTCACTGTAGCTCCCTGGTCACAGTTGAAATATCTGTTATCTTCACTGTAGCTCCCTGGTCACAGTTGAAATATATGTTATCTTCACTATAGCTCCCGGGTCACAGTTGAAATATCTGTTATCTTCACTGTAGCTCCCTGGTCACAGTTGAAATATATGTTATCTTCACTGTAGCTCCCTGGTCATAGTTGAAATATCTGTTATCTTCACTGTAGCTCCCTGGTCACAGTTGTAATATATGTTATCTTCACTGTAGCTCCCTAGTCACAGTTGAAATATCTGTTATCTTCACTGTAGCTCCCTGGTCACAGTTGAAATATCTGTTATCTTCACTGTAGCTCCCTGGTCACAGTTGTAATATATGTTATCTTCACTGTAGCTCCCTAGTCACAGTTGAAATATCTGTTATCTTCACTATAGCTCCCGGGTCACAGTTGAAATATCTGTTATCTTCACTGTAGCTTCCTGGTCACAGTTGAAATATCTGTTATCTTCACTGTAGCTCCCGGGTCACAGTTGAAATATCTGTTATCTTCACTATAGCTCCCGGGTCACAGTTGAAATATTTGTTATCTTCACTGTAGTTCCCTGGTCACAGTTGAAATATCTGTTATCTTCACTGTAGCTTCCTGGTCACAGTTGAAATATCTGTTATCTTCACTGTAGCTCCCGGGTCACAGTTGAAATATCTGTTATCTTCACTGTAGTTCCCGGGTCACAGTTGAAATATCTGTTATCTTCACTGTAGCTTCCTGGTCACAGTTGAAATATCTGTTATCTTCACTGTAGCTCCCGGGTCACAGTTGAAATATCTGTTATCTTCACTGTAGCTCCCGGGTCACAGTTGAAATATCTGTTATCTTCACTATAGCTCCCGGGTCACAGTTGAAATATTTGTTATCTTCACTGTAGTTCCCTGGTCACAGTTGAAATATTTGTTATCTTCACTGTAGCTCCCTGGTCATAGTTGAAATATCTGTTATCTTCACTGTAGCTCCCGGGTCACAGTTGAAATATCTGTTATCTTCACTGTAGCTCCCGGGTCACAGTTGAAATATTTGTTATCTTCACTGTAGCTCCCTGGTCATAGTTGAAATATCTGTTATCTTCACTGTAGCTCCCGGGTCACAGTTGAAATATCTGTTATCTTCACTATAGCTCCCGGGTCACAGTTGAAATATTTGTTATCTTCACTGTAGCTCCCTGGTCATAGTTGAAATATCTGTTATCTTCACTGTAGCTCCCGGGTCACAGTTGAAATATCTGTTATCGTCAGTGTAGCTCCCTGGTCACAGTTGAAATATCTGTTATATTCACTGTAGCTCCCTGGTCACAGTTGAAATATCTGTTATCTTCACTGTAGCTCCCTGGTCACAGTTGAAATATCTGTTATCTTCCAGGGGTCGAAATTAACCTTTTCAATGCAGTAGCCATTCGGACTAGTGCATTTAAAAAAGTACTAGTCCAGACTTATTCCAGCTAGCCAAATACATCTCCATGATCATTTCACTTCAAATTTTAACTAATCCTTTGGACTACCAGTTTTTACACTCTACTAGCCCGGCTTCTTTTTCACTAGCCATGGGCTACCGGACTAGTGCTAATTTCGAACCCTGTCTTCACTCTAGCTCCCTGGTCACAGTTGAAATATCTGTTATCTTCACTGTAGCTCCCTAGTCACAGTTGAAATATCTGTTATCTTCACTGTAGCTCCCTGGTCACAGTTGAAATATCTGTTATCTTCACTGTAGCTCCCTAGTCACAGTTGAAATATCTGTTATCTTCACTATAGCTCCCGGGTCACAGTTGAAATATCTGTTATCTTCACTGTAGCTCCCTGGTCACAGTTGTAATATCTGTTATCTTCACTGTAGCTCCCTAGTCACAGTTGAAATATCTGTTATCTTCACTATAGCTCCCGGGTCACAGTTGAAATATCTGTTATCTTCACTGTAGCTGCCTGGTCACAGTTGAAATATCTGTTATCTTCACTGTAGCTCCCGGGTCACAGTTGAAATATCTGTTATCTTCACTGTAGCTCCCGGGTCACAGTTGAAATATCTGTTATCTTCACTATAGCTCCCGGGTCACAGTTGAAATATTTGTTATCTTCACTGTAGCTCCCTGGTCATAGTTGAAATATCTGTTATCTTCACTGTAGCTCCCGGGTCACAGTTGAAATATCTGTTATCTTCACTATAGCTCCCGGGTCACAGTTGAAATATTTGTTATCTTCACTGTAGCTCCCTGGTCATAGTTGAAATATCTGTTATCTTCACTGTAGCTCCCGGGTCACAGTTGAAATATCTGTTATCTTCACTATAGCTCCCGGGTCACAGTTGAAATATTTGTTATCTTCACTGTAGCTCCCTGGTCATAGTTGAAATATTTGTTATCTTCACTGTAGCTCCCGGGTCACAGTTGAAATATTTGTTATCTTCACTGTAGCTCCCGGGTCACAGTTGAAATATCTGTTATCGTCACTGTAGCTCCCTGGTCACAGTTGAAATATATGTTATATTCACTGTAGCTCCCTGGTCACAGTTGAAATATCTGTTATCTTCACTGTAGCTCCCTGGTCTCAGTTGAAATATCTGTTATCTTCACTGTAGCTCCCTGGTCACAGTTGAAATATCTGTTATCTTCACTGTAGCTCCCTAGTCACAGTTGAAATATCTGTTATCTTCACTGTAGCTCCCTGGTCACAGTTGAAATATCTGTTATCTTCACTGTAGCTCCCTAGTCACAGTTGAAATATTTGTTATCTTCACTGTAGCTCCCTGGTCATAGTTGAAATATTTGTTATCTTCACTGTAGCTCCCTGGTCATAGTTGAAATATCTGTTATCTTCACTGTAGCTCCCTGGTCACAGTTGAAATATATGTTATATTCACTGTAGCTCCCTGGTCACAGTTGAAATATCTGTTATCTTCACTATAGCTCCCGGGTCACAGTTGAAATATCTGTTTTCTTCACTGTAGCTCCCGGGTCACAGTTGAAATATCTGTTATCTTCACTATAGCTCCCGGGTCACAGTTGAAATATTTGTTATCTTCACTGTAGTTCCCTGGTCACAGTTGAAATATTTGTTATCTTCACTGTAGCTCCCTGGTCATAGTTGAAATATCTGTTATCTTCACTGTAGCTCCCGGGTCACAGTTGAAATATCTGTTATCTTCACTATAGCTCCCGGGTCACAGTTGAAATATTTGTTATCTTCACTGTAGCTCCCTGGTCATAGTTGAAATATCTGTTATCTTCACTGTAGCTCCCGGGTCACAGTTGAAATATCTGTTATCTTCACTGTAGCTCCCTGGTCACAGTTGAAATATCTGTTATCTTCACTGTAGCTCCCTGGTCACAGTTGTAATATCTGTTATCTTCACTGTAGCTCCCTGGTCACAGTTGAAATATCTGTTATCTTCACTGTAGCTCCCTGGTCACAGTTGAAATATCTGTTATCTTCACTGTAGCTCCCTGGTCACAGTTGAAATATATGTTATATTCACTGTAGCTCCCTGGTCACAGTTGAAATATATGTTATATTCACTGTAGCTCCCTGGTCACAGTTGAAATATATGTTATCTTCACTGTAGCTCCCTGGTCACAGTTGAAATATCTGTTATCTTCACTGTAGCTCCCTAGTCACAGTTGAAATATCTGTTATCTTCACTATAGCTCCCGGGTCACAGTTGAAATATCTGTTATCTTCACTGTAGCTCCCTGGTCACAGTTGTAATATCTGTTATCTTCACTGTAGCTCCCTAGTCACAGTTGAAATATCTGTTATCTTCACTATAGCTCCCGGGTCACAGTTGAAATATCTGTTATCTTCACTGTAGCTGCCTGGTCACAGTTGAAATTTCTGTTATCTTCACTGTAGCTCCCGGGTCACAGTTGAAATATCTGTTATCTTCACTGTAGCTCCCGGGTCACAGTTGAAATATCTGTTATCTTCACTATAGCTCCCGGGTCACAGTTGAAATATTTGTTATCTTCACTGTAGTTCCCTGGTCACAGTTGAAATATTTGTTATCTTCACTGTAGCTCCCTGGTCATAGTTGAAATATCTGTTATCTTCACTGTAGCTCCCGGGTCACAGTTGAAATATCTGTTATCTTCACTATAGCTCCCGGGTCACAGTTGAAATACTTGTTATCTTCACTGTAGCTCCCTGGTCATAGTTGAAATATCTGTTATCTTCACTGTAGCTCCCTGGTCACAGTTGAAATATATGTTATATTCACTGTAGCTCCCTGGTCACAGTTGAAATATCTGTTATCTTCACTGTAGCTCCCTGGTCACAGTTGAAATATCTGTTATCTTCACTGTAGCTCCCTGGTCACAGTTGAAATATCTGTTATCTTCACTGTAGCTCCCTGGTCACAGTTGAAATATATGTTATATTCACTGTAGCTCCCTGGTCACAGTTGAAATATATGTTATATTCACTGTAGCTCCCTGGTCACAGTTGAAATATATGTTATCTTCACTGTAGCTCCCTGGTCACAGTTGAAATATCTGTTATCTTCACTGTAGCTCCCTAGTCACAGTTGAAATATCTGTTATCTTCACTATAGCTCCCGGGTCACAGTTGAAATATCTGTTATCTTCACTGTAGCTCCCTGGTCACAGTTGTAATATCTGTTTTCTTCACTGTAGCTCCCTAGTCACAGTTGAAATATCTGTTATCTTCACTATAGCTCCCGGGTCACAGTTGAAATATCTGTTATCTTCACTGTAGCTGCCTGGTCACAGTTGAAATTTCTGTTATCTTCACTGTAGCTCCCTGGTCACAGTTGAAATATCTGTTATCTTCACTGTAGCTCCCGGGTCACAGTTGAAATATCTGTTATCTTCACTATAGCTCCCGGGTCACAGTTGAAATATTTGTTATCTTCACTGTAGTTCCCTGGTCACAGTTGAAATATTTGTTATCTTCACTGTAGCTCCCTGGTCATAGTTGAAATATCTGTTATCTTCACTGTAGCTCCCGGGTCACAGTTGAAATATCTGTTATCTTCACTATAGCTCCCGGGTCACAGTTGAAATACTTGTTATCTTCACTGTAGCTCCCTGGTCATAGTTGAAATATCTGTTATCTTCACTGTAGCTCCCGGGTCACAGTTGAAATATCTGTTATCTCCACTGTAGCTCCCTGGTCACAGTTGAAATATCTGTTATCTTCACTGTAGCTCCCTGGTCACAGTTGAAATATCTGTTATCTTCACTATAGCTCCCGGGTCACAGTTGAAATATTTGTTATCTTCACTGTAGCTCCCTGGTCATAGTTGAAATATCTGTTATCTTCACTGTAGCTCCCGGGTCACAGTTGAAATATCTGTTATCTTCACTATAGCTCCCGCGTCACAGTTGAAATATTTGTTATCTTCACTGTAGCTCCCTGGTCATAGTTGAAATATCTGTTATCTTCACTGTAGCTCCCGGGTCACAGTTGAAATATTTGTTATCTTCACTGTAGCTCCCGGGTCACAGTTGAAATATCTGTTATCGTCACTGTAGCTCCCTGGTCACAGTTGAAATATATGTTATATTCACTGTAGCTCCCTGGTCACAGTTGAAATATCTGTTATCTTCACTGTAGCTCCCTGGTCACAGTTGAAATATCTGTTATCTTCACTGTAGCTCCCTGGTCACAGTTGAAATATCTGTTATCTTCACTGTAGCTCCCTGGTCACAGTTGAAATATCTGTTATCTTCACTGTAGCTCCCTGGTCACAGTTGAAATATCTGTTATCTTCACTGTAGCTCCCTAGTCACAGTTGAAATATCTGTTATCTTCACTGTAGCTCCCTGGTCACAGTTGAAATATCTGTTATCTTCACTGTAGCTCCCTAGTCACAGTTGAAATATTTGTTATCTTCACTGTAGCTCCCTGGTCATAGTTGAAATATTTGTTATCTTCACTGTAGCTCCCTGGTCATAGTTGAAATATCTGTTATCTTCACTGTAGCTCCCTGGTCACAGTTGAAATATATGTTATATTCACTGTAGCTCCCTGGTCACAGTTGAAATATCTGTTATCTTCACTATAGCTCCCGGGTCACAGTTGAAATATCTGTTATCTTCACTGTAGCTCCCTGGTCATAGTTGAAATATCTGTTATCTTCACTGTAGCTCCCGGGTCACAGTTGAAATATCTGTTATCTTCACTATAGCTCCCGGGTCACAGTTGAAATATCTGTTATCTTCACTGTAGCTCCCTGGTCATAGTTGAAATATCTGTTATCTTCACTGTAGCTCCCGGGTCACAGTTGAAATATCTGTTATCTTCACTATAGCTCCCGGGTCACAGTTGAAATATTTGTTATCTTCACTGTAGCTCCCTGGTCATAGTTGAAATATCTGTTATCTTCACTGTAGCTCCCGGGTCACAGTTGAAATATCTGTTATCTTCACTATAGCTCCCGGGTCACAGTTGAAATATCTGTTATCTTCACTGTAGCTCCCTGGTCATAGTTGAAATATCTGTTATCTTCACTGTAGCTCCCGGGTCACAGTTGAAATATCTGTTATCTTCACTGTAGCTCCCGGGTCACAGTTGAAATATCTGTTATCTTCACTGTAGCTCCCTGGTCATAGTTGAAATATCTGTTATCTTCACTGTAGCTCCCGGGTCACAGTTGAAATATCTGTTATCTTCACTATAGCTCCCGGGTCACAGTTGAAATATTTGTTATCTTCACTGTAGCTCCCTGGTCATAGTTGAAATATCTGTTATCTTCACTGTAGCTCCCGGGTCACAGTTGAAATATCTGTTATCTTCACTATAGCTCCCGGGTCACAGTTGAAATATTTGTTATCTTCACTGTAGCTCCCTGGTCATAGTTGAAATATCTGTTATCTTCACTGTAGCTCCCGGGTCACAGTTGAAATATTTGTTATCTTCACTATAGCTCCCGGGTCACAGTTGAAATATCTGTTATCTTCACTGTAGCTCCCTGGTCACAGTTGAAATATCTGTTATCTTCACTGTAGCTCCCTGCTCCCTGGTTTATAATGTTGTCAATGTATGCAGAATGAGGCACATTTATTGATTTTCACATAGAAGTTGTCTTATATCTCGATGAACAGTTGTGTTTTATCCAAATTAATTTTGAAAGAATTTATAAATTTGAATTTTCATTTTGTCCCGAAAATTTAAAAACCACATACCGGGAATTTTTCCTGCTAGTCACATGGGAGTTACACATTTTCCTGGCTTTTGATTGGTACTAGCATGTGTCCATCATCCCATATGGTAATATATGGTTATCTCTGCCCAAAATATGCTTGAATTACTAAAATTACTTAAATTGCTTGAATTACTAAAATTACTTAAATTGAATTACTAAGTTTTTTAATGATTCTTCAGGAACCGGTGAAGAAACAACTTCGTCTGAGAGAAAACCGGCAGAGAAAAGGAAACGCCCGAAGCATGAGATATCGTCAGTACAGATATATACTTCTGGTGGGTGACAAACAGTCAACCATTTTATATACTTCTACTGGTGGGTGACAAACAGTCGACCATTTTATATACATCTACTGGTGGGTGACAAACAGTCGACCATTTTATATACTTCTACTGGTGGGTGACAAACAGTCGACCAGTTTATATACTTCTACTGGTGGGTGACAAACAGTCGACCATTTTATATACTTCTACTGGTGGGTGACAAACAGTCGACCAGTTTATATACTTCTACTGGTGGGTGACAAACAGTCGACCATTTTATATACTTCTACTGGTGGGAGACAAACAGTCGACCATTTTATATACTTCTACTGGTGGGTGACAAACAGTCGACCATTTTATATACTTCTACTGGTGGGTGACAAACAGTCGACCATTTTATATACTTCTACTGGTGGGTGACAAACAGTCGACCATTTTATATACTTCTACTGGTGGGTGACAAACAGTCGACCTTTTTATATACTTCTACTGGTGGGTGACAAACAGTTGACCATTTTATATACTTCTACTGGTGGGTGACAAACACTCGACCATTTTATATACTTCTACTGGTGGGTGACAAACAGTCGACCATTTTATATACTTCTACTGGTGGGTGACAAACAGTCGATCATTTTATATACTTCTACTGGTGGGTGACAAACAGTCGACCATTTTATATACTTCTACTGGTGGGTGACAAACTCTCTACCATTTTATATACTTCTACTGGTGGGTGACAAACAGTTGACCATTTTATATACTTCTACTGGTGGGTGACAAACAGTCGACCATTTTATATACTTCTACTGGTGGGTGACAAACAGTCGACCATTTTATATACTTCTACTGGTGGGTGACAAACAGTCGACCATTTTATATACTTCTACTGGTGGGTGACAAACAGTCGACCATTTTATATACTTCTACTGGTGGGTGACAAACAGTCGACCATTTTATATACTTCTACTGGTGGGTGACAAACAGACGATCATTTTATATACTTCTACTGGTGGGTGACAAACAGTCGACCAGTTTATATACTTCTACTGGTGGGTGACAAACAGTCGACAATTTTATATACTTCTACTGGTGGGTGACAAACAGTCGATCATTTTATATACTTCTACTGATGGGTGACAAACAGTCGACCATTTTATATACTTCTACTGGTGGGTGACAAACAGTCGACCATTTTATATACTTCTACTGATGGGTGACAAACAGTCGACCATTTTATATACTTCTACTGGTGGGTGACAAACAGTCGACCTTTTTATATACTTCTACTGGTGGGTGACAAACAGTCGACCATTTTATATACTTCTACTGGTGGGTGACAAACAGTCGACCATTTTATATACTTCTACTGTTGGGTGACAAACAATCGACCAGTTTATATACTTCTACTGGTGGGTGACAAACAGTCGACCTTTTTATATACTTCTCCTGGTGGGTGACAAACAGTCGACCTTTTTATGCTCACTGTACATGATTATCATTTCAAAAAGAATTGTGATAACTGTACACACACACTTTTGAGGTTGGGATTGTTCAGGGTTCAGGACCCCTAGACCTTTCGTAAAAATAATTCCTGGTTTGGGAGCGACTATTATTCCATAATTTGGAGTGAGATACTGGGTTCTATCAGTGAATAAACCCTGGACCTTGGAGTGAGATACTGGGTTCTATCAGTGAATAAACCCTGGACCTTGGAGTGAGATACTGGGTTCTATCAGTGAATAAACCCTGGACCTTGGAGTGAGATACTGGGTTCTATCAGTGAATAAACCCTGGACCTTGGAGTGAGATACTGGGTTCTATCAGTGAATAAACCCTGGACCTTGGAGTGAGATACTGGGTTCTATCAGTGAATAAACCCTGGACCTTGGAGTGAGATACTGGGTTCTATCAGTGAATAAACCCTGGACCTTGGAGTGAGATACTGGGTTCTATCAGTGAATAAACCCTGGACCTTGGAGTGAGATACTGGGTTCTATCAGTGAATAAACCCTGGACCTTGGAGTGAGATACTGGGTTCTATCAGTGAATAAACCCTGGACCTTGGATTGAGATACTGGGTTCTATCAGTGAATAAACCCTGGACCTTGGAGTGAGATACTGGGTTCTATCAGTGAATAAACCCTGGACCTTGGAGTGAGATACTGGGTTCTATCAGTGAATAAACCCTGGACCTTGGAGTGAGATACTGGTTTCTATCAGTGAATAAACCCTGGACCTTGGAGTGAGATACTGGGTTCTATCAGTGAATAAACCCTGGACCTTGGAGTGAGATACTGGGTTCTATCAGTGAATAAACCCTGGACCTTGGAGTGAGATACTGGGTTCTATCAGTGAATAAACCCTGGACCTTGGAGTGAGATACTGGGTTCTATCAGTGAATAAACCCTGGACCTTGGAGTGAGATACTGGGTTCTATCAGTGAATAAACCCTGGACCTTGGAGTGAGATACTGGGTTCTATCAGTGAATAAACCCTGGACCTTGGAGTGAGATACTGGGTTCTATCAGTGAATAAACCCTGGACCTTGGAGTGAGATACTGGGTTCTATCAGTGAATAAACCCTGGACCTTGGAGTGAGATACTGGGTTCTATCAGTGAATAAACCCTGGACCTTGGAGTGAGATACTGGGTTCTATCAGTGAATAAACCCTGGACCTTGGAGTGAGATACTCTGTTCTATCAGTGAATAAACCCTGGACCTTGGAGTGAGATACTCTGTTCTATCAGTGAATAAACCCTGGACCTTGGAGTGAGATACTGGGTTCTATCAGTGAATAAACCCTGGACCCTGGAGTGAGATACTGGGTTCTATCAGTGAATAAACCCTGGACCTTGGAGTGAGATACTGGGTTCTATCAGTGAATAAACCCTGGACCCCGGAGTGAGATACTGGGTTCTATCAGTGAATAAACCCTGGACCTTGGAGTGAGATACTGGGTTCTATCAGTGAATAAACCCTGGACCTTGGAGTGAGATACTGGGTTCTATCAGTGAATAAACCCTGGACCTTGGAGTGAGATACTGGGTTCTATCAGTGAATAAACCCTGGACCTTGGAGTGAGATACTGGGTTCTATCAGTGAATAAACCCTGGACCTTGGAGTGAGATACTGGGTTCTATCAGTGAATAAACCCTGGACCTTGGAGTGAGATACTGGATTCTATCAGTGAATAAACCCTGGACCTTGGAGTGAGATACTGGGTTCTATCAGTGAATAAACCCTGGACCTTGGAGTGAGATACTGGGTTCTATCAGTGAATAAACCCTGGACCTTGGAGTGAGATACTGGGTTCTATCAGTGAATAATTCCTGGACCTTGGAGTGAGATACTGGGTTCTATCAGTGAATAAACCCTGGACCTTGGAGTGAGATACTGGGTTCTATCAGTGAATAAACCCTGGACCTTGGAGTGAGATACTGGGTTCTATCAGTGAATAAACCCTGGACCTTGGAGTGAGATACTGGGTTCTATCAGTGAATAAACCCTGGACCTTGGAGTGAGATACTCGGTTCTATCAGTGAATAAACCCTCTATCAAGCTACAGTGGTGAGAAGCTTTATCACCACTCGCATGACATCATCGGGACGATGTAATATGACGTCATATTGTCAGCCTGCGTAGGCTGTACATATGCCATTGAAATCACTCCAACTCAATGTAAAACACAGAAATAATGATATAATAAATAGAATATCTGTTTTTCCTTGACAAATACCTTGTTTATCTCATTGAGTGAGACAGAAAATAGATATTTCATAATTGTTGATAATATGCATGAAATTTGTTGTTGTTTTAACATTTTATAGTTTCAAGCTTCACAAGTGAAAACCACAAAAACCTTTAACCATGAACATTTCTGGGTATAGGGTAGATTTTGTTTGTTTGTAGCACTTCTACAGAACACTCATTATGTGTCCTATTCTACAGAGAGACGGTTGTTGTTGATATCTATTTATGTCCAAGAGACTTATTAAGTGTACATGTTTTTCAGAGAGGAAGTCGATGCGGAGATCCACAGCGATGAAGTCGGAGGCGGCAGCAAAGCGAGAACAGGAACGAGAAGTGAAGAACAAGATGCTGAAGGACATAGCGGCCAAGAAGAACGTGACGGGCGTCCGCAGACTGACTCAGGAGGAACTGTTGGAGGAGGCCAAGTTCATTGAACAGCTCAACCTCAAGAGTCTAGGTCAGTATCAAGCTCAAGAGTCTAGGTCAGTATCAACCTCAAGAGTCTAGGTCAATATCAAAATCAAGAGTCTAGGTCAGTATCAAAATCAAGAGTCTAGGTCAGTATCAATCTCAAGAGTCTAGGTCAGTATCAACCTCAAGAGTCTAGGTCCGTATCAACCTCAAGAGTCTAGGTCAGTGTCAACCTCAAGAGTCTAGGTCAGTATCAACCTCATGAGTCTATGTCAGTGTCAAAATCAAGAGTCTAGGTCAGTGTCAACCTCAAGAGTCTAGGTCGGTGTCAACCTCAAGAGTCTAGGTCAGTGTCAACCTCAAGGGTCTAGGTCGGTGTCAACCTAAAGAGTCTAGGTCAGTATCAACCTCACAAGTCTAGGTCAGTATCAACCTCAAGAGTCTAGGTCAGTATCAACCTCAAGAGTCTAGGTCAGTATCAACCTCAAGAGTATTGGTCAGTATCAACCTCTAGAGTCAAGGTCAGTATCAATTCAAGAGTCTAGGTCAATATCAAACTAAAGAGTCTAGGTCAATATCAACCTCAAGAGTCTAGGTCAGTATCAACTTCAAGAGTCTAGGTCAGTATCAACCTCAAGAGTCTAGGTCAGTATCAACCTCAAGAGTCTAGGTCAGTGTCAACCTCAAGAGTCTAGGTCAGTATCAACCTCAAGAGTCTAGGTCAGTATCAACCTCAAGAGTCTAGGTCAGTATCAACCTCAAGAGTCTTGGTCAGTGTCAACCTCAAGAGTCTTGGTCAGTATCAACCTCTAGAGTCTAGGTCAGTATCATCCTCAAGAGTCTAGGTCAGTATCAACCTCAATAGTCTAGGTCAGTATCAACCTCAAGAGTCTAGGTCAGTATCAACCTCAATAGTCTAGGTCAGTATCAACCTCAAGAGTCTAGGTCAGTGTCAACCTCAAGAGTCTAGGTCAGTATCAACCTCAAGAGTCTAGGTCAGTATCAACCTCAAGAGTCTAGGTCAGTATCAACCTCAAGAGTCTAGGTCAGTATCAACCTCAAGAGTCTTGGTCAGTATCAACCTCAAGAGTCTTGGTCAGTATCAACCTCTAGAGTCAAGGTCAGTATCAATTCAAGAGTCTAGGTCAATATCAAACTAAAGAGTCTAGGTCAATATCAACCTCAAGAGTCTAGGTCAGTGTCAACTTCAAGAGTCTAGGTCAGTTTCAACCTCAAGAGTCTAGGTCAGTATCAACCTCAAGAGTCTAGGTCAGTTTCAACCTCAAGAGTCTAGGTCAGTATCATCCTCAAGAGTCTAGGTCAGTATCAACCTCAATAGTCTAGGTCAGTATCAACCTCAAGAGTCTAGGTCAGTATCAACCTCAATAGTCTAGGTCAGTATCAACCTCAAGAGTCTAGGTCAGTGTCAACCTCAAGAGTCTAGGTCAGTATCAACCTCAAGAGTCTAGTTCAGTGTCAACCTCAAGAGTAGGTCAGTGTCAACCTCAAGAGTTTAGGTCAGTGTCAACCTATAGAGTCTAGGTCAGTATCAACCTAAAGAGTCTAGTTCAGTATCAACCTCAAGAGTCTAGGTCAGTGTCAAGCTCAAGAGTCTAGGTCAGTTTCAACCTCAAGAGTCTAGGTCAGTATCAATCTCAAGAGTCTAGGTCAGTATCAACCTCAAGAGTCTAGGTCAGTATCAATCTCAAGAGTCTAGGTCAGTATCAACCTCAAGAGTAGGTCAGTGTCAACCTCAAGAGTCTTGGTCAGTATCAAGCTCAAGAGTCTTGGTCAGTATCAACCTCAAGAGTCTTGGTCAGTATCAACCTCAAGAGTCTAGGTCAGTATCAACCTCAAGAGTCTAGGTCAGTATCAACCTCAAGAGTCAAGGTCAGTGTCCACATTAATTTGCATGAATCTATGTCATTAAAACACCCAATGCATTTCAATAGTTTCCCCCAAAACAATATTGAAATGTTCCCTCTCGCTTTACTGTGCAGTAGTAAGTACAGTACGTCTGAACGTAGTGGAATAACTCAAGTACTCTTCACTCGATTCTTTTCCTATATCCTAAAGGTCACAGCTAAACTTTGATTTTTATGCCATATCTCAAAACGATTCAATATTTTTTCACCAATTTGGTATGTGGTTAGACCTAGTGGTGGAGTGGTGCCTTTTGCTATTTTGGCTATTCTGATTTTTTTTTTTTGTCCCCCGAAATTTTTTTCGGGAAACATAATGTTTTCGCCTCCGTCCGTTATTCCGTTATTCCGTTATTCCGAAATGCTTTCTTTTCCGGGCCATATCTCAAAAACCGTTTTATATTTATCACCAAACTTGGTATGTGGTTAGACCTAGTGGTGGAGTGGTGGCTTTTGCTATTTTGGTTATTCTCAATTTTTTCTTTTTTCTTGTTAAACCATGGAAACAATTTGAACTTAGTGCAAATTGGGGGTAGGGACCTTTTCCGGAAAGTTGTGTGCAGACTCCTTGGCTAATTCGGATTATAAATTGTAGATTTCGTGACCCCATGACCCCAAATGGGGTCACAGGGGTCACAACCTTAGAAATCTATTTTCATCTTCTTCTCAAAATTCAATAGGTGTAGAGAGCAGAAAAGTTGTGTGCAGACTCCTTGGCTAATGGGGATTATAAATTGTAGATTTCATGACCCCATGACCCCAAATGGGTCACAGGGGTTACAACCTTAAAAACCTGTTTTCATCTTCTTCTCAAGTTCCAAAAGGTCTAGAGAGCCTGAAAAGTCGTGTGCAGACTCCTTGGCTAATGGGGATTCTAAATTGTAGATTTTGAGACCCCATGACCCCAAATTGGGTCACAGGGGTCACAACCTTAAAAACCTATTTTCATCTTCTTCTCAAGGTTCAATAGGTGTAGAGAGCTGAAAAGTTGTGTGCAGACTCCTTAGGTAATTGGGATTCTTAATTGTAGATTCCGTGACCCCATGACCCCAAATGAGGTCACAGGGGTCACGACCTTAAAAACCTATTTTCATCTTCTTCTCAAGTTCCAAAAGGTCTAGAGAGCTGAAAAGTTGTGTGCAGACTCCTTGGCTAATGGGGATTCTAAATTGTAGATTTCTTGACCCCATGACTCCAAATGGGGTCACAGGGGTCACAACCTTAAAAACCTGTTTTCATCTTCTTCTCAAGTTCCCAAAGGTCTAGAGAGCTGAAAAGTCGTATGCAGACTCGTTGGCCAATGAGAATTCTAAATTGTAGATTTTGTGATCCTGCGACTCCAAATATAGGTCACAGACATCATGATCTGAAAAGCTATTTCATCTTGAGATTTTATGTGCCCTTTAAAGGGAGGTAATTTAAAGGAAACAAAAGTAATGAATTTAATCTTCAAGTTGTCTTTATTTGTAGGGGATTTTATCTCTGTTAGGACAGAGGGCTAAGGACCTTAAGACCTATTTCATCTTCTCCATTTAAAGCGCATTTAAAATGTGTTGTACCTCTCACCTAGAAGTTGACATTTTGAATTAGTTTTAATGTATATAAAGCCTGATGAGCTACAGAGCCCATGGCTCTTTTTTATTTCTTGTTTTGTATTATCAAGGGGGAGATTCTGGCCTAGCTAGGCTACTACTTCCCCGACCATGATATGTAAAAGGCTACATGGAAACAAGTTATTCCAATATATTAACCTTTTTGGATTTTCCGTTTTGGGTTGTCATTGGCATTAATGAAAAATAAGGGTAAGCTGACGAGGTTGGATTGAGAGTTGGAGCGGGGGACATCACAGTGCATCACATACACATATTTCTAGTTTTTCGGCATCTGACCTTGTATGTTAAGCTTGTATGAATCATTCACTGAATTCTCATCATATCTTACACCAAGCTTTTTCTGGAGAAGTTTGAGAGCAAAGTTGACTTTTGTGACTTTCACATTATTAATTTAGTGTTAAGTGCGAAGCAGGGGATTTAGTATTCGGCTGCTTCTGTCCTTACGAATGTACTAAATTGAATAACGTACATACTATTCACTGGATTCTTTTCATATTTTGCATGTTGGTTCATCATAGGCAGAGTAATGTTCCAGCAGAATGTCACAAAGAGACTTTGTAGTTTTACCCTTGTCAGCGAACCGTTCACTTCATATCTTACACATAACTACCCCAAGGGAAGATAAAGGGCTATTTAGATTTTGGTGACCTTGACATTGTTGTGAACTTGCATGTTAAAGAGCCATCACGGATGTTGATGAAAATATCAAACATTTTCCAAAAATCCATCTCCGTGAAATAAATTCACTTAAGTTTTCCCTAATTTTTAGCTCATCAGGCCTGAAAGGCCCGATGGGCTTATGGCATGGCATGGTGTCCGGCGTCCGTCCATCCGTCCATCCGTAAACTTTTCGCTTTTTCGACTTCTTCTCCAGAACCAATGATTCCAAAGAGCTGAAATTTTATGTGCAGACTCCTTGGCCAATGGGGATTCTAAATTGTAGATTTCGTGACCCCATGACCCCAAATGGGGTCACAGGGGTCACATCCTTAAAAACTTATTTTCATCTTCTTCTCCAGTTCCAAAAGGTCTAGAGAGCTGAAAAGTTGTGTGCAGACTCCTTGGCCAATGGGGATTCTAAATTGTAGATTTCGTGACCCTGTGACCCCAAATGGGGTCACCAGGGTCACATCCTTAAAAACTTATTTTCATCTTCTTCTCGATTTCCAAAAGGTCTAGAGAGCTGAAAAGTTGTGTGCAGACTCCTTGGCCAGTGGGGATTCTAAATTGTAGATTCTGTGACCCTGTGACCCCAAATGGGGTCACCGGGGTCACATCCTTAAAAACTTATTTTCATCTTCTTCTCCAGTTCCAAAAGGTCTAGAGAGCTGAAAAGTTGTGTGCAGACTCCTTGGCCAATGGGGATTCTAAATTGTAGATTTCGTGACCCTGTGACCCCAAATGGGGTCACCGGGGTCACATCCATAAAAACTTATTTTCATCTTCTTCTCCAGTTTCAAAAGGTCTAGAGAGCTGAAAAGTTATGTGCAGACTCCTTGGCCAATGGGGATTCTAAATTGTAGATTTCGTGACCCCATGACCCCAAATGGGGTTTCATGGGTCACATCCTTAAAAACCTATTTTCATCTTCTTCTCCAGTTCCAAAAGGTCTAGAGAGCTGAAAAGTTGTGTGCAGACTCCTTGGCCAATGGGGATTCTAAATTGTAGATTTCGTGACCCTGTGACCCCAAATGGGGTCACCGGGGTCACATCCTTAAAAACTTATTTTCATCTTCTTCTCCAGTTCCAAAAGGTCTAGAGAGCTGAAAAGTTGTGTGCAGACTCCTTGGCCAGTGGGGATTCTAAATTGTAGATTCCGTGACCCTGTGACCCCAAATTGGGTCACCGGGGTCACATCCTTAAAAACTTATTTTCATCTTCTTCTCCAGTTCCAAAAGGTCTAGAGAGCTGAAAAGTTGTGTGCAGACTCCTTGGCCAGTGGGGATTCTAAATTGTAGATTTCGTGACCCCATGACCCCAAATGGGGTTTCATGGGTCACATCCTTAAAAACCTATTTTCAACTTCTTCTTCAGTTCCAAAAGGTCTAGAGAGCTGAAAAGTTGTGTACAGACTCCTTGGCCAATGGGGATTCTAAATTGTAGATTTCGTGACCCCATAACCCCAAATGGGGTCACAGGGGTCACATCCTTAAAAACCTATTTTCATCTTCTTCTCGATTTCCAAAAGTTCTAGAGAGCTGAAAAGTTGTGTGCAGACTCCTTGACCAATGGGGATTTTTAAATTGTAGATTTCGTGACCCTGTGACCCCAAATGGGGTCACCGGGGTCACATCCTTAAAAACTTATTTTCATCTTCTTCTCCAGTTCCAAAAGGTGTAGAGAGCTGAAAAGTTGTGTGCAGACTCCTTGACCAATGGGGATTTTAAATTGTAGATTTCGTGACCCCGTGACCGCAAATGGGGTCACCGGGTCACATCCTTAAAAACCTATGTTCATCTTCTTTTCCAGTTCCAAAAGGTCTAGAGAGCTGAAAAGTTGTGTGCAGACTCCTTTGCCAATGGGGATTCTTAATTGTAGATTTTGTGACCCCGTGACCCCAAATGGGGTCACATGGGTCACATCCTTAAAAACCTATTTTCAACTTCTTCTTCAGTTCCAAAAGGTCTAGAGAGCTGAAAAGTTGTGTGCAGACTCCTTGGCCAATGGGGATTCTAAATTGTAGATTTCGTGACCCCATGACCCCAAATGGGGTCACAGGGGTCACATCCTTAAAAACCTATTTTCATCTTCTTCTCCAGTTCCAAAAGGTCTAGAGAGCTGAAAAGTTGTGTGCAGACTCCTTGGCCAATTGGGATTCTAAATTGTAGATTTCGTGACCCCGTGACCGCAAATGGGGTCACAGTGGTCATGATCTAAGAACCTATCTTTTGCTTGTAAACAATAACTTAAATAACTTAAATATTCAACTTTAGATAGTAAATCAATGAACTCCTGATGAGCTACAGAGCCCATGGCTCTATTTTTCCAACTTAAAATATGCCGAGGAATTGCATTAATTAATTAAGGTGTTTTCCTGTCTAAATATAGATCCAGTCTATTATTTTCAAGCGCAAAGCATTATGGTCTAGCTCACACACAGTAAACAAAGACACGAAAGAATAAAAAAAAATATCGAAATATATTTTTTTTGGCGGTGATTTATTTACTATTTCATTTAATTATGTATTTGCTACAGATATTGGAATAATTATACCCCTGTTACGAAGTAAGCGGGGGTATATAGCGGTCATTCCGTCCGTCCGTCCTTCCGTCTGATCAATTTTCTCAAAAACTGTCAAAGGTACATCAACCAAACTTTGTACAGATGTTAACCATGTTCTTCTGATCGCACACCGACAGTTTTCAATTTTCTGAGATTGATATTTGTTGTTGTTTCCATGGAAACGTCACTTTTTGGACTTAGTTTTATTGTGTTCAATGAGGACAAGTTTTCTCGTATACTGTTCAACCTAGGTGAATGAAATTTTGGTTGTGAGTTCTCATGACCATACTCTTTATCGAGTTCGAAAACCAGTTCCGAAATATTATTTTTTATGGAGTTTGACTCTTGCAACCGAAATTGAACTTCGTACCAGAAGAACTGTGATGCTCCAATGGGGAAAAATTTTCTCAGAAACTATTACATCTAGGTGAATGAAATTTAATATGGAGGTAGTCCAGATGATACTCTTTATTGAGTTCGAAAACCAGTTCCGAAATATTATTTTTTATGGAGTTATGGCCCTTGAATCTGAAATTGAAGTTGGTACCAAAAGAACTGTGATGCTCCAATGGGGACAATTTTTCTCGGAAACTATTACATCTAGGTGAATGAAATTTAAAATGGAGGGAGTCAAGATGATTCTCTTCATCGAGTTCGAAAACCAGTTCCGAAATGTTTTTTTTTACGGAGGTATGGCCCTTGAATCTGAAATTGAACTTTGTACCAAAAGTGCTGTGATGCTTCAATTGGGACAAGTTTTCACGGAAACTATTACATCTAGGTGAATGAAATTTTACATGTAGGTAGTCCAGATGATACTCTTCATCGAGTTCACAGTCCAGTTCAGAAATATTATTTTTTATGGAGTTATGAAGCCCTTGAATCTGTAATTGAACTTGGTTACAAATTACCGGTGTGATGCCCTAATGGGAAAAATTAAGTTACCTGAAAAATATGGGTGAATGAAATTTGTAATAACAGTCAGTTCCTAAAATTATTTTGGACAATATTATGATACTTGAAGCTGTTTTTTAAACTGTTAACCTTCACAACTTTAATTCTCAATGGACGGATAGCGGATGGCGGGGGTATGTGAGCCATGCTCTTGTTAGTGAAAGTAGACTATCGCTATCGCAATAGTCTCTTTGGGTCAATAGTCACCCCTAGTACCCAGGGAGAAAAAATCTACCCGCCCCAGCCCTAGATGAAATAATATGAACTTTTGATACATAATACTGGGAAAGAATAAAGTGATAATTGATTGTTATTATACATAGTAACCTTCACATCTATAATTCTCAATGGACGGATAGCGGATGGTGGGGGTATGTGAGCCATGCTAACTTTTTAGCTCATCAGGCCTGAAAGGCCCGATGGGCTTATGGCATGGGATGGCGTCCGTCCGTCCGTCCGTCCGTAAACTTTTCACTTTTTCGACTTCTTCTCCAAAAACCAATAACTCTAGAGAGCTGAAATTTTATGTACAGACTCCTTGGCCAATGGGGATTCTTAATTGTAGATTTGGTGACCCTGTGACCCCAAATAAGGGCCCCAGGGGTCATAACCTTAAAAGCTATTTTCATCTTCTTCTCCAGAACCAATGACTCCAGAGAGCTGAAATTGTATGTACAGACTCCTCGGCCAATGGGGATTCTAAATTGTAGATTTGGTGACCCTGTGACCCCAAATAAGGGCCACAGGGGTCATAACCTCAAAAGCTATTTTCATCTTCTTCTCCAGAGAGCTAAAATTATATGTACAGACTCCTTGGCCAATGGGGATTCTAAAGTGTAGATTTGGTGACCCTGTGGCCCCAAATAAGGGCCTCACAGGCCATTACCTAAAATCCTGTTTTCATCTTTTTCTCCGGAACAAAAAGATCTAGAAGGCTGTGATATTGTATGCAAACTCTTTAGCCAATGGGGATTCTAACTTGTAAATTTGGTGACCCTGTGACCCCAAATATGGGCCACAGCCTAAAAAACCTTTGAAAATGAATTTTGAACTGATATTTTATGTGCACTTCATTCACTTTATTTGAAATGTATGTCTACTTGAGATTACAATCTACATTGTGGACATGTTTGTCAAATTGATGTAATCAATGTGAAATGAGAACTATTGAATAGCCTATGAACTGAAAATTGTGACAAGGCATAAAGGACTAAATTGAAGAGGAGTTAAGAATTCTTTTATTTTACATGAGATATGTGAACTGCATAATATAAGATTATTTTCATCTTCTTCTCCAGAAAGGAAGGACCTAGAAGGTTGTCATGTTGTGTAAAGAGTCTTTAGCCAATGGAGATTCTAAATTGTAGATTTGGTGACCCAGTGGCCCCATTAGGGCCTCGCAGGCCATTACCTAAAATCCTGTTTTCATCCAGAACAAACTAGAAGGAATATTTTGTTCAGAATATTTAGATGTTTGGATGACAAGGCTTAGAACCGAGATTGTTTAGCCAAGGTGATTCTAAATTGTACTATGTACCATGAGATTCATCACATTGCCTGTTCTCTTTAAGCCTTATACAGTTAGATCAGTGCTGCCAGTGTTTAGTGCAAGCAAGAGTCTATTACATAATTTGGCGGTAAAACACAAAAAACACAGCTGGCTTGTAACCAGAGCCAAGGGGTCAGAATATTGCATAATCTCCTGTGTGTTGACCTTGCTGAGTGCTCTCTCTCAATATCAAGACTAAGATTTGTCAGGGTTAGGGATTGTGCATTATATTGAGACAACATATTTCTGTCTTCATCATCAAACAAAATAAACTCTGATGAGCTACAGAGCCCATGGCTCTATTTTTCTTGTTGTTTTACCCAACTAGGTATTTTTCTAGAATTTTATAATTAATGAGAGTAAAAATTTGTCATAATTTGCTCGTCTTATGTCAATAAAAAGTACATTAAACAGGCAATAACGTGTATCTCCTCAGGACATTTAGAAACATTGTTTGTAAAGCAATCGTCACATTCAGTAATGTGTGACAAGGGTAACTAGCAAGAGAGACACGTGAAGCACGTGCAGCATATGGGTTGTTATGGTGACTTGCGCTAGAGACGAGCCTTCACGCTTCGGAAGCGCTTGCTGTTTGTGTGGTACGTATTATGCAAAAAAGGGGATTCTGTTTATATACGTCAGATACCCTTAGCGCGCGCTAGTCGAAGTGGTACTTCTCTTTGAAACAAAATTGCAATACATTGTTGTGATATGAAAATTATTTAACATATGCCATAATGTAGATAAAAGATTTCTCTGGCGAATGACGTTATAAGTATATTTTCCCAAAAATTGAAATACTAACATCCGTGATGGCTCTTTAAGCTTGTCAGCGCAATATCTCAAGGACCGTTCACTGGAATTTTATCATATCTTATACTGGCACATAGCT
Source organism: Gibbula magus (assembly GCA_936450465.1). Classification (NCBI taxonomy): domain Eukaryota; kingdom Metazoa; phylum Mollusca; class Gastropoda; order Trochida; family Trochidae; genus Gibbula; species Gibbula magus. The sequence goes on from OW388302.1 coordinate 366,949, forward strand.
TCTCCTAGGGAAGACAAAGGGTTGATTAGATTTTGGTGACATTGAAATTATACTCAAGGTCAAAGCGGAACTTTGAATTTTTTGGCATGTTAAGCTTGTCAGGGGGATCGATATCACAAGAACTGTTCAGTGGATTCTCATCATTATCTTGCCCTACCGGTAATTGTTCTTTTAGGGAAGATTCAGGGCACCGTCCATTTTGCTGATCTTGACATTATTTTTCAATTTTGAAGTATTAATTTGCAGCGGTTGATCATGTCACCTTAGTGACAACTACTTGTTTTGTTTTGAAATAATAATTTGTTGGTGGATGATCTTTCAAAAATGCTTGTTATCTCAGAAACGTACGAACGCCTGGAGTCGGAGAAGAAGAAAGTGCGTGTCACGAAGCAGGTGTACCGTGGTCCCATCGTGCGCTTCCAGTCTCTCGCCATGCCAGTAGTGGAGGAGATTGTGGAGGAACCCGAGATCACCGTGGATGAAGATAGGTTTGTGTTTATACTGTCTGTCTGCCTACCAGTATCTCGCCATGCCAGTAGTGGAGGAGATTGTGGAGGAACCCGAGATCACCGTGGATGAAGATAGGTTTGTGTTTATACGTGTCTGTCTACCAGTCTCTCGCCATGCCAGTAGTGGAGGAGATTGTGGAGGAACCGGAGATCACTGTGGATGAAGATAGGTTTGTGTTTATATGTGTCTGTCTGTCTACCAGTCTCTCGCCATGCCAGTAGTGGAGGAGATTGTGGAGGAACCGGAGATCACCGTGGATGAAGACAGGTTTGTGTTTATACGTGTCTGTCTGTCTACCAGTCTCTCGCCATGCCAGTAGTGGAGGAGATTGTGGAGGAACCCGAGATCACCGTGGATGAAGATAGGTTTGTGTTTATATGTGTCTGTCTGTCTACCAGTCTCTCGCCATGCCAGTAGTGGAGGAGACTGTGGAGGAACCTGAGATCACTGTGGATGAAGACAGGTTTGTGTTTATACGTGTCTGTCTGTCTACCAGTCTCTCGCCATGCCAGTAGTGGAGGAGATTGTGGAGGAACCGGAGATCACTGTGGATGAAGATAGGTTTGTGTTTATATGTGTCTGTCTGTCTACCAGTCTCTCGCCATGCCAGTAGTGGAGGAGACTGTGGAGGAACCTGAGATCACTGTGGATGAAGACAGGTTTGTGTTTATACGTGTCTGTCTGTCTACCAGTCTCTCGCCATGCCAGTAGTGGAGGAGATTGTGGAGGAACCGGAGATCACCGTGGATGAAGATAGGTTTGTGTTTATATGTGTCTGTCTGTTTAATGGATGCACCAGTCTATTCGTTCAGTATATTTTAGCTCTTCCGTCCTAAAAGGCCAGATTGGTTATTGTATCCGCCCTTGACCGTTGTCTGTTGTGCTTAACCTTTCACCTTTTCAACTACTTCTTGAGAACCACTGAAAGCTGAAGTTTAATTGGGAGGTCCCTTTCAGCTAGGGGTGATGGTTTCCCCTCAAATATGATCGCGGCAGGCATTGTTAGGGAAACCTTTTGGTGCTTCTTCGAAACCAGTTGACATAGGAACTTGACATTTTTAGAACAAAATCTTTATTATATGAAGTTCGTTCTCCTGTCTTCATCCCGTCCCCCTTCAGTGATTGTGTCTCATCATAAGTAAGGTGCAGTCACCGATATATTCTTGTTGGCTTTCACAAAGCAAACAAAGGACCACGGCCAATTCATTTTCTAAATTTTTAGCTCATCAGGCCTGAAAGGCCCAATGGGCTTATGACATGGCATGGTGTCTGTCCATCCGTCCACCTGCCCGCCCGTCCATAAACTTTTTGCTTTTTCGTCTCCTTCCTCAGAACCATTGACTCTTAGAAAGCTGACATTTTATGTACAGACTCCTTGGCTGAGGAGGATTCTAAATTGTAGATTTGGTGACCCTTTGACCCTAAATGTTGGTCAAGCCCTAATTGTATGTGTGCTTCATTGAGGTACATGTAATCCTAAATAAAAGACCTGAGGGAGAGTCATCTAATCTTTTCATGTGAGAGTCCTAACATGTGGTTTGAGAAATTGAGAAAAGAAAGTAACTTTGCAGTTAATAAGATTAATATCTACATTATGGACATGTTTGATGTAATCATATGAAATGAGAACTATTGAATAGCCTATGAACTGAATATTGTGACAGGTGTCAAAGGAATAAATTGAAGAGGATTTATGATTCTTTTTCAGAAGGGATCCTCCTTGGGGTACATATAGAATAAAAGTCCTTATTTTTAATTTGATGACAGATTGTAACTTAATTTTTAAAAATAACATTAAAAATAAGATAAATAAACACAAAATAAGTGTTTTCCGAACGTCTGACCACCCTGTGTAGAGCCCCATCCCAGTGCAAAACAAGGGAAGTAACTCTATTCACACCACTTATCAATGTGTTCTGCAGTCGGCTGTTAATTTGAGTTTTCTTCCTAAAAACTAAGAAATGGACAGAGTGAAGGCTTCTGTATGTGTGGTAACCCCTTGTTATTCGTAGAGGCGAATGTTAGGTTACTTATATAGTGGATGGAAAACGCTCAAAATGGCGGATGCTCAAACAAAATGCAAAGTGTTAGTGTTTTGCTATTTTGAATTGAGATCTGATTGTTTTGAAGGTTCTTTTTCGTGCTTCGCATTTTAGGGCAGCACTTAACTGACGAGGATTTCTCCCTTTTTAAATTTTCATTCATTCTCGGGGTTATCGTTTTCAGTCGGCAAGATATACTAGGTATTTCATGCGTTATTTCTTTCAGTGGCTTACTATCTATTACTTGCCTAGTGCTCAGTTAATATAGTTTTGCCTCTGTGTTTGTTGTTGTATGTTGCACTTTTATGAGACATAAACATTGCACTTTCACACATGCACTCCCCTGAACATTCTGTGTTTGACTTTGCAGTCATTCTCCGAAATTTGTGGGTTGTAAGGCCCGTCTGCCCCCGGCCGATAAACATGATCAGTGTTTGGTGTGTCTCGTTGAAGAAGAGCATGATGACAAATCCTGTGACTTATGCCTCAACTTCACCCCTCGGGCCAAGAAAGATAGGGGTGTGGACATCCTCTTCTACCGCAACCTCCAGAAGGCGGGTCAGGAACTTAAAGGTTTGATTCCCCCTCTAAGAAAAAGAGGAAGAGTAAGTCTAAGGGTAAAGGCAAAAAGAAGGTGAACTCCACTCCTATCCCCTCTTCGTCATCGGATGAGTTGGATATGGAGCTGGGGTAACCTGCTGTGGGGGATACATCACGCCCCCCAGTTCTTTCTCTACAACCCCGCACACCAGTTACTGTGGCTACTAACCCTAACCCTAATCTTAATTTGGATGCAGCGGCTATCTCCGCGATTAATCAGGGGCAAATGACGGGGATGGTGGGGACGATGATGGCGCAGCTCCGCAAGGAGTTGACCGTTGTCGCACTTCCGTATCCTGATGCTCCAGGGTCGGCCGGCACTAGAGTTGGTAAAGACCTCGGGACCCCTACTGAACTGGGCGGAGGCCCCGGCAAGGTAGCGGTACCCGACGTAGGCATCTGTGAGACTGCTCCGAGTAGAAGGTTGCCTTCGAGGACTCTAAGGTGCTCCTCGAGGACCCAGCTCCTCAAGAAAAGCGAGTGCGGCCTTCCCCCCCTTCTTGGAACGCTCCAACGGGTAACAAGAAGAAATTCAAGGGGAAGGGAAAGGAAGGGCAAAACCGCAGGAGCAATCATGGCCAGCGGAATTTTCGGAGCCGACGGAAGCCAAACAAGCAGACCTAGGTCCTCCGCTGCACTTGTCACAAAATTTTGGCAGCTTAAACGCTGCCGGAGACGGGGGTACACTGTCTTTCAGAGAATCTTCCAGTGGGCGGCAGACTATCTTACTTCATCTCAGAGTGGGAGAAAGTCACCTCCAATACCTGGGTCCTGTCCACGCTCAGGGAGGGCCACTTACCACTTTGGGAGTACGACCCACCGACTTTCTCCGGGATACGGCACACGAGGATGCCCGAGTTGCCCAAGAAAGCCGGAAGTCCTTCCCGCCGAGGTGCATGCTTTTTAAGACAAAGAAGCCATCGAGGTAGTTCCACAGGGTCAGGAAGAGAGCGGTTATTACTCAACCTACTTCCTGTTACCCAAGAAGGACGGAGGGTTCAGACCGATTTTGAATTTAAAATATATTTGAAACGCAGTCTTCATGTTCCAACGTTCAAGATGGAAACCCTGAGGACGGTGATAGCGTCAGAAGAGAGGGGAGATTGGCTGTCGTCAATAGACCTCAAGGATGCATATCTGCATGTTCGAATGCACCCCGAATTCAAGGAGTTTCTTTGGTTCTCCTTCGATGGGACGTGTTACAAGTTCCGGGTGTTACCCTTCGGCATTTCAACTGCGCCAAGGGTGTTCACCAAGTTGATGTTGGTACCGGTGCAGGCCGCCAGGTCGCAGGGCAGGTGTTGTCATCCGCACCTGGATGACTGGCTGATCAGAGCCTTGTAACGAGAACTGAATCAGGAGGCCACCCAGCAGGTGTTATACATCTTGCTCAAGCTGGGTTGGATCATCAACCTGAAGAAGTCAGACATCGCCCCCAGGCAGGACCTGGTCTTTCTGGGCGCAAGGTTCGATACGGCCTCCGGTTCTGTATACATGGCCCCAAAAAGGGTGTCCAGAGTGATCGTGGCAGTCCACTTGTTCCTTCAGTCGCCCACCCACTCAGCCAGGCCTTGGCTTCAGTTGTTGGGTCATATGGCGGCGACAGTGGACGTGGTTTGGAGAGCCCGCTTGAGTATGAGACCAGTTCAGCAAGCGCTGGCACGAATGTGGTCACACTCGGACAGCTACAAGAAGGAGCACCTTCGGTGGTGGGTCTCCGAGAGCAACCTTCTCAAGGGTCTACCGCTAGAGATCCCAATGCCTGCGGTCACCATCCAGACAGACGCCTCCCTATCAGGCTGGGGGGGAGTCCTGGAAGACCTGACAGCCTCGGGCCTTTGGTCACAGGAGGAGTCGAAATTGAGCATTAACGTGCTAGAGCTCAGAGCCGTTAGACTTGTGTTCGAGTGCTTCAAGGAGCGGATCAGGGGGCTTGTGGTTCGTCTAGAAATGGACAACCAGACAGCCATATCCTACATTCTGAAACAGGGCGGCACAGTGTCTCCATCTCTCCTTCAGGAGTCGTGGCAGTTCCTACTGTGGTGCGACCAGTTCAGCATTCAGGTGGTTCCGGTTTATCTCCCGGGAGTGGACAACGTCCGTGCAGACGCATTGTCTTGGCGCTAACTAACACCTCACGAGTGGATGCTCGACCGGGGGATATTTGGAACTATCTCCCTGTTGTTCGGGTCGTTCCAGGTGGATCTGTTTGTGTCAGGGATGACGAATCAGATACCTGTGTTCTGCTCAAGAATACCAGATACAAGGGCTCTAGCCAGAGACGCCTTCACGATAGACTGGACGGACAGAGTACTGTGGGCGTTCCCTCCAGTTCCTCTGATCCCCAGGGTCCTTTCTCGGTTGACCAATCAACCAGCCCGCCTCCTGGTGCTTATCGCACCGCTTCGGACGGCTCAGAGTTGGTTTCCGTCCTTTCTCAGGTTTCTAGTGCAGCCTCCTGTACTGTTACCCTCGAGACGAGACATACTATTTCAGGAGGGGGCGCCACACCCGAATCCCAGGATTCAGTGGGTGGCTTGGCCACTGTCCGGAATTGCATCCAGGAGAGCGGTATTCCTGCATGAGTTGCAGACACAATTATCATATGTTCGGACATGGTCTCACTTGTTGTAATCCAAACATACAATATTCGTGTTGATGGGCTGTCTAGATATAACGGGGAATTAACTCTAGGCAGATGAAATCCAAAGTCCTTGAAACAGTTATGCACACATTTATTTGCAGGAACAATTATAACAACATAGTAACAAGTACAACTTGTAGATAACAGCTGGTGCTTCCAGGGTCTATGTATCCAAACAGAGTTTCACCCCTGGAGCTGAGATAGTCCTATTGCTGAGTCAAGAACCAACTGATGAATCTAGAATTATCTTGGTGTTATAAAGGCAAAGAAGGTTATGCTTGGTTGGTTAGCGATTTCATTGGTCGAGATTAACTAAAACAGTTTGAACACCATGTAGACAGTTCATTGTTCAAATGGATTGACATGTCTGGATAGCTTGAAGATTAACGAAGTAATATCAATTAACATGCCTAATGGATTATCTGTATTTAGCCTAAGGGGTTGCTACAACTAGTACTGTCAATGTCAGGGATTGTAAATGGGATTTACTATTATAAATGATGAACCTGGTAGTCAAGATGTCTGCTCATCAATTGGGGATTAAAGAATTTACTGTTACCGTCACTTGTCAGGAGATTAGCAATTAAAGATTATGCCTTAGGTAGTATGGATGTCTGCTCATGAGTTGGAGATTGCCTTTGGCATATGTTGTGTTTTCAGAATGTGTAATTTTCCTGAACAAAATATTGAAGTAATATGTCTTTGGATTAATGTATATGTATTGTGAAATGCATTTTGAGTATGTGATGTGAACTATTTGAATAATGAAGTAATTTATATAATGAATTAATTTGTGTATATGGTTTGAATTGCTAATGTATCTTGGATAATATGTGTGAACGTGTAATAGAGTTTCCTTATTTCTATGAAGATAGTTTTAGTATAATTTGGGTAATAGCTAGCCCATGATACAATACTGGCTTCGATGAGGGATTCGACGAACCTTCAGTTATGTGCGCTGGTGTGGCGCTAGAGGGCTACTCGATCCCTTTTCTACAGATCTAGTCGCTGTTTTGGAGTTCCTCCAGTCCAGGTTGGATGCTGGTTTAGCCGCATCAACCGTCAGGGGATACTCCACGGCTATTTCTGCTTTCCACATACCGGTGGACGGTGCTCTTTTGGGATCGCATCCACTGGTGCAGCGCTTCCTAGCAGGTGTGGACAGGATACGTCCGGTTGTCCGGCGTATCAGCCCCACTTGGGACCTTTCAATTGTTTTGGATTGGCTCTCAGGTTCGGGGTTAAAAAATTTGAACGCACTATCGCTTCAGCTTAATAATAATAATAATACATAGCATTTATAGAGCGCATTACTCCATTATACAGACTCAAACGTAGAGTACGTGGGGCCTCGTATGTGGTCAGTTTGTCTGTGAGATAAGCTGGAAGAGTTCCACTGAAATGGCGATATGCCAAGACTGCGATCTTGTATTGACAGCGGAAGGACACAGGAAGCCAGTGAAGCTCTCTCAGTAATAGTAATAATAATAATAATTAAGTAGAGGTGTCACATGGTCGTACTTCTTCTTCTTCATCACCAGACGTGCAGCACTGTTCTGAACTCGTTGGAGACGCCCTATCTGCTCTGCTGGAAGCCCGAATAGCACTGAGTTGCAATAGTCTAATTTAGTAGTTATGAAAGCATTTACTAATCTGGCTGTGGCATCCTTTGTCAGATACCTCCCGGTTGATGCAATCCTCTTGATGTCAATGAAGGCAGTGCGGCAGATGTTCTTTACCTGCTCCTGCATACTTCTGCATCGGCTTCTGACGTGGAAGACCGCCTTTTTGGTGGCTCTGGCGTCAGGCAGGCGGTTAAGCGATATTCATGCAATGTCAGCTAATCCCGAACTGACTGTCTTTCATAAGGACAGAGTCAGTATCAGACTGCCCGACAGCTATCGTCCCAAGGTTGACCACTCATTCCATGTGACGGCTCCTATCGAACTGCCGACTCTTATGCAGCCGGCCTCTTCGGGGTTCACTGGTAGCCATGCTCACATTTTGGATGTGCGCAAGGTGTTAAAGACCTATATTAAACGTACCCGTAGTATCCGTAAGGATCAGCAGCTGTTCTGCTGTTACGGGGGTAGTAAGCCATGTCTGCCGGCTTTCAAGCAGTCGATCTCGAGATGGATCGTGTCTGCTATTGTGATGGGCTATGTTCATAAGGGCTTAGAGGCCCCAGGTCAGCTGAAAGCTCACTCAGTTAGGGTGGTAGCGACGTCTAAGGTGTTGGCAGCGGCCCTGCCCATCGAAGAGATCTGCTCCGCCGCTATTTGGAGCCGGCCGAGCACGTTCATTCGACACTACCAACTAGACAGGCACTCTAGGGAGCGTGCTCGGTTTGGTCAGTCGGTTCTCTCCGGTGGGCAGAGTTGAAACTCGCTAGCTGATTGAGCTTTCGATTTACTTGTTGTTGTTGCAAGTTATTGTTCAGTTTGGTTCAGTTCAGTTCTTTGAAGACTAAAAACTAACTAAAATTATTCATCTTAAACCAGTTATTGCACTGTTTTTGGGCTCTTATATCCCCTGCAGTAGGTGTCCCTGGGACACTGCCTCGTTGGGAAGTACTTCCTCCTATTGTTCCCCAACAGTCTCTTTGTTGCAAAAAGAGGGGGGGGGGTGGGGGTATTTGGCCTCAATAACGGTAAATGAGGCTGGTTAGCCGTTCAGTTATTCCCCAAGGGATCACCAATCTTCGGCCCTCGGCGCGGGAGGTCACGTAATCTGGTGAAGTGACACCTTTCTTGGATTGAGTAGAGCACTTTTTAGGGGTATTTAGTGTACAGACAGAATCCACATCCTAAGCATTTTTTGGGAGTCTGCCTTATGCTATATGTACCCCAAGGAGGATCCCTTCTGACAAAGAATCGAACCAACCTGCAGAGGTTGCAGATTCTTTGAAGGGATCCTCCTTGGGGTACGGCCACCCACCTCCCCTTATTCTGTCTGACGAGGTCGGATCGATAAGTGGTGAGAATAGAGTTACTTCCCTTGTTTTGCACTGGGATGGGGCTCTACGCAGGGTGATCTCACGTTCGGGAAACAGTTATTTTGTGTTTTTAGGTCTTCAAGACGTATGTCGTGAAGACCTAGTGTTCTTATCCGAATTCTTTTCCTTATTATTATTTGTACTTTTCTTGTGCGCGGTGTACAGTCAAAACGACTGAACGGAACTCTTTGAAATTTTCAGGGATTATATTCTGTGACCTAAACTCTGGCTGTACGAGCCCGATTTTTTATTTTCGACTTCGCGAGTTATCTCCCCTTGAAGTCAAAATTCAAACCTCAATAGCTCGGAAACTTATCAAGATATTTTCATAAAACCTTCACCAAAATGTGGGCAACAACATTACCCATCGATTAGGCCTATAGCGTTTTTCGGCCTTAATAATATATTTTTTACTTAACTGAAAATTTGGCGTACTTTTGCGATTTTGAGGGTATGCGTCTTCTTAAATCTTCTAAATAACAGCAATATATGCAGCTTTGTGTGATATCTTATTTGAAAACTGAAAGACTACTGTTTATTATGAATCTATCGACCTCAGCTCCATGTTAAACCGTTTTCGAAGTACAGCATTTTGAAAATTGAACTTTTTGAAAAGGGGATGTTCGACCTTTGATTTTGAAGGGACATAACTCTGTTACGAATGAAGTTATGTCAAAGTTACTGACTTCAATCTCTTTCTAATAACTAGATTAACAATTCCATAACACATCATTATCATATAAAAGTTATTAGTTTTGGCATAATTTGAGCATATTCCCAAAACAGTGAAATAATTTGATTTTGAGACTTTTTGAGGTGTTTATCCTTTGGGGAATTATTGATAATGAACCACTGAAGATAGGAAGACTTTAAATAGATCATGGTGATGTAGAAACGTCATTTATTAAGGACAATATTTTTCAAGCTCAAATCTGTCTTAGTTTTTTTGTGACAAGTCATAGAAGTTTGTCATTTTTTTTAAATCGCCATTTTCAACAAAGTTGAAAGGTTCATAACTTTTTATGCTATTGAAGTGTTACATATACCTACGTATGCACAATTTCAAGAAGAACAACTTTTATGTTGACTGCTTTCATCAAAAAGTTGATAGTTAAGCCTCTAGCATCGCAAGCGATGTCTAGGGGTCCAAATTTAAGCATTTTTTGAGTATTTTCTTGAATATTCAGAACAGCATAACACATTAATTATGTATGCAATCTAAATTATAATTACATCTTCTTAAGTGGAAATTAAAGCACAACATTTTCTATGTTACACCTTAGTATAGAAATATTAAGCATTTTGTCTTAATCGTGAGAAATGTAATGAAGGGTCCATTAATATGTGATTTTTCCGTTTTCAGAGGGGTATCTTTTTTTTCGAGAATTTTTGTAAAAAAACTACTGAAGATAGAGACATGTTTGATAGCTCATATTAAAGCAGAGAAACAGATGTATAACCCTGAGTCCAACATGGAGTTCAAGGTCAAGCAGAAGTCTTGAAGACCTAAGTATTGCCTTGGCAATCCTAGTTTGAATTTATTTGTACTGTTATTTTTAAAAATTTAGTTACAATCTGTCATCAAATTAAAAATAAGGATTTTAATGCTATATGTACCCCAAGGAGGATCCCTTCAATGAATCTGCAACCTCTGCAGGTTGGTTCGAATTTTTATGCTCCCGAATCGGAGATTCCGGGGCTATATTTTTTTTCCGTCTGTTCGTGTCTGTGTGAACCTCTTGATACAAAGGCGAATGTGCTAACAACTGCACATCACTCCCCCGATTATCTGTTAAATAGTCTAGAATTGTTTCATCAGGGATAACACTACCTTCAATAGTACACATTCTTGTACTCAGCCCAAAAAGTACAAGAGTTTGTACTATCCAAGGTAGTGTTATTCCAAATATAACAATGTTCGATTCGTTCATCTAAATGCCATACATGGTTTGCATTTCTAATGTTAAATAGAACTTCTGGACAACATGTTAGTCGTCTAGTATAATATTTCATGGACTGACGGAGGTCGTGCTAATCTTGATTTCAATTACTGTCCATGGAGGTATATCAACTTGGATGTGACTTTATCATTAAATCTTGTACCTTGTTGTTTTGCCAGTTCGGATGCAGTGAAGAAATCTGATATGGTGAAGACTGGAGAGAAGTGCGAGAGAACGTTTATAACCTTCACAGACGAGAACACGTTCAAGGAGGTATTTCCACAGAAGAAAGCTCGACCAGTTCAGAAACAGCTCTGTCCAATAACAAGGCAGCCAGCAAAGTACTTCGACCCAATCACACAGACTCCTTACGCCACTCTGCAGGCGTTCAAGTGTATCCGTGATGCGTACGCACAGCAGCTAGAAGGACAGAAAATAGTGCAGCGCAAGCGGGAGAAGACTCCAGTGTCTGTATCTGTGTCTGCGTCCGGGGTGACTGTGTCTTCATAGTCTACAGCAGTGTCTGTGTCTGTGTCCGGGGTGACTGTGTCTTCATAGTCTACAGCAGTGTCTGTGTCTGTGTCTGGGGTGACTGTGTCGGTGTCTGGGATGACTGTGTCTTCATAGTCTACAGCAGTGTCTGTGTCTGTGTCTGTGTCTGGGGTGACTGTGTCGGTGTCTGGGATGACTGTGTCTGTGTCTCGGATGACTGTGTCTGTGTCTGTGTCTGTGTATCGGATGACTGTGACTGTGTCTGGGGTGACTGTGTCTGTGTCTGTGTCTGTGTATCGGATGACTGTGACTGTGTCTGTCTCTGATGTCTACAGCAGTGTCTGTGTCTGGGGTGACTGTGACTGTGTCTGTGTCTGGAGTGTCTGTGTCTTCTTAGTCTACAACAGTGACTGTGTCTGTGTCTGTAGTGACTGTATCTGTGTCTTCTTAGTCGACAGCAGTGTCTGTGTCTGGGATGACTGTGCCTGTGTCTTCTTAGTCGACAGCAGTGTATGTGTCTGTGCCTGTGTCTGTGTCTGTGTCTGTGTCTGTGTCTGGGATGACTGTGTATGTGTCTGTGTCTTGAGTGACTGTGTCTTGAGTGACTGTGTCTTCTTAGTCTACAACAGTGTCTGTGTCTTGAGTGACTGTCTTCTTAGTCGACAGCAGTGTCTGTGTCTGGGATGACTCAGTATGTGTCTGTGTCTTGAGTGACTGTGTCTTGAGTGACTGTGTCTTCTTAGTCTACAACAGTGTCTGTGTCTTGAGTGACTGTCTTCTTAGTCGACAGCAGTGTCTGTGTCTGGGATGACTGTGTCTGTGTCTTGAGTGACTGTGTCTTCTGAGTCTACAACAGTGACTGTGTCTGTGTCTGTGTCTGTCCCTATGTCTGTGTCTGGAATGACTGTCTGTGTATGTGTCTGTGTCTGTGTCTGTGTCTGTGTCTTGAGTGACTGTGTCTTCTGAGTCTACAACAGTGTCTTCATAGTGATATGAAGTGGAAATGAATGCTGGAATGTATTGTTGACTTGTGTATATTCAATTCAGTATTCAAACTAGTATTTTTAACCCCCGGCTAAAACCAAAGGGTGTTATTGTCGTGGCGCAGCCCGTTCGTCCGTCTGTAAATTTTTCGCTTTTGGTTTCTTCTCTAGAACCAGTGACTCTGGAGAGCTGAAATTTTATATTCAGACTCCCTGGCCAATGGGGATTCTAAATTGTAGATTTGGTGATTTTGTCATTACGTAAAAATCTATGTTCATCTTCTTCTCCAGTACCAAAAGCTCTGGAAACCTGAATTGTTGTGTACAGACTCCTTAGACAATGGCGATTCTAAATTGTAACATGATTTCGGTGTATCCTTGATTCTGATTGGTTGATTTGCCTACCGGTATGTTGAATTACGATGAATACCCGCAAATTACTTGGGGCGAACCACCGCGAACATATACATAGTGTTCACAAGATTCGGCCCGACTCAAAATTATTGTTTTCTATTTCTCTTAATATGTGCTCCTTACTCAAACTTGTGTATAGCAGTTCAAGTCACAAATAACTCTCAAAATTAATTAGTTTCAAGTAACTAAAATGTTTTTAACTAGTAAAATTTGACGCCTTCTTAAATGCTGCTGTGTTTACCGAATGCCGTTGCCATGGCATGACGTCATAGTGATCAACCGTTTTGACGTCACAATGCTAGCGTCATTGTCACAATGGGTAAGGGCAAGTTTAAGATTTTTGTTCCTAGGTCTTTTACTGTGTTGATGTCGTAGATAAATGTTTATCGCCATCTAAAAGGATACGTGAATATTGTGAAGTGAACATAGTTGAGTGACACTGTTTGAGCGTTTGTGTAAATTGTTGCTAATGTACATATTACGCCGAGTATTTACATTTGTTTTGACCTGACCACACCTCTTACAAAAATGGAACAGTCGCAAAGTCCTTTTCACTCAGAGATAGGTACGCAAAAAGAGAGTTCGTTTCAAAACGCCTGATAACTAACGGTCATGTTACAATATCTATAAATAGTTGCTTTTGTTAAATTTCCAGGATTCATTGCTATTCAACACCCGCAAATTTCAGCGTTTAAAACCTGCCGCTAACGCCGTCGGTTTTAAACTAAATTTGCGGGTGTTGAATAGCAATGAATCCCGGAAATTTAACAAACGCAACTATTTATCTTATAATTGTAAGTTTGGTGACCCTGTGGTCCCCCCAATATGGGTCACAGGATCATGGCCTAAAAACCTATTTTCATCTTCTTCTACAGTGCAAAAAGATCTAGGAAGGTCTTGAATTGTTGTGTACAGACTCCTTGGCCAAGAGGATTCTAAATTGTAGTTTTAGTGATTTTGTAATTACTTAAAAATCTATTTTCATCTTCTTGTGAGCCCTTAAACCCTATGCAGATGCCTTGGTCTGGCCTATGTGGTTTATAAATTGTACATTTTCAACGCACAAGTATAATATTAATATTTAAATCCTGATGAGCTACAGAGCCCATAGCTTTATTTTTATCCTTTATCATGGAAACTTTACTTACAGTTTTGTCCTTTGGGATTTTCAACTACTTTTGATTTTATATTTTAAGCTGTTTTCATGGAAATATAGCTTTACATCTAGTTTCTGAAGCAGAACTCAAACTGATTGGTCGAGAGCTCTCAAAACCCTGCAACCATTGTTCGATGAACACGGATGAAATGTGCAATTCATATCTCGTGCCTGCAATCCTTGTGACGTCACAATCCGTTCAAACAATGTTTACGCCATGCGATTTTATACAATTTATTGCCTTTATAGTTTGATAGAGGCACAAAGCATGTAAAACAATCCTTGTGACGTCACAATCTGTTCAAACAATGTTTACGCCATGCGATTTTATACAATTTATTGCCTTTATAGTTCGATAGAGGCACAAAGCTTGTAAAACAATCCTTGTGACGTCACAATCCGTTCAAACAATGTTTACGCCATGCGATTTTATACAATTTATTGCCTTTATAGTTCGATAGAGGCACAAAGCATGTAAAACAATTCTTGAATAAAGAAGTGGATCATCCATCAATATACTCGTCTTCTTCATTACGACAACTTCTAGAATGTATCTCAAACAGTTGATATGAAATAGAATGGCTGTATATTTATATTAGATCTTTGAGTGATTTCTACAGTGTAAACCGTGTAAAATCAAGATAAGTCAAATGACAAATCTGAAATAGAAAATAACTTTACACATGGTCCGCAATTTCAAGAATGTGAGATCCCGTTTAGGTAGAACAAACTAGCGACATTAAGTGAAAATTACAAAACAAGATACACATTTGAATTTTGTTATGTCCCCTGAAAATTTTTTCGGGAGACAATGTTTTCACCTCCGTCCGTCATTCCGTTATTCCAAAATGCTTTCTTTTCCTGGCCATATCTCAAAAAACGTTCAATATTTTTTCACGAAACTTGGTATGTGGTTAGACCTAGTGGTGGAGTGGTGCCTTTTGCTATTTTGGTCATTCTGATTTTTTTTTTTTTAATGGTTTCCATGCCAACAATTTCAACTTAGGCCATATTGGGGGTAGGGATGTTTTCCGGCCTCTATTTCAAAATCTATCAAGTATTTCTTTACGAAACTTAGTATGTGGTTAGACCTAGTGGTGGAGTGGTGCCTTTTGCTATTTTGGTCATTCTGAATTTTTTTTTTCTGGTTTCCATGGAAACAGTTTGAACTTAGTGCATATTGGGGGTAGCGACCTTATCTCGGCTTTATCTCCAAAACCGTTCAATATTTTTTCACCAAACTCTGTATTTCGTTAGACCTAGTGATAGAGTGGTGACTCTTGCTACTTTGGCCTTTCTGAATTTTTTATTTCTCGTTTTCCATGGCAACAATTTCATCTTGGTGCAAATTTGGGGTAGGGACCTGCCAAAAAATTAAATAGATTAGATGATTAGTTTTGATTGAAAATTGGAGTGGGGGACATCACAGTGCATCACATGCACATATTTCTAGTTTATAATGTGTCTCTCCGTTTCTTATTTAGACCTGAACCAGGATTAAATTGTTATTTTGAAATGCTGTGTAATTGTATCTGCCGGTCTTGTTGACAATATGGTGATGATACCACGTTCTGGAAATCTTATACTAATTAATCGTTGTAGTACCGACATTTGATGGATATTATGAAATTATATATAATATAAACTGCCATTTTATAGTTATCTTTGTTTTTATATTTGTTATAGATCAGAAAATTGCTAAAAATGCAAATGTCAAGTGTATTACATTAGGAAATGAATATGAATATGAATGAATGAATATACTGACAAACACAATTTATTTCAAATGTTCACCGATCCAGATTGATACAAGACTGAGGGGACTGACACTCGACTAGATCAAGTTGAATGTGCTTATTTGTCAGGAATATTCAAGAAAGCTGCAGACATGGACAAATAAGTGAAACAAATAATCCTCCAGATGTGTAAAGTTTTACAATGAGTGGTTTCAGTACAACGTACCTGATTATCTCACTGGGAACAGCTATTATGAAATTACGGTAAATAATTCTTAACAAATGGATTTGTTAATATTGATCTTTCATTTGTAAATAAATTATGTTATTTAAAAAATCATGTCATGTTTATAAGATTAAAATCTATTTTATCATGTAACTTTTTCCATTTCACATGGGGGCGGGATAGCGCAGTGGTTAGCGCGTTCGGCTTCGGATCAAGAGGTCCGGGGTTCGAATCCTGCCAGGGGCCCGGCAACTTTGTCTGCAGTAGAGAACTGTTCTACACGCAGTGAGGTTTGGGTGCAATGCTACACTGAATTTCAGTGCAGTACCACCCATGGTTCGCTAGTTCCAGCCGATGCTCGCAGGTTTTACCGCAATGCATAGCCACATGGCGTTGCGGGCTTTCTCCCTGTCGTAATACTAGCAGCCGCTATATAAGTGAAATACTCTTGAAAGCGGTGTTAAACTCAAGCTCACCTCACCTCACCCATTTCACATTTAGTGAATTCTACAATGATTCAATGTTACTTTCGTTGCCAGATACAAAAATAATTATGTCATTTTATAGTTATGTTTGTTTTTATATTTATTATAGAGCAGAAAATTGTCTCCACGTTTGTATTGTAACAACTAACGAGATCTCTCCACAAATGTCTCCACGTTTGTATTGTAACAACTAACGAGATCTCTCCACAATTGTCTCCATGTTTGTATTGTAACAACTAACGAGATCTCTCCACAATTGTCTCCACGTTTGTATTGTAACAACTAACGAGATCTCTCCACAATTGTCTCCACGTTTGTATTGTAACAACTAACGAGATCTCTCCACAATTGTCTCTACGTTTGTATTGTAACAACTAACGAGATCTCTCCACACACAGTACATTGACGTGCATTGTTTGGCAATGACGTCACTGTGAACAATGTTCAATAAAATGATTACAAAAAGATGACTTATATTATCTTGTGCACTAAAAGTCGCAATGTAGAAAGTAAACACATCGTCGTTAACACTGACATTTTCTCTATTGTAAATAACAATTTTACAGCATTTGTCAAAACAGGAGTTTGTTCCCAAGCTATGACACGAAGAGACACAAACACGTCGCCATTGTTAATTTACCGAAAAACGTCTTTGGGATTTATAATCAGTTTTATACTCAATATTGATAACAAAAAATACTCAGAACGAACGATACATTAAAAGTTGAAGATTTCTGAACATGCATAACACCCTGGTGACATTTTGTTGTACAACATAAACCTAAATCTTGAGTTGACTGAGATAGTTAGCAGCACTGTGTGACTCATAAACCTAAATCTTGAGTTGACTGAGATAGTTAGCAGCACTGTGTGAGTCATAAACCTAAATCTTGAGTTGACTGAGATAGTTAGCAGCACTGTGTGAGTCATAAACCTAAATCTTGAGTTGACTGAGATAGTTAGCAGCACTGTGTGAGACATAAACCTAAATCTTGAGTTGACTGAGATAGTTAGCAGCACTGTGTGAGTCATAAACCTAAATCTTGAGTTGACTGAGATAGTTAGCAGCACTGTGTGAGACATAAACCTAAATCTTGAGTTGACTGAGATAGTTAGCAGCACTGTGTGAGTCATAAACCTAAATCTTGAGTTGACTGAGATAGTTAGCAGCACTGTGTGAGTCATAAACCTAAATCTTGAGTTGACTGAGATAGTTAGCAGCACTGTGTGAGTCATAAACCTAAATCTTGAGTTGACTGAGATAGTTAGCAGCACTGTGTGAGTCATAAACCTAAATCTTGAGTTGACTGAGATAGTTAGCAGCACTGTGTGAGTCATAAACCTAAATCTTGAGTTGACTGAGATAGTTAGCAGCACTGTGTGAGACATAAACCTAAATCTTGAGTTGACTGAGATAGTTAGCAGCACTGTGTGAGTCATAAACCTAAATCTTGAGTTGACTGAGATAGTTAGCAGCACTGTGTGAGACATAAACCTAAATCTTGAGTTGACTGAGATAGTTAGCAGCACTGTGTGAGTCATAAACCTAAATCTTGAGTTGACTGAGATAGTTAGCAGCACTGTGTGAGTCATAAACCTAAATCTTGAGTTGACTGAGATAGTTAGCAGCACTGTGTGAGTCATAAACCTAAATCTTGAGTTGACTGAGATAGTTAGCAGCACTGTGTGAGTCATAAACCTAAATCTTGAGTTGACTGAGATAGTTAGCAGCACTGTGTGAGTCATAAACCTAAATCTTGAGTTGACTGAGATAGTTAGCAGCACTGTGTGAGTCATAAACCTAAATCTTGAGTTGACTGAGATAGTTAGCAGCACTGTGTGAGACATAAACCTAAATCTTGAGTTGACTGAGATAGTTAGCAGCACTGTGTGAGTCATAAACCTAAATCTTGAGTTGACTGAGATAGTTAGCAGCACTGTGTGAGTCATAAACCTAAATCTTGAGTTGACTGAGATAGTTAGCAGCACTGTGTGAGTCATAAACCTAAATCTTGAGTTGACTGAGATAGTTAGCAGCACTGTGTGAGTCATAAACCTAAATCTTGAGTTGACTGAGATAGTTAGCAGCACTGTGTGAGTCATAAACCTAAATCTTGAGTTGACTGAGATAGTTAGCAGCACTGTGTGAGTCATAAACCTAAATCTTGAGTTGACTGAGATAGTTAGCAGCACTGTGTGAGTCATAAACCTAAATCTTGAGTTGACTGAGATAGTTAGCAGCACTGTGTGAGTCATAAACCTAAATCTTGAGTTGACTGAGATAGTTAGCAGCACTGTGTGAGTCATAAACCTAAATCTTGAGTTGACTGAGATAGTTAGCAGCACTGTGTGAGTCATAAACCTAAATCTTGAGTTGACTGAGATAGTTAGCAGCACTGTGTGAGTCATAAACCTAAATCTTGAGTTGACTGAGATAGTTAGCAGCACTGTGTGAGTCATAAACCTAAATCTTGAGTTGACTGAGATAGTTAGCAGCACTGTGTGAGACATAAACCTAAATCTTGAGTTGACTGAGATAGTTAGCAGCACTGTGTGAGACATAAACCTAAATCTTGAGTTGACTGAGATAGTTAGCAGCACTGTGTGAGACATAAACCTAAATCTTGAGTTGACTGAGATAGTTAGCAGCACTGTGTGAGACATAAACCTAAATCTTGAGTTGACTGAGATAGTTAGCAGCACTGTGTGAGACATAAACCTAAATCTTGAGTTGACTGAGATAGTTAGCAGCACTGTGTGAGACATAAACCTAAATCTTGAGTTGACTGAGATAGTTAGCAGCACTGTGTGAGACATAAACCTAAATCTTGAGTTGACTGAGATAGTTAGCAGCACTGTGTGAGACATAAACCTAAATCTTGAGTTGACTGAGATAGTTAGCAGCACTGTGTGAGACATAAACCTAAATCTTGAGTTGACTGAGATAGTTAGCAGCACTGTGTGAGTCATAAACCTAAATCTTGAGTTGACTGAGATAGTTAGCAGCACTGTGTGAGTCATAAACCTAAATCTTGAGTTGACTGAGATAGTTAGCAGCACTGTGTGAGTCATAAACCTAAATCTTGAGTTGACTGAGATAGTTAGCAGCACTGTGTGAGACATAAACCTAAATCTTGAGTTGACTGAGATAGTTAGCAGCACTGTGTGAGACATAAACCTAAATCTTGAGTTGACTGAGATAGTTAGCAGCACTGTGTGAGACATAAACCTAAATCTTGAGTTGACTGAGATAGTTAGCAGCACTGTGTGAGACATAAACCTAAATCTTGAGTTGACTGAGATAGTTAGCAGCACTGTGTGAGACATAAACCTAAATCTTGAGTTGACTGAGATAGTTAGCAGCACTGTGTGAGACATAAACCTAAATCTTGAGTTGACTGAGATAGTTAGCAGCACTGTGTGAGTCATAAACCTAAATCTTGAGTTGACTGAGATAGTTAGCAGCACTGTGTGAGACATAAACCTAAATCTTGAGTTGACTGAGATAGTTAGCAGCACTGTGTGAGACATAAACCTAAATCTTGAGTTGACTGAGATAGTTAGCAGCACTGTGTGAGACATAAACCTAAATCTTGAGTTGACTGAGATAGTTAGCAGCACCGTGTGAGTCATAGAATCGACAGCCAAACACTCTAAGTGTGAAGTGGGTTATCTTATAGAACATCTTAGTCAAACACTCTAAGTGTGACGTGGGTTATCTTATAGAACATCTTAGTCAAACACTCTAAGTGTGAAGTGGGTTATCTTATAGAACATCTTAGTCAAACACTCTAAGTGTGAAGTGGGTTATCTTATAGAACATCTTAGTCAACACTCTAAGTGTGAAGTGGGTTATCTTATAGAACATCTTAGTCAAACACTCTAAGTGTGAAGTGGGTTATCTTATAGAACATCTTAGTCAAACACTCTAAGTGTGAAGTGGGTTATCTTATAGAACATCTTAGTCAAACACTCTAAGTGTTAAGTGGGTTATCTTATAGAACATCTTAGTCAAACACTCTAAGTGTGAAGTGGGTTATCTTATAGAACATCTTAGTCAAACACTCTAAGTGTGAAGTGGGTTATCTTATAGAACATCTTAGTCAACACTCTAAGTGTGAAGTGGGTTATCTTATAGAACATCTTAGTCAAACACTCTAAGTGTGAAGTGGGTTATCTTATAGAACATCTTAGTCAAACACTCTAAGTGTGAAGTGGGTTATCTTATAGAACATCTTAGTCAAACACTCTAAGTGTGAAGTGGGTTATCTTATAGAACATCTTAGTCAAACACTCTAAGTGTGAAGTGGGTTATCTTATAGAACATCTTAGTCACGATTTGTGCGCCAGACTTTGTTCGATTATAATGACGTCATAATCACGAGCAGATATGACGTCATAGTGCCTGAACAGGTGAGCGGGAAGTGATGTCACGTGACAAGAGTACAAGATACAAGATACAAGATATTTATTGTACAGAAAACACCCATTATGGGCAGTGTACAAAGAAGTTAACAAATGTTAATACAAAAATATAAGTAAAATATATACAAGAGCATTAACATATCTCAGTGTGAGACAATTATATCAAACAAACTTAACAAACATAAGTAATGACAACAATATTCATCTCACTGTCAGATCCAATAGAAAGAACAAATTTTATTTATGAAATAAAATGTACATTTATGTAATAAAACAATATACAACTTGTGACGGGGATGAGAGTTGGTCAAGACACGAGTTGCTGCCTAACTCAAGAAATATAATCTGTCATCTGTCCGCTCTGATCTTATTTACTTTATAAGATTTCGTAATTAGTAAATGATAAATTAGTCTTTCAAGGTATAAGGATGGGGTCTTGTTTATCATTTTATGATTTGATAACTACAATCATTATACTTTGAGACATATATTTGTCAGTTTTACAACAAATAGTTTGTTACAGGGAGGAGAATGTCACATTTTACGGCCGCTTCACTGACAAGGGTATGCTTTACTGACAGACATTTCTCAGTGTTTAGATTTGAGAAATTAATTTTTCAAACAGGATTTAAAAGTTAACAAATGTATATTTGTTTCTCATATTAGGTAAAACAAAATACATTGAGAGTATTTCCAAACAAATATAACTTACTTTTTCACACATCTGTTCATTCAATCATCTATCACTATTTACAAACAAATCCAAAGATTAAAAAATGCAAACAGTGTTTAAAAGTATGAAAATGTGGTCTTGTTTTTCCTATTTTGTTGTGACAAATACAATGAGATTACTTATAAACAAATATTAGACACTTTTACAACAAATTGTTTGTTACAGGGAAGAGAATTTAACATTTTATGGCTGCTTCATTGAACATGATTCAAATACCTTTTTCAGTGTTTTGTTTTGAATATTTATTTTCTAAAATATGATTTAAAAGTTCACAAATGTATATTTGTTTATCATATTAGGTAAAAAGAAAGTCAATGAGAGTATTTTCAAACTAGTATCTCTAACTTGTTCACATATTTGTTCAGTCAATATTCTATCAATCAACACAAAGGAAGGAACAAATATATATCAGTTCATATTTGTCTTACTAACCCTTAATTAATTAATTCTATATCTAACAAACAATATCAAATAAATGTTTAATCTGACAAGACCTGCTGAATAAGTTGTATTTTCCTGTCATTTATGGAGATTTCACGGCCGCTGACCAGTCTCATTCTTGTAGGACGGTCGGAAAATGGAATAACACAAAACATGGGGAAAACCCGTTCTGTGAACTTCTGATCAACTTTCCCCAAGATTTCTCCTCTCTCCACATCAATGAAGCCGACTCTACCTCGACCCACATCCAGCACGAGTCCAAACTTAAAGTTGAACTCTTCACCACGTGTGGGTAGAGGCAAAGTGACACACTCACCAACCTGATCTATGTCCACCTGATCTCCCCTCCTCACCTGGATACAGAGACGACCGACGTGACGGGGACAGCCGTCCTCCACAGATACACAGACAGATCCGGGGAGGAGAGAAACACAGCGCTCCTCGTCAAGATAATCCTCCCCCTCCACCACTCCCATCTCCAGCAGGGGGATCCCGACTCTCTCCCTGCATGTCAGTCTGGAGTGTGTCTCCCAGTACGTGGGGAGGGAGAAAGGGGAGGGGGAGGGAGGGACGGGGACCGGACTGCTACAAGTCCCCTCGAACTCCCTGAACTGACCCGGTCTGTCTCTGTCTCCACTCCGCGCCATGTTGGTCAGCTCCTGGCTGAAATCTTCGACTTGAAGATCTGCGTAAACTCTCTCGGAGTTGAGAGTCATGGCGGGAGCTGCAAATATACAACTTTGTTGTTATCTAAACATACACAAATGACATCTTGAAATGTTTATTTTACTATTTAAGATACTTTGATGATGAAATATTTGACAATAGTAAACAAAAATTAAAACGTTGTTTGCTACTCAAACTAACAGATATTCAGATAAGCTGAGTTCTTAGAGCTGACGGTTCTGTAAATAAACACTTTTTGTTAACCAAACATATACAAATGTCATCTTAAAATGTTTATTTCACTATTTTAAATAAAATTATAAACAAATAATTGATATTTGTCACAATAAATATAAACTTTGATTCACTCTCTATGATTGATAATACAGTCGGTTTTGCCGACAGTCGGTTTTCAAAATAATCGGTTTTCACTGAACATAAAACAATTTAATGTAAATTAAATATAAACAAATGACATCTTAAAACTTTTATTTAACTATTTCAAACATTTTGATGATAAAATATTTAATAATTTGTACAATTTTTTAAAACTTTGTTTGCACCTCAAACCGACGATGATTCAGCAACTTTCTCAGAGCTGAGAGTCGCGGCCGGAAATAAAATCAATTGTAGTCAAAATGTGTTGTCAAAACATAAACAAATGTCGTCTTGAAATGTTTATTTTAATCTTTTAAACAATTTGGTGAGGAAATATTTTATAATTGTGACAAAAAATATAAAATTTGTTTTCCACTCAAACTAACAATAAACAGTCGATTCTGTTGACAGCTGGTTTCTCAAAGCAGTCGAAATGTTTGATCTATTTACATTAATTATAAACCAAATTGTTAACAAAACATAAACAAATGACGTATTGAAATGTTTATTTATATAATTTAAATACTTTGATGAGAAAATAATCCACAATTGTTTCAAATTTTTAAAACTTTGTTTGCCACTCAAATTTTCCCAGAAGTTTAATTCTTAGAACTGATGTCCTGTAAATAATACACTGTTGTTATCCGAATACATCCAAATGGCATCTTGAAATGTTTATTTCAATATTTTGAATACTTTGATGATAAAATTATTCATCGTTGTCACAAAAAATACAAACTTTGATGCTAACTCTATTATATATATACAATTCAGTTGATTTTGCCGACATTCGATTTTATTCGAGCTGAGCGGTATTGCGGGAATTGTAAGTGAAGAATTTCTAAGGAAAGAACAACACAAATAACGTCTTGAAAAGTTCATTTGAGCATTTGATTATAAAGATTCACTGTTTTATGTAAAGAAACAAAAAAAGTGAGCGTGGCTCACTAATATCCCCGACTGTTAAAGTTTGACATTTTTATTTCATTTATAGAGAGAGGTGTCTGCACACCTAAGGATTGATAAGCTATGAAATCGCTAAGATTAAACTGTTTGTGAAAAGTGTAGGACAAGTTTCTTCGTGTAAAAATGTAGTTTAAGTAAAAGTAGAAATAATAGTAACTTGAAAAGGCATGATGAACATAATACACTACTGCCATTACCACTAATTTCAACTTTATTTTGGAAATTAATTCATCATAATGATTCACTCGAGTGACTTGAAACAACAGGTACATGGAAGCACACCCCTGTAGGAACAGTGAGGGATATATACAGCAGTTTATGGCTGAAAGGAAAGAAAAATTTACTTTTTCCAAAATATAACCAGTGAAAATATAAAAAAGTAAAATGAACAAGAACACAGAAGTAGCTTTTTATGAAAGCTACGTGAAAAGGAAAATGATAAAGTCAACAAATCATAATACAGAAGTGGCTTCATTCATTCTAGTTCCGAATATGACGAAATAAAACAATACAAAAAATCGCCAAAAATTCACCAAATCGTGTTACATTTTGCACTGCAACTCTCTTAGTGGTGAACATTTTTTTTTTCCAAATGATGAGATTAACAGTTTTTCTGTAATCGATCGGACAAAACATGCTCAGAATATGACTAATTTAAAAAAAATTATAAATCGCAATTTTTTTTTCAAATCACCAATTCGGTTTACATGTCACTCTCACTCCCGGGAAGCCGGTTACTGCAGAAATGAGCTTAAACGGAGCCCTGATACTATTTTTAGTAACTGTTACATCTCAGTCGGAAGAAAAACAAGGACACGGGTAACTTATCAGGCATGCGAACATGGATGTGAGTACAATCTATCATTGTAACTTACTGGCATCATTACACTCATAATAATGAATATGTACATTGCCATTTCAAACAGATCAATTCAGCGATTCTGAAATATTAGCAGGTATTGTGGAGATGAAATGGAATAAAGTTCATTTTCTTGATTCATGTATCGTTTTATGTCTCAATAGTGATACACATTTCGATCAAAATATGTTTTCATATGATGTTATAGTCAAATCGTATGCAAACATTTGTTTAATATGAAAATTTCATCTTAAAAGAATTTTCAGATGTTACAAACTTTAATGAGGAGTGTTACGAAGAAAAACGGAGCCATATCTTTACTGTTACGAACTTAAAAGGAGCAAATATTTTGCTAAACTGCTTATCCTTGCTTTTCAGGACCGCTGTAAATGTTATTAGAGTACGTTTGGGTAATTCCGCTCATCAGGGTAATTCCGCTCGGTTGCTAAAAATCTGCCTTTACAAGCCTGAAGTGTTTTGTTTTCTTGTAAAATTAACTCGTTGCAAAACGTGGTTATACTACGATGTCATTTATGAAACCCAGTTAAATGTTGTGAGTAATTTTGGTTTTACAAATTCATGAAACAAATTTTAATTTTTCCCGCGCTCTCCGAGTCCCGATTCCTTAGGAGAATAACGGTTCAAGACGACCGTTGTGCATCTTACATAGGAAGCACTAACGAATAAAGTCACAGCCACAGGGACATTACTACAATTACAAATGGGTAACAAAATACTTGAATTGAGCTTTTCTATTGTGTGTTTCATACAGAATTCATAAGAAATTCAAGAAAAATACATCGTTCACAGGGAGCGGAATTAGCCTCCATTATTTATGCAATTATTTATTTATCTAAGAGTTTAATTCCGCTCACCTTATGAAATAAGGTCATTCTTTCAATTTAAAAAAATGTATTTCCAAAGAGCAAAATAAAAATTATAATTTATCTTACATTCAATTAAATTTTAATTATTTTATACAAATCAAAAAGGGGTTCAATTGATTATTTTATTAAAATAACCCATTGCCATTTATATCACATGAAATGAGAACTCAATAACTATAAATCTATTGGATTGAAAAACATTAACATGCATTGACAATGTGGCAAATTATATATCAGAGTGATATTCAATTTTGGTGAAGTTAAAGAAAGGTCTGTAAGTAATTTCTAGTTGTAAGCTGCAGCTTTGGTTTGCGAGAAAAGAAAAAAGAATACTGATGTACATCCATTAGAATGATACTGAAATGTGCATTGACCTGCAACTTCTTTTGTTTATTAACAAAATTATATAATGATAATGGGGTTTCAAATGACAGTATTTGTTCCCAAAATGACACGAATTTGTGGGAATGGATACAATTGTGATATAGATGAAATATAAATTATATCAAATGGAAAAGTTGACAAAGTACCTATACTGGAGAATAGCAATATTTGCAACATTGTTACAATTGGGTTTTTAAAGAAGTATCGTCACTGTAAAGTATCTCGATTCCATACGTCTGCACATGCTCGTATTCAAAAGAATAGTTATTTACGGTTGAATTTCTAAATATACTGCACTGAAAATACAAATAAACAATATCTGATATAAGTCATAGTCTAAAAACGTCATCCCATGTTGTTGAGTGAGCGGAATTACCCACATGGGTGAGTGGAATTAGCCTGTACCGAGCGGAATTAGCCTTCGTACTTACTACACCGTTCCCGTTCTTTTACTATTTAATATAATGGACAAATTTCAGTAAAACAGGTGTATAAGTGAAGTTCAATTGTATATTTTGATAGTTGAAGTAAAACAAACTATCTCTGTTCAAATGTAATACGTCTACATGGTATCGCGTCCAAAGGTGAGCGGAATTACCCAGACGTACTCTATACGTTCAATACAGCAAGCGTCAATTGCTTACACACCTTTTGCTCATTTGATGTCAATGGTGTAACATATGATTCACCGTATCAGTGTTTTGTTTGGTAAAGAATAAATAAAACACAAAATTAAAATTTAAGGTATAACGAGTGAAGGTTTGGATTCACATATGTCAAACGTTATAAATGGTGTTATTTTATCTGGTAGTAAGACAAGTTTTGATGAAAACAATGTGAAGTTCAATCGGTAACTGACAATATCAATCTTGAATTCTTTATCTTATTCATGATCTCAAAATACTTGTCAATGTCAAACAGAAACAGAGAATGGATGTTTTAGTATTTGGAATTTGTTGATGAATATTTGAATTCAAAAGAGACAAAATGTTGATTTGGATTATTAAAGCCAAACAAAATATAATGAAAATTATATTGTGCAAAATTTAAAAGAAATGACCAAAACCTTTTGATTGCAGTAGTAAGGGTTCGTTAATACTTTTCAATGTCGGTGATGTCTGACATGAACTCTCTCTGTTTGTTGCAGACACTCAATAGTTTGAAAACATGTACCAAATTTGAAAAGGATGAGATGAATAGTTTTCTGTAATCGATAGGACACAAATTGTCATCGGAGGGAAGTCGGAATCACTATAATTATACTCCCTACCTCTTTAGGTCGGGGATATAAAAATGTACAAACTTTGCATGAAATACAAAATAATAAATAATTTAAGCTACATTCGTTCCAAAAATGTCCGATGTTTTTCTAAAATTAGGTCATGCCATCGTTGAATTGAAAAACGACGTCTTTTAAAATTCGCCATGATTTATTTATTGTATTATTATCCAGCTTGTGTAACATATTCAGTTTATTTACATTATCAATAGGCTACAGTCTCATTGCAAGTCAGTTTTGTTGTCATCTGCCCGGCTTCCAGACAATGGTCAAACTCCCTACCGGTGTTGCAGCAAATCACAAAGTGTAAAGACGATTCCTTCAGGTCATAAGTGTTGTACGGAGTTCGGAGTTCGAATGGTATGCGATCAGCTGTTAGCGAGTTCACTGGGTGCAGGCTTTATTTATTATTCTCCGCCACAATGAAGTTGACCGGAGGGATTGATATACCCCTGTCCGACCGCTTGTCCGTGCGTCAGTCAGTCCGTTTGTGCATCCGTCCGTGTGTCCGGGTTTAGTTTTTAGACCCAAC
Organism: Gibbula magus; assembly: GCA_936450465.1. NCBI lineage: Eukaryota > Metazoa > Mollusca > Gastropoda > Trochida > Trochidae > Gibbula > Gibbula magus. The sequence continues at coordinate 394,722 of OW388302.1, forward strand.
GTAAACCTCGAAAGCCGTTCACCCTAGCTAAATGAGACTTGATACGGGGAACAATTAGTCTTTCACTCAGACTCTGAAAAATGAATTTATTCTGAAAATATCACCATTTTATCAAATATTGAAAAGCAGAATATAAGGAGAAATAGTATTTTCAGAAAAAGGCTCCTTTTTCATATTTTTTTCAATTCGTTTTCAGAGTCTAAGTGTCGACTAGGGGAACAGTCATCACATGTAGATGTGTCTTTTTTGGATTTTCAACTTCTTTGCTATTTTTAGTCGTTTCCAAGGAACTGTAAATCACATTTTGCGAGTTCCCTCAATTCAGGCTTTGTTTATTTCAATGGTATCTCCGTCACATTAACCTACTTCTACTTTCTTCTACTCTCATAGATGAACTTTACTTATTTTTAGTGCTGTGATATATGAATCATTGAAATAGATTTATTTTAATTCACCATGCTTTGTGTATTAAAACTTCATACACCTATGTCAAAAAGTGCGAAAATGAGAAAAATATGAATTTATTTGTCAGCAATTTCTTGCGATCATGTATGTAGACTTGTTAGTGTTACAAATATTAATGAACGACAACTGTATAATGTCAAATAGTGAGTTGCACGATAAGTGAAAACAATTCATCAACAATAACAGACTATGTATGTTTATCACAAATGTTTTGAAAATGGATTGATGGAAGTATGTAATAACATAATGTATGTATTTTACAAATATGAATAAAACACAGTCGTTTCGTTTTTCGAAGTAAAATAAATGGAAGCTGGGTGTCAAAATGTCATAAATAACCATTATGTTCAAGTGTGAATTTGTTTGATTGTTTTGTTGTCCTAATGTCATATTGCGTTTGTGAAAGATATTCTATGTTGATTGTCTCTGTGTCAAAAATGAACAGCAAACATGGATACAAAGAAATGCATATAAGTAATACTAATCATGTCAACTGACAGGAATTCTAAATCCCATTAAACCTATGTAAATATGTTCATGAAATCATGAAATCATGAAATCCAAGATGCAAATGAAATATCACTATTGTCAGCAGGAGTGTTTCCAAATGAGTCACACCAGCGAAGTAAGTTATATCTAATGCTACGGTCACACTTACACGATGCCATAGACGTGCTTCTTACGAGGTGCGGATTATCGTATACTCACGGGCAAAAGAAACGTCACCACATTTTGAAAACAGTATAAAATGAAATATTGATGTCGGAGAAAATAGATTTTGTATGTATTTGGTAGCCACATGTTTTCTTAAGAAATATTCACAATTTCATACATCAGAGTATGCAATTTTTATTTTTACATCTGTTCAAATTGACATGGGGTGCTAAAATCGTTTTTTAAAGATGTTTTTGGCCCACAATATTAAGTATTTAAGTTTAAAACATTGAAAAAGTAGAAATTTAATTAACTTAAGATATCCTCGACATAAATAACCTTCTTTGATTTAAATTTGTTGACGCGTCTTAACTGTAGGACGTCTCAAAACAAGCCAAAACTGGCTTTTTGAGGCTTCTATCTCGTCTAGTTAAGGAGATTCCAAAACGACCATTTCTTAAAACTTATGTTTCTCAAGAGTTATGAATAGATAATGTTTTGAAAATTCATATTTAGTATTGTTGGGTTCTGAAGACATGGTGTAACGCTGTTTCAGTCGCATTTATCGCCCGATGATTGAAATATCTTGTATTTTGTATGGGGACGTTTCTTTTGCCCGTGAGTTTAGTAAAATGTTTTTTATACTGTTTACAAGAACAAGATTCGATGTACCGTGAGTGTATCACCAGCACATTACGTTCACATCAAGTGAGACTTACGTTATTACTCAGATTTGCGTGCATTTTTGTCAAGAAAGGGGCGTGTTCACAACGCGTGATGTAAGAGCTGCTACGTTGATATTACGATGTAGCCGTGTTTTATACGACATAATATCTCCTTATCTTACTTCTCTTGGCTACATGAAACAGGGAAGGTCCATCATCGACGTCGACGTTTCATCCTTAGTTTAGCTAGTAACAGTTGTTACTGTCACCACCAAGCATTTCCGAAGAGCAAAAACGACTAAGACAAACAAAAGTCATCAGAAGATGACATATCCCACCGGTTCCACAAAATTTGTAAAACACATCTTTGACAGATACTTGTGTATCTACTACCGTACTTCAGTTAGTGGGGTATTACAGATGCTGAGTTTCAGGTATGTTAAGGGTTTTAAACTTCTGCAGGGGTGCGCCCCCCCCCCTTCCCCCACCTTCCCCCACGCCCCCCCCCCCCCCCCCCCCCCCCCCAACGCCCCCCCCCCTTTTCATTTGACATTTTTGAAGGATATGAATACCTCTTTGCTCTGTAGCTCTGAATTATTTGACACACTGTTGAACACACACTGATTACTGTTGAACAGAATCAGTGAAAGAATATCGAAAAAAAACCACTTTCATGAGACAAGCAATCGATTGAGCAATAAATCTCGCTATTACCCTTCGATATCATGCAAATGGAGACTCTCCAGTATCAGTTCAGGGTGGCAAGCAATACTATTTCTGACATCATTCCTGAGACTTGCAACGAAATAATTGAAGCGTTTGACTACTGCTTCTGCATTAATTTAAAAGTCATTTCAATGAATCAATAAGCACTTGCTAAATGATACTTTCATATTATATAATAAAAAAACAACTCTTCCTTTTATTTTTCATTATTCTTCCAGTGTCCACCAAATGAGGATGAATGGGAATCTGTTGCTGATGGATTTTCCAAAAGATGGAATTTTCTTAACTGTCTTGGTACGCTAGACGCTAAACATATAGCTATTAGAGCCTTCTGGATCTTGTTCTATTTTAACAACAAGGGGTTGCACAGCATCGTTCTCATGGCACTAGTGGACAGCGAATACAGGTTTCTTGGTGTGGAGCTTGGAGCTAATGGAGGGTATGGCTGCAAAACATGTCATTTCAATAAATAAATAAATTCAATAAATCTACCAGTGAAAATGAAACTAGGTAAGCCTACCACAGTTAACTTACAATCTGACTATTTGATATTTTGTAATCAATTCTTCAGTTAATGAATCATAAATAACATTTGGTGTTAAGAAAGTTTCCCAAAGCAAGAAAAGCAACCAACCTTTTATAAGTAGAAAGCTACTGAAACAATTTTAAGACATCTTCGTATATTTCAATACGCCCTATACTGGTAAACTAAATATCTAATTTGCCTTTTGAGGGTTATTGTTCCATTTTTCTAAAAGAGTTTGGCCAAAACTTCCAAATTTGAAAATGTCTTAACCGTTATCCTGCTTGTGGTAATTTACTTTCAATAAAAATATACTTTTGACTGGATGTATATTTACTGTTTTGACACAGTGGAAATTATTGACATAATAACATCAATTATACTCATTTCAAATATATGTGAAAATGAAAATCTATGCTCTAGAACTAAGCATATTTCGTTTATAAAGTTTATTTGTAATTTCAAATACATGTCCAATCCTCCGTGGCAGTTGGTCATTTATCGATTCCTAATTAGCGCTGGACAAAGAACCTCCCGTCAGGCCTGGTCACCCGACTTCTAAATTTAAATGTTCTCTTTGTTGTGCATGCAATTTACAGTGAGTCGAGACGCTATCACGACAGACTCGCACTGACCAGCAACGGAGACGGGTGGACAGCCGACAGCTTCGGCTAGGCTACAGCCGGGCTGACCAGTACACACCCTGCATGCTAGACTCCAACACAGCCTTATGTAGATTTAGTCCATCAACGCCCCGAGTCGGACACAGCTTGGAGAGAGTCTCCACGTCAGGGTTTTGATGAGGACCCTGTAGTGTACTCCAAGTTGTGAGTGTAACACCGGCTCGGGAATCAACGTTAATAAAGAAAAATGGTCGACCAACAAACAAACAGTCGTCAGTCGTCTATTCAATACAACGCCCTATACATCGTCCCTCGTCCACCAAGTTCGCTAGACGTTCATAGTTTCAATAAAATTATTTTTATCTTCAGTAAGATCCAAATGGAAATAGCATTTTAAGCTGTTTTCAATTTAAGGGCGTTTTTGCTGACACTTCACTTTGGAGAGCCTTGGAAACCAACACCCGTTGGGAACCAGATAAATAGAGAATCTCACCCAAGTGTCTTCTGATATCAAATATATCAACACGAGTTGATAAAAGTTTCAAATATCCGAGACTGGCCGAGGATATTTTGACTTTTATCAACGAGTGTTGATATATTTGATATCAGAAGACACGAGGGTGAGATTCTATTTATCATCCAAAATCATTATTCATTAGTTTTTAATGACAAATGAAAATATCTGAACACAAAACTGCCATTTGGCTTCCAGTGCTGTGACTTCATCGTGGTTATGACGTCATAGCATTGTGATGTCATTACTTGATGATGCAAAATCATTGTGATGTCATGTAGCTGATGCCAACAGGGCATTGTTAAAAATCTACTGTCAAAATGATACCGCTTGATCTCATACAAGCGATATATCCTGTGGAACCCAGTTTTGGATGATAAAACACCATTCTCGGTCTTGTCCGCTTCTTGGGCAGTACTAGAATGTGCCGCTGGTATTGCGTTAAATATAGAATACTAAACGACGTCCCGTTTCATAACATGTTTATGAAACGAGTCGATGGTTTGGTATTTTAACGAGAGAAAGCGAGTTAAATGCCTATGCCATTCACGAGTTTCATAAACATGTTATCAAACGGGCCAGAGTTTAGTATTTTATTTATTACTCAATGATGTAAATAGCGGTGATTTGCAAGAAAATCGTTTTTAGTGCGCTTACTTGCAAATAGGTCACACGCTACTGCAGTCGCGCGACTAACATTGTTACGTCAACCATAAATGACTATGACGTCAAGCGCCGATCATGAAATTATGACAGCACGCGGTGGTATCACACATGTGTGTAACCAACTCATTGTTATCTAATGAGTGATCTCACCACGGTTGAGTAATAAAGTATATCAAAGTATATTAATAGACGCAGTTCCCGCCAAATTTCATGAAGAGACCCTTTGACATACCAAACATGCCAAAAAGCCATTGTTCGTAAAGAGCACTTGAATATCGTGGTGAACACTTAATGGTGTCTTGTTAAAGACGCTTTATGCTCGGAATCAACTCTTTTAGTGAACGTAACCCATTCGCAATTAACAATTCCTATTCCTACAATTGACGGGAGCATCGTAATAACAATTTGCTCACGATAATGCTACGATAAACATGAGTAAAGTACGATGTAACACTTATGCACCACGTGCATAGTGCGTGTATTTCACGATGTTTCCCGATGATCACATACATACATACATATAAACATTTGTATAGCGCCAATATCCAGCTAAGCTAAGCTGCTCAAAGGCGCTCTGTTTGCCCCCGATCATTGGATGTCACTGTTAACGACACTCTTTGTCAATCTCAGCTCCATTTGGAGTATGCAACTTTTGCAGCCACTAGGCGCACCAAGTTAAATCACCATGCTCATCCTTACGAGGTACCCATTAATAGCTGGGTGAACTAGGACACATAGTCACAGTATTTTGTCCAAGGATACTGCACGTTGCTGTACCTGCAACTAGGTGTCTGCACGTATTCATGTGGCCACCATCTGGTCATTTACCAACGGATTCGTGGGTTCTTTTAAGTGCACAGGGTTGTGTACTGTACACTAGGGGTTGTGACAACACTGAAAGAGTCCGCACTCAAAGTTGACTCCAAGGTTTTTACACCCGGTCACAGGTGGACTCGAACCCGGCACCTCAAGCTCGCTGGATTGCTAACCTGACGCCTTTGCCCCCACGAACATTTTGAGCATTTTCAAAACTTTTTAAACAATCGTAGCTCATTACGACCTTCGCAGAAAAGCCACGTGCACATCAAGTTCGTTGTAAGTGTGAATGGCGTGTGTATCCAGAACATATAGGTGCATATCAAGATGAAGTTGCACGTGATACATCGCGGATGACATCGTGTAAGTCTGACCGTAGCATAACAGTTAAATCTGAAACAAGTCGTAACATTTGAAGCTACACGCACATCACATTACTTTTTAATTCTTTAGGGGTCCATCTATTCTATGTACTTTCATCTTGTATCTATTTCATGTACTTTCATCTAGTACTTTCATTTGCCCCTGGCAAGTTTATGCATGGGCCAGTCCATTATTATGTCAGATAGCGCTATAGTTTACAGAATGCTGTTTACATTTTTTCTGTTTAGGAATATATTTTCTTGAAGGAAGTGTAATTCAGGTGTATATCTCCAATAAAGAGAAGTTGTCAATTCTGAATTGTATTTTATTTTGTTATTGTAGTTCTCAAGCAATAGTCAGAAAGTTATCTAATTAATATAACGAGGGACAGATAATCTGCCACATACCGGCGCGAGGTGGTTGTTATTTCCCCTGTATCCTCATGCTTTAATAATCAAAGTAAAAACGTGAATATTACAAAGAACAGAGAGAATTTTGTTTCTCTATCATATATAACGGAAGTGAACTCTCAATTCACATAGCGAGTGACGTTGCTTACTAAGTACTCACGTACCTATCCTAAACTCTCCTAAACATTTGGTATAATTGTACCCTTCTCAGCACACGGATAGCCAACATACTTCCAATGGTGAATAATAGGATCTGATTGAGGGAATAATACAAAAGGGGAATAACTAAAAGAATTAACATTAACCTTTCTGCATTTGAGTTTTTACACACTTTGCTATTCACTCACTCGCAAATTTGCTAAAACATACATGTTAAGATATGAGAGCAGCATGAGTAGACCCAGATTGTTAAAATGTGAAAATTTTAATTCTCTGTATCAAATCGTTTTGAAGAAGAAGTCTTTTAAAGATTTTAGGTTGGACCCCCTGTCACATCCATATTTTGTGAGGAGTCAGGACCAAATGAACAAATAAAATTTTATATGTAAAATCTGAAAATGTCATCTTCCTATGTCAACTGGTTCCGGAGAAGAAGTCGTTTAAAGGTTGTGTTAATAATGCCTGCCACGCCAATATTTGATGGGTGGCGAAGTTCAAATGAACAAACTTTGATCCCCTGTGTGCAAGGTACCTCTCCGCAAAATTTCAGCTTTGGGTGTGCTGCGGTTCATGAGGAGGAGTCGAAAATGTGAAAAGTTTATGGTTTGACGACGGATGACGGACGGACGCCGCACAACGGGGCATGTCACTTACAAGAGAGATCTGCAAATATTATCGATAATTGACAACGTTGACCAGGTGTGTTTATACCCGTACACGTAGATCCTCCCATAGACATACTTGTGTCAGCTCTCTTTTACCATTGTTTCATTGAAAGCATATTATTTTTTGATTTCCAATGGCGGCATGGTTCTTTGTCTCTAGTAAATAATTATTTCGCTTAGAAGAAGTTCTTCTAACGCTAGTAAAATAGCAGTTTCGTTTACGACAAATAGTTTTAAAATTATCCCTGAAGATTTCTGTTGATCCAGATGAATACATCAAACATTCTTCTTACTATCGCGTTTAAAAACCAATAAATTCAAAATACACCTATTCCTCCAGTATTCGTCCTTTAAATGGTGTTGAAGTTGATCAAGTGTGATTGTTCTCTGTTTACAATGTATACTTGTGACTTCTATTTTCTTTATTGTAAACGAGGTTGTCGTGAAATGAATTCATTCGTTGTAAACACTTATTATAATTATTATTAAATGAGTTATAAGTTTTATTGCGCAAAGTTCAATGCAGTTTAAATAAAATAACGGTCTATGCAAAAATCAGAATATCTGACTACTCTTCATCAATATATGTTAATCAGAATAAGCAATGTGAAAGTGCAAGTGCGGAAACTATTGTATCAACATTGGTATAAAATATTTACCCATTCACTATTTTAACAATGTATTATCATCAATATAATATATATTTGTCTTACATGTTTAACTTATGTGAATGAAATTGATTCAGTTTTTGGAGTACAGTCAGGCCTCGATAATCCGAACGCTTCCGTTTTTCATCAAAAACGTTCGGATAGTGAAATGTTCGGACTACTGACATGAATTAAACAAGATGGAGTTGATAACCTTTGAATCTACAGACAGACGAGAACGTATTTAAAATATTAAATGAATTCGACACGCTGGATATTTATAACTATCGTACAAAATGAGAAATTCAATATATCACAATCACAAAGCACTGACACACAATGTAAAACATTACAATCTATTAAAATCACAAACTACTGACACGCTCAACTCCCGTGTCAATCCACTGTCATTGAAGTTTACCGATCCAATCAGTGTGATGATCGCTTGTTGGATTAATGAAGCAGAAATAGTTGTTATTAACTAATCCGTTACGGCTAATTGGCGTTCGGATTCGGAAACGGATTCAACGGATTCAACGGATTAATGAATCAACATTTAATGAGTTTATATAGAGATTAGTTTGGTTACAGCTTGCTACCGTTCGGACACCGCAAGATTCGTATTATTGGTGGCCGGACTATCGCGGTTTGACTGTATATAAAAAAGTATATCATAGTGGCATATTTGTGTGACATTGTTTATCGAAATATGCCTTGAATATGGTTCTGAATGCCATGCTTAATGAAAATAAACATGTATTTGCAAATGTACTAATAGAGTGTGAGTCACCATAAATTATTAGTGTCATGATAAGTATATGTTCGCCTTCAGTTTACGTAGTTTACAATAGGATAAGTAATTAGGTGTTAAGAAATCTTTTCATAATCACTTAAATGACTCCATTCTGCTAACATTTATGAAACGTAAGATTACTTGTTTAAATAATATGTCACTACATGTATGTCGAGACACCCATTTTGTTTCAAGATACTTTATTTGGCTTAAATACGTGCACGTGCTGAATACGATATATAGAGAATCTCACCCAAGTGTCTTCTGATATCAAATATATCAACACGAGTTGATTAAAGTTACAAATATCCGAGGCTTGCCGAGGATATTTTTACTTTTATCAACGAGTGTTGATATATTTGATATCAGAAGACACGAGGGTGAGATTCCATTTATCATCCAAAATCATTCTCCATTACGTTTCAATGAGAAAGTGTACATCTCTGAGCACAACTCTGCCAGTTGACTTCCAATGCGGTGATGTCATAGCCTTGTGACGTCATCATGTTTATGAAGTCATAGCATTGTGATGTCATTACTCGATGATGTAAAAGCACTGTGATGTCATGTTGTTGACGGTGACGGGGCATTGTTCAAAATCTACTGTCAAAACGATATCTCCTAGGAGATATTGTTTGATCTCACACAAGCGATATCTCCTGTGGAACACAGTTTTGGATGATAAATGCTGATTTCAGTTCAATTAATTTCACTTAACTTGCAAATCAACCCATATCGCCCAATATATATGATTACTAGTTTCAAATGAAAGTCGAGCAACATCTGAAACCGAAATTTTACGTCGCATTTACATGCACAGATGACCCAGTAAACATTCTCATCCAAACTTTGTCCTATTGTCTGTTGTAAATAAGTTTCCAAAATGACATTTGACTGAATGACGGGCGTCAATCGCGGTGCATTGTCACGTCTTTTAACTTTACATAATTACATTGTTACGTTAATGAACCGATAAGCATTAACATTGTTATTTTCAACAACAGTACATGTACTTCAGGATTCAAATTGCTCGACATGTATTACAGTTTTCTGATAAATTTCCGCATAAATGAAACAGCCATTTCTTTAAACTGTTTTACAGATCAAGTAGCATCATTTGCTTCATATATATGTAGACCATTATCGTTCTAACACTCATTATATATACCGTAGAAGGAAGTAATATCTATGCAGTTAATAAATAATGGTAACGAGGAATTTTGTAAAACAGAGAAGGAAAATGTGATTCACAACTGTTATCAACTGGTGGTGTGTAAAACTATTTTGCAATAAACATACGAATCTTAGTATAACTTTGGATAACGGCCGTCTTCTCTTTTGGTTTTCTCAGGTCAAGATGTTAAACCACTCAATCGTACTGCGCACAATGTACATCTTTAGCAATCCGGCAGAGCCACATGTAAGAAAATAAGGTTACATACAACTTGGCGCTCCCGGTTTTTGTGATCGTATGAATGTGTCTCTCCCGGCAATGGTCGGGAGTGCTGGTCCATGTTACGGTATATAATAAACTATGATGTGTCTTGCAGTCTTTTTACTTTGTATTATCATATTGTAGGAAGGCACAGGACAGGGGAGTTTCATATTTCATTGATGTTTTCACCCCATAGCAACATATTTTATTTTATGTAATGTACACGTATGTGTGTCATGTTTTATATGTTATTTGGTCAGATGTAATTTTATCGAATACTGAACGTTGCTGAAAATCATCATTTTAATGCTAACCACTTCAGAATAGTGACAGCTATACAGTTGAAAAGTCGTGACCTAAAGACAAACTACTACAACACTTTATTTAAAACTAAACAAACAAGATTAACTCCATATTCATTTTAAAATAAGCTCATTATCTATCAATGGGTGGCGCTAATTTGATAAACGGTATCATCCCGAAATCAATCGTGGGCTTCGCGGCAACCAGGAGTTTACACGACGTGTGACCATCGCGACATTTGTAGTTTTCTAGTGTGGTTTTCCCGAGCAGACAACCTTTCGAATAGCCAAACTCAATTCATTAACTTTATGTTAATAATCATAGAAACCATGTCAAGAATGAAAACCAAGATTACACTACAATGCTAAAATATTGACACTATATTCCGAGATTATATAGACGGTTGAAGTACACTCAACATTTGCATTATTATGAGCATTTATGTAGAGTTTACACCTTGAAAGTCAATGTGTAAGTTTCTTGTGCAAGCTTTACTATGTAGATGAATAGTAATCTCAACAAGGTGACGTGCAAACTATATATATCTACTGAACAGCAAAATAACGCCAGTCCACTAAACAATTTCGTAATTACTGATAACGCTGTAATGAGAAAATTTATAACATCACAGCATTCCAATTTTGATGACATCATAATAATAACGTGTTGAACACATGCAGACGTAACGATAAGTCAATACTTGTATAGAACTTCTGGATAACATTATATTGTGCCATAATCATTCTCTGGGAAAATAGCCACATTTCTGTTCAGATGATGAAGGGCAAAATGTGCTTTTAAATGCAATTGGAACATGTGCAAACACTCCCATGAAGTTGTTTGATGCAAAACCCCTGTCTTTGCTGATGTTGATTTGATTTCATTCAGAATGGTTCTATTGGTCTCATTTTGGTAAAACTTCAAGGTATTGTATTCCTTGTCGGCACCAAGGTGTTCCACGAGCACATTTATAGTAATTGCAAACTGTACAGCATGCAGTTAGCCAATATCCCAGTTTCCGAAAAAAAATCACTTTTATTTTGCAAAGCATTTACTTCTTAAACATTGAGGCAAGAGTCACAATTTTGAGTCTTTTCAAAGAGCAAATCTCGGATTTCAGCACGAATAATTGATTTTTTCCCAGGCTCATGCAGATCATGTTACTATGACAACATGTGACGTGCAATTTCGCGAACTGATACCATTTGACTTTGCAATGGTAACCAACTATACTCTACAGTATCAAGAGCTCCACATGTTCTATGACATTTACTAATGATATGAAAAACCATAGGTTTATATGCAAACATAAACTATAATCTATATATTAAAGATACGTAGTATGAAATTTGAATATTTATTTCACATACTTAATTACTTTATAGTGTGTCATGTTCTTAATACAGGTCAATACTGGTATTTTTGGTGATATGGTGATTTAACCATCAAAACTAAGTTATTCACACGAATTAAAATAAAATGGTTTCCGGTATTTAGTTATTCATTACTTGATAACGATATGTGAATCCACTAAATGCTGAAATATATACGCTTTTGGTTGAATAATCTTATATCCAAAATACTTATTTACAGATAAAATGTAAAAATAATGCATGTGGATAAAACATTTACAAATATGTTTTAAAGAGCCATTAAAAATTTATAGGAACATTTACTTTGCCTTCATGCATGCCGACAGACCAGATATTCTGATTTATTCTGAAGTACAAATAATTTCACATTCCCTAACGCCAAATGTATGCTAATCAAATAAAGTCGAGCAACAGCATTTTGTACGTGAAGAAGCCGAATTTATACGTTTCCTATATGTGCACAGTAGTTATATGACCAATTACATATTACCAACCCACATCTGACTGTCTATTAAAGGTAAGTTTCCAAACTTACATTTAACCAATTAACCCGCATCTTTGTCAAGTTTTCAATAATAAATCGTGACTTTCACCTTTATAATATCACTACTAAATGAACTAGCCTTAAATTGATAATGTTCATCAGCAACCAGTACTTTTCGATAAAATAACTTCATTTATTACGTTTGACATAATGTGACTCCAACAACATACTCAATCGGTTTTAAAAGGAACACTCAGTGTTGCATTGTAGTATTTTATCAAGAAGTATTGACTGTTATTGAAAATTAACCCTTAAGCGCCAATCACTAAATGATATTAATAAAGAGAATTATTTTGTTATAATGATTGACGTTCAATGTTCGCAATTATCATTGTGATGAACGTCACACCAAAAATATAATAAAATCCCTTTTCAAGACAAGAATAATTGTTGAATTATGATGAAACGGGAAAATTACCCACGCTCGGATAAAACCCAAAGTACATGGGAAAGTACACGTTTGACAGAAAAGTTAACAAAAAATAGAAGCTGACTCTTGGTTGTTCCGTATTAATCAGTTTGCAAATTTATGTGTTTACAAGCACTACCGACAGGGTCAAAACGTCTCATTTTTATCAAGAACATATACTTTTCACTGAGTCAGAATACCCTTTTGTATTATTTATCCATTTTTCAATGTTTTTAAGAAAGACTTTACCCATATATTACATTGAATTCCTGGTTATGAAAAATATATTCAATTGTTTAACTCTTTAGCGAAATAGATGTTAACAACTAGGATGTCCTCAACAGTCAGAAAAATGTATTTTACTACTATGCACTGTATAATGCCATGGGCCTACTTTCTGATTAAAACTATCTCTTTATGTGAGCAGAATGAAGCCATTCAAGTGTGAAAGAGACGATTTTGTAACCTCAAATACGCATTCGAATGTCGCTGAGCTCCATGCACTGAAGACGTACAACCTATTACCATCATACTAATGATTCATGGCGATGCGCGGAGTTCGCATTTTCAATAAATTTACCCAAAACGTGCTTTTTCATGAATCAGACCCTTTAGAATTATTCCTGTCGCACATATTAATACACAATGTCACACAAATATTCTACTGTGATATAGCCTAATAGTTTCTTATACGTTATGATGTGCACAATGTAACCCAGTAAACAAATTTATATATTTTATTTTGATAATGATAGATTATTTTATTCTTTCCTTTGATTTGTTAGTGAATGTCTAAATAATATACCAGTGTTGTTACAATAGATTTCCAAACTTGTTTCTTACATTATGTTGATGAATATATATCAAAAGTTATCAATTTCAAATCTTTATTTCTGAAGTGTAGGCCATCGGCCCGTAACTACATATCGTATATATGACAAGACATGATGTGTACAGCAACAGTCATTCAATTAACATTTTTGGTACATGGCATGAAAAATAAAGCTTGCTAAATTACAAGTTTACAATTCGATATTGACATGAGGATTTTAAATTTAGTTTTATTTGGATTTGTACAAACAGTTTCCGGCATATGATTCAGGCGGAGCTCTTTAAATTTGGAACACACAAGAAGGAAATGGTTTTCATCCTCAATTATAGCCGTCGTCGCATTGTAAACATAATCTATCATTTCTATCTATATTATAAAACCGACCCGTTTCAATTCTTAAATGAAAAACACGTAAATTGCCCGAATACTCTAAACATTTTAACAACAAAGACAGTAAAGCTTTAAAATAAGAGTAAGATATGGAGTTGGTGCCGTTTTGAAGTGAACTATACCAATTCAGTTCATGAATACATTTTAGTCGACACAGAAATTTTGAGAAACACGAAGTAGGAAGATAAACAAATTGTTGGTCCAAAACAAAACCAAAGCCCAATTAGCCAATTAGCTAATTAGCCAGTTTGGAGACTGGCGTTAGTTAGGCCTTGCGTGGGAAGATGAAGCCCAAACTGTACAATAAATCTGGAAACTTCGAAGCCCAATTAACTTTATTATTTTCTATACCTTTTAACATCATATATAACATTTTTTGGGATGCCGAGTGTCAGACATATTTAATGATTTTAAGCTATATTTGACAGCTTTTTCAGTAAAAATATAGAGTAGGTAGAAGAAATCAGACCAATTAACTTTATTATTTTCTATACCTTTTAACATCATATATAACATTTTTTGGGATGCCGAGTGTCAGACATATTTAATGATTTTAAGCTATATTTGACAGCTTTTTCAGTAAAAAATATAGAGTAGGTAGAAGAAATCAGAGTGCGCCGATTTGAATTTATATAAACTTTGTTTTGCTCAATTAAATCAATAATAACCAGTCACATAAAGTATGTCTAAGAAAGTATTTATGTACAGGTTTACACACACCATGTCAGCGTTTTGAATTAATCTATTAGAGTTGCAGATGTCTGTTTTAATTAGCATGGATTTCTCAATTATTAACCGTAAGTTGTTTTATAGATGTTTATTCAAATTCTTAATACAAAATAAACTTGTATTAATTATTTTTATATACTAGCGACCTTTGGGGATTTAAAGTGGAATCATTTATCAAAATCATTCTTATGTTATGTGAATCAAATATCAAGTCAAATGAAAAGAAATTGAATGAAACCAGTATTCTATTGTTATGTAAAAGATTAACGTCGACATGTCAATATCGCTCTTTCGCTTTTTCGCTCTTTCGCTCTTTCGCTTTATCGCTCTTTCACTCTTTCGTTTTATCGCTCTTTCACTCTTTCACTCTTTCGCTCTTTCGCTCTTTCGCTCTTTCGCTCTTTCGCTTTATCGCTTTATCGCTCTTTCGCTCTTTCGCTCTTTCGTTCTTTCGCTCTATCGCTCTTTCGCTCTATCGCTCTTTCGCTTTATCGTTCTTTCGCTTTATCGCTCTTTCGCTTTATCGCTTTATCGCTTTATCGGTACCGCTTTATCGCTTTATCGCTTTTTCGCTCTTTCCCTTTATCGCTCTTTCCCTTTATCGCTCTTTCGCTTTATCGCTCTTTCGCTTTATCGCTCTTTCGCTTTATCGCTCTTTCGCTTTATCGCTCTTTTGCTTTATCGCTCTTTCGCTTTATCGCTCTTTCGCTTTATCGCTCTTTCGCTTTATCGCTCTTTCGCTTTATCGCTCTTTCGCTCTTTCGCTTTATCGCTCTTTCGCTTTATCGCTCTTTCGCTTTATCGCTCTTTCGCTTTATCGCTCTTTCGCTTTATCGCTCTTTCGCTTTATCGCTCTTTCGCTTTATCGCTCTTTCGCTTTATCGCTCTTTCGCTTTATCGCTCTTTCGCTTTATCGCTCTTTCGCTTTATCGCTCTTTCGCTTTATCGCGCTGTTATTATCGCTCTTTCGCTTTATCGCTCTTTCGCTCTTTCGCTTTATCGCTCTTTCGCTTTATTGTGTTCTTATTGCTTCATCACGTTGTTATATCGCTTTATCGTGCTGTTATTATCGCTTTATCGCGTTGTTATATCGCTTTGTCGTACAGCCTTATCGCTTTGTCGTACAGCCTTATCGCTTTGTCGTGCGGCGTTATCGCTTTGTCGTGCAGCGTTATCGCTTTGTCGTGTTGCTCCATCTGTCGTGCAGCTTTATCGCTTTGTCGTGTGACTATATCGCTTTATCGTGATGATACCAGAGGGCGAAAGAGCGATGTCCCCTCTCAGCGATCATAGTTATGGGTGATGAAGTAAATTATTTGATTTTGATTTTTTGTGAGAGAGAACACAATTTTCCTAATTTAGCCCATGAGTCTCAACGTGTAAAACATGCCTGTACCCTGCTGCCATAGTTATCAGCTTGTGTCAATAGAAAGTCTCCAATAGTGGCTATACTTGTGATGTACACAGTGTGCGGAGTTTTCAGTACAGTTTATCAATACATATTATTTTTATGCTGCCTTATTTATTCACTTTGTTTGCTTACTCAATTACGTTTTTTCTTGTCATTAAGCAGAGTTATACGTTAGAGAACTTAAAACATTTCAGTTCTTTACTTTTGGGTCAAAGCCGTTCGAACGATATCGATTTTATCCTTTATCAACTTTCACAATAAAACGAATATAAGTAGTATGTATATTTGATACGTCTTTCCTTGACAGGTCAAGAGACACAGCTACAAAGATGCAAAATCAGATCGTCTTGCTTATTAAAAATATGTTCTTATTCATTTCACGGCTTGAAAACCTTATGAAACTAGATTAGCGTTTGCGGGACACCGCAAAAGCAGAGCAGCTCTGAAACTTAGGGTCTCGCCTTTCCCTGTTCCACCTTCTCGTCAGCATCAATAAAATGGGAATTCTTTTTAACAAAAGTTTGTTCATTATTCGAGTTATTACTAATCATCACTGGGGTCACTTTTCACAAGTTTGTTCTTAAAATCTATGTCTTCTTTCAAAAAATGATCAAAGGATTAACGTGGCCTTAACCAATATCTCATGACCTTGACCTTTGACCTTCAAGGTCACACTATCAATGATCACTTTTCATAGCGTATAATAATCATGCAATGACTCAAAGTGTTCATAGTTAAAATATGACATATTAACAAAAGCATGCTTAAGTTTCGACCTCACTGTGACCTTGACCTTTGACAGATTTTAGCAAAAACGTTTTCAAATCTTGGTCTTTCTCCATAGTTCATATATACCAAATAAGACCCTAAGAGCACCAAACAAGTTTGAAGTTATCATGTTTACAAGTATTGTTGTATTGATTTCAGAACTCATGACCTTGACCTTTGACCTTGAATGTGAACATGTCAAAATCATTCACCAGGTGTATAAGAAAGAGATTAAGCTGAGGTGTTAATATCTTCATGGAAAAAAGTTACTTAGTGACCAGTCAGTCAGTCAGTCAGTCAGCATGACCATATCTCGTGACCTTGACCTTTAAAAGTCAAGGTCACACAATCAGTGATCACTTTTCATTGTGTATCACAATCATTTAACGATTCAAAGTGTTAATAGTTGAAATAAGACATTTTCGCAAAAGCCTGCTTAGGTTGTGACCTCGCTATGACCTTGACCTTTGACGGATGTTAGCGAAAACCTTTTCAAATCTGGGCCTTTCTCAATGGTTGATATATACCAAAGATGAGCCTGATAGCACAAATATTTTTCAAGTTATCGTGTTTACAAGGATTGTTTTAGCAATTTCAGAACTTGTGACCTTGACCTTTGACCTTGAATATGAACATGTCAAAAGAATTCAACAGGGGCATAAGTAAAGGTTATGTATATGAGGTGTTGATACCTCCTTGGAAAGAAGTTATTTAGTGATTTCAGAACTGGTGACCATGACCCTATCTCGTGACTTTGACCTTTAAAATTCAAGGTCACATAATCAGTGATCACTTTTCATTGTGTATCACAATCATGTAATGATTCAAAGTGTTAATAGTTGAAATAAGACATTTTCGCAAAAGCTTGCTTAAGTTGTGACCTCGCTATGACCTTGACCTTTGACGGATGTTAGCGAAAACCTTTTCAAATCTTGGCCTTTCTCCATAGTTGATATACACCAAAGAAGAGCCTGATAGCACAAATATTTTTCAAGTTATCATGTTTACAAGGATTGTTTTAGCAATTTCAGAACTTGTGACCTTGACCTTTGACCTTGAATATGAACATGTCAAAAGAATTCAACAGGGGCATAAGTAAGAAGTTATGTATATGAGGTGTTGATACCTCCTTGGAAAGAAGTTATTTAGTGATTTCAGAACTGGTGACCATGACCCTATGTCGTGACCTTGACCTTTAAAATTCAAGGTCACACAATCAGTGATCACTTTTCATTGTGTATCACAATCATGTAATGATTCAAAGTGTTAATAGTTGAAATAAGACATTTTCGCAAAAGCTTGCTTAAGTTGTGACCTCGCTATGACCTTGACCTTTGACGGATGTTAGCGAAAACCTTCTCAAATCTTGGCCTTTCTCCATAGTTGATATACACCAAAGAAGGGCCTGATAGCACAAATATTTTTCAAGTTATCGTGTTTACAAGGATTTTTTTGAGCGATTTCAGAACTCGTGATCTTGACCTTTGACCTTGAATATGAACATGTCAAAAAAATTTCCCAGGGGTATAAGTAAGAAGTTATGTATATGAGTTCTCAAAACCTAATAAGGAAAAAAGTTATAGCCAATACAAAACGATGGAAATGGCGATGGAAACTGCATAAAAACTGATAGCAGCTCCGACTTAGTCGGAGCTGCTAAATATCACAAACTTGCGTCATTCTCCAGTCCACTTCCCCCAGTTCTATAACAGTAGAATATTTGAGCAAAACGTTTGTATAATTGGATAATTCTCAAAATCGATTTGTAAGGCAAAAGTGCTTGTTCCGTACGTAATTGTGTCAAATAATGTGCACAGTTTAAACTAATTGTTGAATATTTTTCTGCAATTGGTCGGACACAATGTCTTCGGACAGAAAGATGGACGTTGATATTTACATCCCACTTCAACCTTGTTGTCCGTGGCAACCATTCATAATTATAGTGTTCTCTTCATGACTCTTTAGTCCACAGACTTGAGATAAACATACACTTCCATAATGTATCCTTTTGTGAACCTAATTGCACTTAGCTTATTTCCTCATTTTTACTCATGACAATTCCTCTTTTGAATTGACATTTCAAAAGGATATTGTCCGGTTTGCTGTTGAATAGACACTAAGCCAATGAAGCCATTCTTTTAGCATTCTCGACGGAACCTCGATACAGAATGGTTGCAAGTAAATATATGGGACTAACACATCATATATCACATGAAGCATTCGTAAAATAATCCACAACAAAACAGTGTTTTTAGATGACTTACATACAGATAAGCTATTTATATAACTTCTGAAAGCATTCATGCGTAACGACAGTCATAGTTTAATGTGATGCTGACCTTCATTTACTACAGTTTCCTTTGGTTTTAAAAAAAGTGTCTAATGGCTGGCTGTAATAATAATAATAATAATAATAGAACATTTGTATAGCGCATATATCCATGAGAAGAGTCCATGCTCAAAGCGCTTACAGAGATAGTGGAAGACATTTGAGATAAAAACTGAAAAGTCAACATAGTGGTGACTAGATTATGGGTCGTAGGCAAGTCTGAACAGGTGAGTTTTCAGTTTTTTTCGAAACAAAGGGAACTCATTGCAATCTCTAAGATGCTGTGGGAGATTGTTCCAAGAAGTGGCAGCAGAGTAGTCGAAGGATCTCTGGCCATAGGACACACCCTTCTATTTCAAACAGGAGGGTTAACAGTAGATATCAATTAGTTAAACCCACGCGCTCCCATCTTCTTAAACATAGCAATGCAAATACATAAAAGTCCTTTGTTCGGTTGCAACATTTGTTACAGACATCTTCAATCATCATATGTTAAACAATATTCTACATCTGTGCTCAACCATCATGCATGTTGCTCTCCTAGACAAACTAAAAGATTTAGAACGAGACGGCCTACCTATAATTTGCAACAATCACTGTTATGTGCACATACCACATTTATGACACAGGTTTTTATCTAACGTACTGTCTGACTTCAGTCTGACTTCAGGCTAGATATATCCGACTTGACTGCTTATGTCTTCTTCATAGTCGATTGTACAAATACTACACATCTATCGCATCTACCACAACAAGTATTCTCAACCAATGGATTGTACATCTGTGGATGAACCGCGCTGTTCTTTGAACTCAAATGTGATGATGTCACATCATTGTACCGTCATGCTTATGACGTCATGACATTGTGTTGTCATCAGGAGTTTGGCTTCATAGCATTGTGATTCACAACTAGCTGATGCAACACTGATGTCAGGTGGTTGATGACAGAAGAGAAATGTGAAACATATACTGTCAAAACGATACATCTCCGAAGCGATATCACTTGATCTTACTAAAGACTGATCTCCTGTCAAACATAATCGTACATGGAAACTTCTCGACTAATCAACATGTATTTACATCTTGATACTACAAACAGTTATTAGTACTATGGTTCTGATAATGTTGAAGATATTGCCTATACATGTGTTGCATTTGTATGGATATTGTGGATGGGCATGACGATGTTGATCCAAATTATTATAACTATAAGTACATTATTTACCTAGCACGACGATCCTCCTGTCCTGAAGGTTGAAACTACACAGGACCAGGTCAGCTGGTGATCTCTGTATCAGTCCGTCTCTCCAGGGCAGCTGGTCATCTGGTCATAAGAGAAAGGTCAGCAAGATTGTGAAGATCGAACCAATACAATAAAAAGACTTTCCAAAGGTGGAATTGTCTAATTTATTTACCAACACGTGCTCTGCAAAATGCATGTAGAATGATGATATATATGTCTACTGCAGGCAGGTCAGACAGCGAGTAGGAAATCCTTGATGACTGAATTCACGCCGTGGCAGTAACGGCGCTCGGACATCGTATCAGTCGATAGACAGTCACACAAAGAGTGTGGGAGCAGTGGATTGAAGCATACCATCCTTATTGTGGGGAGGCACTAACGACGGTAAACAGATTGAAGTGGGCAAGGCAAGTAGGACACGATTTCCTCTTTC
Organism: Gibbula magus; assembly: GCA_936450465.1. Taxonomy (NCBI): domain Eukaryota; kingdom Metazoa; phylum Mollusca; class Gastropoda; order Trochida; family Trochidae; genus Gibbula; species Gibbula magus. The sequence continues at coordinate 415,610 of OW388302.1, forward strand.
AGATGAAAGCAGATATGTATTGAGAGCTGATGTTGCAGCCGAGAGGGGTTGGGGAACGTTTAGTTCCTTAATGTGTACTGTAAGTTCCAGCGTATGGCAGAGTGGCCTTATGGTGCGGGAAGGGAGAATTTAAAACTAGACTAGATATCATTCATAGCAACTTCAATGTGCAGATGTACAGGGGAGGGATCAGTAGTCCTTGCATTCGTTCAACAACCTCCACATAGTATTGTCTTTCAACATGACAACACGAGACCTCCGACCTGACACAGGACTATATTGAATAACATGAATGTGTATTAGGGTGGCTTGCAAGTTCAGACATGAACCGGACTGAACATATGTAGGACCAGCTCGATATGTATACGTATATCTAAGGGGAAGATGTTACACATATACATGGTGATCATCACGATAGTTAATACAGCTTTCATTTTTTTAATTTTTTTTATTATTTATTTCTTTTTGTGGTACATACACATAACAATTTACAAGTGACATTCTGAGTTCAACATATTACAATAACACACATGAATGTTAAGCAATCAAACCCTCTGTTATGTAAGGGTTTTCAGTTAAAGAAGGAACAAAGATAAAGATAGAATGATGTTTTTAATTAGTCAAATAGTAAATGACAACTTGACCAAAATTTCATAAATTTGGAGTAGTTGCAGGTACAATAAGCGTTATATTTGTCGATATTGTATGTTTTCTTAATGTCATTTTTAACGTAGGTTAAATTTGGTTTCAAGCCGTTTTGTTTTGTTTTGAAAATGGTGTACTTAATGGTTGTGATTATCGTGTTAAGTATTCTGTTCCTATATTCAGGATATTCAAGACAGATGTTTCTTTTTGATAGATTTATGTTTGCTTGCGTACGTGTCTCTATCCATTCTTTAACTTTACTCCAAATATCTGTCACAATTGGACATTCGAAAAAGAGATGACTTATTGTTTCTATCTCTTCCTCACAGAAGCTGCATATATTTTCGTCTTTATACTTCATCTTATACAAAAGATCATTTGTCGGGAGAATTCTATGTATTATTGAATATTGAAACCATTTTGTTTTCGAAGAGAGATTACACACAATAGGCATTTTATTTATTGTGTTCCATTCACTTTCGTTTATTTGGCTTTTGAGATCTCTTTCCCATTTTTTTCTGTTTTTGTACCAACTCGGTGTTTTTACTGAATATTGTAATGTATCGTAAAATGTCCGACATCCTTTTTTCTTACTAGCAATGTTTTCAATAAAGTATGGGAATAACGGCATTTCTAGTTTTCTCTCTACTTTAATGTTAAGTTTGACTAAATACACTTTGATTGCATTGATGATACCAGCGTATTCGAGAAAGTTCGTTTTGCATTGGTACATTTGACTTAATTCTATGTAATTTAGAAATTTTCCGTTTATGTTGATTACGTCGTTTATGAAACGAATGCCTGAGTTTGACATGTGCTTATAATGTATTGTCTTGTTATTTATTCTTACGTTGTCGTTATTCCATATTGGCTGAGAGAGTAATTCAGATTGGGTTTTTGCAAATAACCCTTTTTGCGTAATGAAGCATCCCCATGCTTTTAAGACGTCTTTCCAAAAATCGTTTGTTCTTGGTGTACACACCTTTTCGATCAGGGTAGTTGCACTATATTGATAAAATTCCCTATATGTTGGAGATACGTTAATATAAAAAAGTTTCTTTAATTTTGAGTTGCTATCAGAATTGAAAAGTCTTTTAACCCAACTTATTTTTTGTGAAAAGATTGTATCAGGAGCTCTAAGGCCACCGTCTTTATAATCACTAGTTATTATTTTCCGTTTTATTTTATCTGGTTTACCTTTCCAAATGAAATTATAACAGAGTTTTTCAAGATCCTTTAAGATGCCTTCACTAGGATTTGGGAGTATAGAGAAAATGCTATTTTGTTTAGGTAGGATAAGACTTTTTAAAATTGTTATCCTTCCAAGTGGCGATATATATCTTCCAAGCCATTGATTCATAATGATCTTAATCTGTTTTAGCTTGTCTTTATAATTTCTCTCTACCATTTCTGCCAAGTTGTGTGTGAAAGTTATGCCAAGAATTGTAAATTCTGTTTTTGACCAGTCGAGTTTGTAATCTTTGCACAATATCGTCTTAGAATGTTTTAATGAACCAAACCAAATAACTTGTGTTTTACTTGTATTGATTTTAAGACCTGAGAATGAGGCGTATTGTGTCAGTGTCGCTTGGAGGCATGCTTCAGACCCATCTAAAGTTAAAGAGTTATCGTCCGCAAACTGAGTAATGAGGTATTCACTGTCCCCAATTTTAATTCCTCTTATTTTTTTATTAATACGTATCATGATCCTTAAAATTTCGGCACATATAATAAATAAATATGGCGATAGTGGGTCGCCTTGTCTACATCCACGGGTTATTTAAAAAAAATCTGATGAAAAACCATTCACAAGAACACTTGATTTTATGTTTTTGTAAAACGTGTATATCCAGTTTTTAATATCTGGGCCAAAGTTGAAATAGTCGAGAACATTTTGTATAAAGGTCCAATCTACTGAATCAAAAGCTTTTTCGAAGTCAATCAATAAAAGTAGTTAATACAGCTTTCATATTATTACAGCTCTATATAAGATGAGTTGATTTCTTAAAACCCTCATGATATGTAACCTGTGATTGTATGATTGTCTTGTGTAAATAAAGATATGCGAATAGATGTTACAATATACTTTACTAGAAAACAGAATATTACCTTGGTCAGTGAGGTAGTCCAAGGGTGTGTATCCGAGGGTGTTTTGTGTCTTCATGTATGCTTCAGGGATCTGCTTCAGATGTTGTTGTAATACATCAGCATTAATTCTTCTCCTCCTGCATAGGAAGTGGAGTGGTGTGTTTCCGTACATGTCGGTCTTGTCTCCCTGATGGATCAATGTCAGAATATCCTTTATCCGATGTGATCCCTTGCAAACAACATGGAGTGGTGTTATTCCATTGTCATCTTGCTTGTTGATGTCTCCCTTTGCGTTTTTGACAATTCTACGGACTACATCAAATTCAAAGTTTTCATTGCCACATAGATAAAAGATTGGTGTAGATCCATATTCATCAGCTTTATTGAAGTCACCTTTCCCTTCACTGATCACCAGATCTACAGTGTCCAGTTGAAGGCTTGAGTGTGCACACATATAGTGTAGAGGGGTACACATATGCTGCTCACATTGGTTGAGATCACCTTTACCGTCTGTGATAATCCACCTAATTTCCTCTGCAGTGAATTGTCGGTATTTGAACAGATAGTGAAGAGGTGTGTGTCCATACTCATCACAAATATTAAGATCACCTCCTACGCCTGTCATGAGTATCAGCATAGTGTTCATGTCATCAACGGTAATAGAGTTCTGGACTTGACCGAGAAAATGCAGCGGTGTCTGTCCATACAGATCACAGATGTTAACATCCCCTCCTCTTTCAGTGATGATAACTCGTATATTGTCCATGATCATTCGCTGTTGGTCATCATCACCAGCATCAGTAGAGTGTTGGAGTTGCAAGAGAAAGTGCAATGGTGTTCTCCCGCTCTCATTCTGTATGTTCACATCAGCTCCAGCCTTCACTAAAGTCTCCACAGCAGCCATACGTCCACTCTTCAGAGCTGTCCACAGCATGGTGTTCCCTTCTTTTCCTGGTTTGTTGATGAATCGTATTGACCCTGTCTATAACAAATGGTATAGATGAAAAATTTTTGTAGATGACTTCACAACGGTCTCTCTTGATTCTTAAACATAATGATATATATGATACTATAGAGTAGTAATTGTACAATTGATTTTTGTAAAGAAAACGGATTAAATCTCGGGGTAGATTAAATAAGTAAACCTTTTTATAGTGTACGTGTTTCTTTAAAAAATTTGAATTGATGTCATCATTGTTTGTAAGTAAAGATAATTTTAATATATTTTCATCAAATTCATGTTTCATGTTTATAAATAGTTGGTCTTAAGATATTAGTTAATATATCTTCCCTCATAGAACCATTTCATATCATTTTCTAGCGAAGCCGAGAACAACTTCAAAACTCATACTATCCATATGTTCACTGTTTCATGAGTCATAATGGGTTACATACCATCATGAAGGGGTATATTGCAATGAAATGTCTGGTATGTTATTCGAACCTATATAAGAATATTAGAATTCATCATGTGTTGAAGCAATGACGTTCACATTTCTAAATTAACATTAAGATGCTGAAGTCGGGGTGAGGTGAGTTAGGGTTTAACGCCACTTTCAAGAGTATTTCACTTATAGTGCGGCTGCTAGTATTATGTCAGGGAGACAACCCGCAATGCTATGTGGCTATGCATTGGGGTGAAACCTGCGAGTATCGGCTGGAACTAGCGAACCATGGGTGGTACTTCAGTGAAATAGCATTGCACCCAAACCCTACTGCGTGTAGAACAGTTTTCTACTGCAGACAAAGTTGCCGTGCCCCTGGCAGGAATCGAACCCAGGACCTCTTGAACCGAAGCCGAACGCGCTAACCACAGATTAAGATTAAGATGAACTGCCTTGATTGCTTGTGAATAAAGTGCTCGGAATTTTTCAATTTGCAGTGTACATGTTTTAGAACTGATTGATTATAATAAATTGAAATTTGTCATACAATGCAATGCAAAATTCTTATTTTGTGTATGTTCTCAAGTTTAGTTTAATGAAATGTATATATTCATGTATATATTATTGTAATCTATGGATCATACATTCAGCTGACATCTCAGGGGAAATACTATAACATCAATCAATAAATATAAAATGAATATTTATTTAAAAGCAGATGACGGATAAATGTGAAAACTTTAACAAGGTTTACCTGATCATCATCTGTGTGAACACAGCAGGAGACAAGTAACTCACATAATTTCCTACTCTGACAAAGTCTGTGTCTGAATACAGAGTAGTTTCCCTCTAGTATTTCTTCACGAAATCGCTCTGCTAAAGTTTTTAGTACAGCAGGGATCGGCTTCACGATGATGTGACACGGTGATTTGGTGTTGTCTTCTACATCAGATATCGAGATCAACATCTTCTGTCGTATAACAGAGAGAGTTGCATACTGAACACAGTACAGGGGGTCAATATCATTGATGACATTCAGTACACTCTCATACACAGATGGATGGGCAAACTCACATACTCCATTTATCCATACTGTAATATAACTGCCTTCTTGTTCCTTTTCTACTTTGAGTAAAGCTTGTCTTTGACCTTCATCCTTTATGGTCTCGTAAACATCGAGCTGACCATCATTCTTAATCATCAACTGGAATAGGTTTTTACAGTTGTCTTTATAAAGAATTCTGGTGGTCATGTCCAGAAACTTCAAAGGTGATTCAAAGAATGCTTCAATGTCCACATCATATCCCTTGGATTTAAGCTTTGAAAACATCTTACAGCAGTGCGGAAATCCATGTGCGATCTGCATTTTGCAAACCCTGTGTTTGACGTCCAGAGGTATAGTCACTTTCTCACAACCAAGATGATATTCCAGAATCATCAGTCTTTCATCTGTCAAGTTCCTTTTGCTGAGGTCTAATACACAATCTTTGTTGAAAATATCATCTGTAAAATGTTCGAGATAAACCTTAGATTCTTTCAGAACATTGTTCCTACTTATGAATAGCACTTTTGTCGTTGGTTTATCTCTTTTGCTTAATCGATATCTAAGAATGTTCTGTATGACATCACGCCATCTCTTAATCAACTGATCATCAGCAAGAAATGCTCCAAATCTATCATCGAACATGATGACCCTGTCTTCTTCCATGTCTGCTATGTGATCATACTCTTCAGGTTTGTAGATTGTGAACACTTTGACATTCTTCTGCAGGAACTGCTTCATCACCAGGTAGCCTAAAGTCGTCTTGCCGTCCCCAGCATTCCCTGTTATTGTGATCCAATGCTGACCTTTATTCATCTTGTTAATCAACTCCTCCACAGCAGACACTCGGATCATCCCTGCAGTCATCACCTCTATTTCTTCCTTGGTTCTTTCTGTGAAAATGAATACCTACTTTCAACAGTACACCACCATCAATTGATTAATATGAAAATGTTTTGAGAAACCTCGGAGAATAAAACTGAATCAGTTATTCACAATATCATTCAAAGTTTGTGTTATGTCAGAATTTACTTTGTTTTATCGTACAATGTATGTCGACATCCTCTGGAATGTTATGATCTTTCCATTGATTGAGGTCTATATTATTCTTACCATAGGAATCAATAATTAAAGGATATGATAAGTGTATTCCATTTAATATTGAATACATCTTCGAAAACGTTTTTACTAAAAATTTTAACAATTACGCTGAAACTGTTTTCTTGGTATCATAGAATGTTTCTGTTCAATGAGGAATTTAATTTGCCTTTTCCATTCGTGAAATATATGTCAGCAGCCGGCATGGTATGGTCTTTTCATTGATAAAGGTAAACATAAGTCAATTCATATCATGTTTGAATCAATCATTGATAAAGGTATACATAGGTCCTGTCACATCATGTTTGAATACATCGTTGATAAATTAAGGTTGTGAAAAGTGTCTTAATGGGACATAAGCACATTTTTGGCAAATTTTATTTTTTCAAGTTCCCCATTTATAATTATAGTTTATGTCATTTATATTTATTTTAGAGGGTAAAACATCTTATTAAACAAACCAATTTCCCATAGTCATAATAACGATGTTGCGTTTAAATTAAAAACTGCATGGCGGCCATTTTATTGTGAACAAATTATTTTGACAATCACAAATGATCCCATGGCATTTTTATCTTGATTTTCTGAAGAGAGAAGGGTGTTTTACTGTTGATGAGATTTTCTGAAGAGAGAAGGGTGTTTTACTGTTGATGAGATTTTCTGAAGAGAGAAGGGTGTTTTACTGTTGATGAGATTTTCTGAAGAGAGAAGGGTGTTTTACTGTTGGTGAGATTTTCTGAAGAGAGAAGGGTGTTTTACTGTTGGTGAGATTTTCTGAAGAGAGAAGGGTGTTTTACTGTTGGTGAGATTTTCTGAAGAGAGAAGGGTGTTTTACTGTTGATGAGATTTTCTGAAGAGAGAAGGGTGTTTTACTGTTGATGAGATTTTCTGAAGAGAGAAGGGTGTTTTACTGTTGATGAGATTTTCTGAAGAGAGAAGGGTGTTTTACTGTTGATGAGATTTTCTGAAGAGAGAAGGGTGTTTTACTGTTGGTGAGATTTTCCGAAGAGAGAATGATGTTTAACTGTTGGTGAGATTTTCCGAAGAGAGAAGGGTGTTTAACTGTTGGTGAGATTTAATGAAGAGAGAAGGGTGTTTAACTGTTGGTGAGATTTTCTGAAGAGAGAAGGGTGTTTTACTGTTGGTGAGATTTTCTGAAGAGAGAAGGGTGTTTTACTGTTGGTGAAATTTTCTGAAGAGAGAAGGGTGTTTTACTGTTGATGAGATTTTCTGAAGAGAGAAGGGTGTTTTACTGTTGGTGAGATTTTCTGAAGAGAGAAGGGTGTTTACTGTTGATGAGATTTTCTGAAGAGAGAAGGGTGTTTTACTGTTAATGAGATTTTCTGAAGAGAGAAGGGTGTTTTACTGTTGGTGAGATTTTCTGAAGAGAGAAGGGTGTTTTACTGTTGATGAGATTTTCTGAAGAGAGAAGGGTGTTTTACTGTTGATGAGATTTTCTGAAGAGAGAAGGGTGTTTTACTGTTGGTGAGATTTTCTGAAGAGAGAAGGGTGTTTTACTGTTGGTGAGATTTTCTGAAGAGAGAAGGGTGTTTTACTGTTGTTGAGATTTTCTGAAGAGAGAAGGGTGTTTTACTGTTGATTAGATTTTCTGGAGAGAGAAGGGTGTTTTACTGTTGATGAGATTTTCTGAAGAGAGAAGGGTGTTTTACTGTTGATGAGATTTTCTGAAGAGAGAAGGGTGTTTTACTGTTGGTGAGATTTTCTGAAGAGAGAAGGGTGTTTTACTGTTGTTGAGATTTTCTGAAGAGAGAAGGGTGTTTTACTGTTGATGAGATTTTCTGAAGAGAGAAGGGTGTTTTACTGTTGATGAGATTTTCTGAAGAGAGAAGGGTGTTTTACTGTTGATGAGATTTTCTGAAGAGAGAATGGTGTTTTACTGTTGGTGAGATTTTCTGAAGAGAGAAGGGTGTTTTACTGTTGGTGAGATTTTCTGAAGAGAGAAGGGTGTTTTACTGTTGATGAGATTTTCTGAAGAGAGAAGGGTGTTTTACTGTTGGTGAGATTTTCTGAAGAGAGAAGGGTGTTTTACTGTTGGTGAGATTTTCTGAAGAGAGAAGGGTGTTTTACTGTTGATGAGATTTTCTGAAGAGAGATGGGGTGTTTTACTGTTGATGAGATTTTCTGAAGAGAGAAGGGTGTTTTACTGTTGGTGAGATTTTCTGAAGAGAGAAGGGTGTTTTACTGTTGATGAGATTTTCTGAAGAGAGAAGGGTGTTTTACTGTTGGTGAGATTTTCTGAAGAGAGAAGGGTGTTTTACTGTTGGTGAGATTTTCTGAAGAGAGAAGGGTGTTTTACTGTTGGTGAGATTTTCTGAAGAGAAAAGGGTGTTTTACTGTTGGTGAGATTTTCTGAAGAGAGAAGGGTGTTTTACTGTTGATGAGATTTTCTGAAGAGAGAAGGGTGTTTTACTGTTGATGAGATTTTCTGAAGAGAGAAGGGTGTTTTACTGTTGATGAGATTTTCTGAAGAGAGAAGGGTGTTTTACTGTTGATGAAATTATTTTTCAAATACATTTTATCGACGTATTGGAGCCAAAATTATGATGCCCCTTTAAAGAGCCATCACGGATGTTGATGAAAATATAAAAAAAATTCCAAAAATATATCTCCGTGAAATAAATACACTTAATTTTCCCCTAATTTTTCCAACTTAAAATAAGCCGAGAAATTGCATTAATTAGTAAAGGTGTTTTCCAGTCTAAATATAGATCCAGTCTATTATTTTCAAGCGCAAAGCATTATGGTCTAGCTCACACACAGTAAACAAAGACACGAAAGAATAAAAAAAAATATGAGCAATGAAAGAAATCGAAATATATATTTTTTTGACAGTTATTTATTTACCATTTCATTTAATTATGTATTTGCTACAGATATTGGAATAATTGTTTTACCCAACTAGGTATTTTTCTTGAATTTGATAATTAATGAGAGTAAAAATTTGTCATAATTTGCTGGTCTTATCTCAATAAAAAGAACATTAAACAGGAAAAACTTTGTATATTCTCAGGACATTTAGAAACATAGTTAGTAAAGCAATCGTCACATTCAGTAATGTGTGACAAGGGTACTTTGCAAGAGAGACACGTGCAGCACGTGCAGCACAAGGGTTGTTATGGCGACTTGCGCTAGAGATGGCCTTCACGCTTCGGAAGCGCTTGCTGTTTGTGAAGTACGTATTACGCCAAAAAGGGGACTCTGTTTATATACGTCAGATACCTGTAGCGCGCGCTAGTCGAAGTGATACTTCTCTTTGAAACCAAATTGCAATACATTGTCGTGATATGAAAATTATTTAACATATGCCATGTTGTAGATAAAAGATTTCTCTGGCGAATGACGTTATAAGTATATTTTCCAAAAAATTGAAACACTAACATCCGTGATGGCTCTTTAAATTCAATGTTTCTGTGTATTGCAACGAAAATTAAGAAATAAAAGTATCATAAATTCAATGTCTTCGTTTATTGCAGAGAGTTCATTACACTACCAGGCATTAAGTATTTTGCAAAGTATTTGATGTTTTAAGTATGAAACAGTTTGAACAGTAAAACATTGTACTTAAAAGTTTCTTCTGGTGGTCCGGCTCAGTCACTGCAAAATAAAAAAATATTGCATTCAACTATAATCTAACTGCTAATTGTAGTCTGTACATGAACAAATTATCATGATTAAGGTTCAAACTGGTTTCCTTGATCAGGTTTGTCTTCACATGTATGATTAAAAACCATCATTGGATTATTTTGAAACTTAATCAGATGATTGGTTAAATAAATCTTACATAAGCCGTTTATCATTTACATAACCCCCTTTAATGAACAATGCTAATATTACATAAAGTACACTATATTTATATTCCTTATTTGTTCTGTAGAAAGTCGGCGACTATAGAATATATACTCGCATTTAACTAATGTTCAAGCATTAATGATTGATTATCTGATTACTACTTTATTCTGAACATAAATAACGTTTTGGACTATATAATGCGCGTTCTAAGTATGGACTCATAGAAGCTGTCATCCATTAATCTTGTTCTCTGATGTATAGTATTCCACACTAAGATGCATTTGAAGGGCACCAGATAGCATATTGGTTAGTGTTTAGATGCATTTAAAAGGCATCGGATAGCATAGTGATTAGTGGTAAGATGCATTTGAAGTGCACCGGATAGCATAGTGGATGGTGGTAAGATACATTTGAAGGGCATCGGATAGCATACTGGTTAGTGGATAGATGCATTTTGGGGCACCGGATAGCATAGTGGTTAGTGGTAAACTATCTTTGAAGGACACCGGATAGCATAGTGATTAGTGGTAAGATGCATTTGAAGGGCACCGGATATCATAGTGGTTAGTGGTTTGATGCATTTGAAGGGCACAGGATAGCATATAGGATGGTGGTAAGATACATCTGAAGGGCACCGGATAGCATACTGGTTAGTGGTTAGATGCATTTGAAGGGCACCGGATAGCATTGCGGTTAGTGGTTAGATGCATTTGAAGGGCACCGGATAGCATAATGGTTAGTGGTAAGCTATCTTTGAAGGGCATCGGATAGCATAGTGGTTAGTGGTTAGATGCCTTTAAAAGACACCGGATAGCATAGTGGTTAGTGGTAAGCTATCTTTGAAGGGCACTGGATAGCATAGTGGTTAGTGGTTAGATGCATTTGAAGGGCACCGGATAGCATAGTGGTTAGTGGTTAGATGCCTTTAAAAGACACCGGATAGCATAGTGGTTAGTGGTAAGCTATCTTGAAGGGCACCGGATAGCATAGTGGTTAGTGGTTAGATGCCTTTAAAAGACACCGGATAGCATAGTGGTTAGTGGTAAGCTAAACTTTGAAGGGCACCGGATAGCATAGTGGTTAGTGGTTAGATGTATTTGAAGGGCAAAGGATAGCATACTGGTTAGTGGTTAGATGCATTTGAAGAGCACCGGATAGCATAGTGCTTAGTTGTTAGATGCATTTACAGGGCATCGGATAGCATAGTGGTTAGTGGTTAGATGTATTTAAAGGGCAAAGGATAGCATACTGGTTAGTGGTTAGATGCATTTGAAGAGCACCGGATAGCATAGTGGTTAGTTGTTAGATGCATTTACAGGGCATCGGATAGCATAGTGGTTAGTGGTTAGATGTATTTGAAGGGCAAAGGATAGCATACTGGTTAGTGGTTAGATGCATTTGAAGAGCACCGGATAGCATAGTGGTTAGTTGTTAGATGCATTTACAGGGCATCGGATAGCATAGTGGTTAGTGGTAAGCTAAACTTTGGAGGGGACCGGATAGCATAGTGGTTAGTGGTTAGATGCATTTGAAGGGCAAAGGATAGCATACTGGTTAGTGGTTAGATGCATTTGAAGAGCACCGGATAGCATAGTGGTTAGTTGTTAGATGCATTTACAGGGCATCGGATAGCATACTGGTTAATGGATAGATGCATTTGAAGGGCACCGGATAGCATAGTGGTAAGTGGTAAGCTATCTTTGAAGGGCACCGGATAGCATAGTGATTAGTGGTAATATGCATTTGAAGGGCACCGGATAGCATACTGGTTAGTGGTTAGATGCATTTGAAGGGCAAAGGATAGCATACTGGTTAGTGGTTAGATGCCTTTAAAAGACACCGGATAGCATAGTGGTAAGTGGTAAGCTATCTTTGAAGGGCACTGGATAGCATAGTGGTTAGTGGTTAGATGACTTTAAAAAACACCGGATAGCATAGTGGTTAGTGGATAGCTATCTTTGAAGGGCACCGGATAGCATAGTGGTTAGTGGTTAGATGCATTTGAAGGGCACTGGATAGCATAGAGGTTTGTGGTTAGATGCATTTGAAGGGCACCGGATAGCAAAGTGGTAAGTGGTTAGATGCATTTGAAGGGCGGCGGATAGCATAGAGGTTTGTGGTTAGATGCCTTTGAAGGGCACAGGATAGCATAGTGGTTAGTGGTTAGATGCATTTGAAGGGCACCGGATATCATAGTGGTTAGTGATTAGATGCATTTGAAGGGCAAAGGATAGCATACTGGTTAGTGGTTAGATGCATTTGAAGGGCACCGGATAGCATAGTGGTTAGTGGTTAGATGCCTTTGAAGGGCAACGGATAGCATAGTGGTTAGTGGTTAGATGCCTTTAAAAGACACCGGATAGCATAGTGGTTAGTGGTAAGCTATCTTTGAAGGGCACTGGATAGCATAGTGGTTAGTGGTTAGATGACTTTAAAAAACACCGGATAGCATAGTGGTTAGTGGTAAGCTATCTTTGAAGGGCACCGGATAGCATAGTGGTTAGTGGTTAGATGCATTTGAAGGGCGGCGGATAGCATAGAGGTTTGTGGTTAGATGCATTTGAAGGGCACCGGATAGCATAGTGGTTAGTGGTTAGATGCATTTGAAGGGCGCCGGATAGCATAGAGGTTAGTGCATTCAGCTTCAGTTCAAGGTTCGAATCTCGACAGGTGTTTGTTTACTTTGACTGAATTAGAGAACTTTTCAACATTCACTTGGGATTGGGTCAGGTACGACACTGAATTGTAGTTCCCGCCGGTGCTATGGACTGTTTTCCAGGAGTACTATTTGCAGCTATGATATAAGTGGAATACTTTTGAAAGCGGTATTAAAGTTCAAAGATTTGTAATTGATTTACTAATTTGACTTTTTTTTCAAATAAGACATACCTGTTGTGTTCCCCATCCCTCCATACACAATGCCAGCAATATTTGCAGTGTTCACACTTCCACCTGTCACGCCTGTCACGTTGACATTCTGCTGTGCTTCTGAGGAAACAAGAATAACAACACATTCACATTCAGCCGAAGCGCAATTAGGATTGCCACAGTCAATGACACTCTACTGCAACTTCACTGCAATATTTTAACTGAGAACATTTACTTTCAAATATTACCTCGAATCTCTCATATAATTCTCTATTGTCCATTCAATGCTTCTCTGGTATAAATATGACAATCAGATATATAGACAGTAAGGACAAGGATTATCATTTTCTAATGACTCGAATTATTGAATAATTTAGAATATGTAGTTCTCTCAACCAATGATGTGCTTACACACCTTATTCAATGTGAACTAGCATTACTTGTAGTTCTGGGTAAAGTTTGGTAAAAACGTCATTGGCAACCCTTATTCGTACAATAATGAGAATAACAATGCAAACTAGCAACTTATGTTTTCAAACCTGTTATGTTGGTACTTAATAAAAAAATCTGTCAATATAACAAAGGCATCATATACAATTTAATGTTTAAGGTTATGTCCAGAGTTTGGAAATATCTCAAGGTACTATATTGCAGTTACTATGACAGAGGAATTTATAAGTGCCAAATAGGCTGAACAAACTATATAAACTTTCACAAAAACTTTTTTCCTCATAAACAATGTTTTCACAATAACCACAAATGGTTTGGTTTATTCAGTCTACCTCTGGGTTTTTTCCTCAGAGGCTCTTCCTCTGTCTCCCTCCCTCCATCTTTAGCCTGGTCTTCCATCTGGGATGAAATTTGTTAAGGAACAGTCAGATTTCTTTCAGTAGATCATCTGATAAGAAAAACAGAAGAATAACTCGTATGATATGATTGGTTCTGTCACTCATTTATTTTTTTGGAAAGATTTGAGATGGGTTTAGGCGGTTGTGGTTAAAGGTGGGGTATAATCTCAAAGTTTAAAGATAATAGAACCTCTCAGTTTTGTTCGATGTTAATTCTTTTATTCATGTAGACAATACTTTCTAGTAAACAAAACACTATTATTTCGAAGCGTCACCTACTTAGCCAGATATCGCGGTTCAAAGTGAGTAAATTTGGCCTGCTCATTATCTCATTCTTCAAACGGTTTTCCGCGGCCCCTCAGTGTAGCATAACCTTCGTAAGCAATGTGACGTCATACACAGGAGTTGCTACAATGAAATCCGTAGGCGATTTGTCGATTTTCATCGATGATTCGTTTAAAACACAATAACAACTTTTGACATTGTAAGTTTCCGAAAGAATGGGTGTTTGTGCGTCTGTAGGAAGTAAGTTCGGAGTTTTTGAAGGATTTTTCGATATTCAGTCGTGGTTTTAGTTTGGTTCTTTTACCAATCGAGCGGAGCGTTGGGTTATTTTATAGGCTACAATATGCTGTGAAATGAATAATTTCAATTGTAAACGTCTATATTTTTTTTTGTGTGCTTGATTTTAAGTTTCAAGAGGCCTGTATAGTTTGAGGTCTACTGAGTCAATATTTCTCATGGTGACTTTTTATTCATAATATAATAATTGCATTATAACTTAGAAATTTTCAACATTGTTACTGGTTAACAGTTTTTAGAGGGAAAAATCGAGCTATCGTTAAATTTATAATCTTGTTCATTTACAATTACTTACATTGAGATGGTTATTTTATTCAGTGTAATACAACTGTAGAGAAATGTGGTGGGTGATAATGTCAAAAAAATTTAAAGCATACAATGATGTACATTTATCTATGATAAGGAATCATGATTAATATCAAATCGAAATGAAAAGGGCGTTTTCTTTTTCGGTACACATTTTCTTTCAGATTCTGTTCCATCAATATAATGTTATTTGGGTAAAATCGATGAAATGTTAATGTAGAATGCTGAAAATCTAGCTTTTAATTTCTATATTAATTCTATATTGTTCAGAAGTCCTGTCATATGACGTAACTGGTGATACTGAACTGGTCGTTAGTTAAAATAAAGATACAAATATAGGCGACATTCAGTCTGGACATAGTGAGCCAATCAAAATTAGGAATGTTATATTCAGCCAACGAATTTAAGAATATTATGTTTTGTTGATTCATCGGTGATAGCAGCCGGTCATTCACTATTATGTATGATGCACACATGGATTAGCAATCGTATGGTGACAACAGGTTAGTTATTTAAATCAATAAGGACATCGTTAAGTGTTGTTTACATGCGAACTAGTTAGAAAATCATGACAATGTAGTGCAACAATTGATATGTATTTCTTTTAATTTGTAAAATGATATAGATATATACGTCGCATAAGTCTCGTTTTTCGTTGCGTAGGATTAGCATGAATTCTGGTTTGTTTGCCGATCCAATTTTGTATAAATGTGGAAACACATTGTTTAATTAATTGTTTTATTGAATCAAAATACTTTGAGATAGTATCCTACATATGTTCTGTTATTTCATTTGAACTGTTAAATAATGAAATAGATAAACGTGAGACAAAGTAACGAGATATGTATCCCGATCATTTGATACATTCGCTTGTTCTTCATTCAAATCTTTGTCATCGCTTGACTTACGTTGTTCAAAGCGAGATCTCATTGCTAGAATAAGAGTCTGACATAACGGAAAAGGTCAGTGATGGACATTCACGCAGTAACTCTATAGAACTGACACTTCAAAATGACACAAAGAAAAGACAATGGCAGTAGATTTACGCTGAAATATCCACTCGGCATTATCAGAGACTAAACAATCTAAACACACGTGTACAACAACCAAAGTTAATTAACGACTGAATAGAATATGCCGACATTGTTTCTAATAGCTTTGAAGGCTGTTTTGACAAGTGAGATCAGTGAAAAATACGTGAAGGCTATATGAGTGTATAATGTAAACAATAACATAAGCCAGCTACTCGTTGAGCAGGGCTCCTGAGTAACACGTCACACCTCTGCCAGCAGATGATTGGCTAATTAAAGGTTTGGCGTCTGTAAAAATGAAGTATTTTTTAAAAACCTTTTTTCTACTATTTTGGGATGGATTTGTTATCCAATATTTCTGTGTCATTATTCTGTACTGTTGTCAGAATCCTTTCCGCGAAGCCTACCCCCTGAGGTATATCAAATAAACAGTTTACCATTTCACAAATACCTCCTAAATTCAGGCGGGCTAAGCACATATAAGCTAGTTTAGGACCTTCTGACAATATGGCTTACGACTTAAACCTTAGTCGTAAATTTGTTTATGAGGAATTGTTGCTTAGCAACATATGATCTCGTAAGAACGGGCACCAGTGAACAAACTTTTACATAGTGTATCATGTCCATTACCCATTACATATATCACATATTTAGTCTGATGAATAAATTATCAATTTATAGACCAAAAACGTTGATTAAACACATTAATTTAGATTTTCAAAGAAAATTACAGTTACTTAATAAAGAAAAAAAATATGAATTTAAACATACAGATTCAAACTTTACAAATTGTGGGTTGAAACATTATAATCGTGTGAAGCACGAGTTACTTCCCTTGCAATTAACGTTAGACCTGGAGAGTAAAGATAATGAAAAAAATGAGACATATAAGTTGCCAGAGAGTGCTTTGGCTTTGTAAAGTCATTTGTTATATAAATGTTGTTTTCAAATTAAACTTGTATGAACTCTGTTAAAATGGAAAAATCATTCTTTAATTTCAAATACTAACATTTAACATTGTACAAAAAGATACATTTTAAAATAATTACACAATTGACATTACAAAGATGCAAAAAAAATGGTATTCAGTTATTCATTGGTAATTCTGTCATGTGATTACACATTTTACCAGGTCACATTATATAATAACAAGCAGTTGTCACTAAGGTGACATGATCCCCCGCCGCCAATTAATACTTTAAAATTTAAAAATAATTTCAAGATCAGCAAAATTGACCGTCAAACATGTTGAAAGTCAAAGCTCCACTGTGACCTTGAGAAAAATGCCAAGGTCATCAAAATCTAATCAGCCCTTTGTCTTCTCAAGGAGGTACTTTGTGTAAGATATGATGGAATTCCAGTGAAGGGTTCTTGAGATATCTGCTGACAAGCTTTACATGAACATTAACATGTCGAAAACTTCAAAGTTCTGCTGTGACCTTGAAAATAATGTCAAGGTCACCAAAATCTAATCAGCTCGTCATCATTCCTAGAAGGTGCTTTGTGCAAGAAATGATGGAATTCCAGTGAATGGTTCTTGAGATATCCCGCTGACAAGCTTTACCTGTACATTAACATGTCGAAAACTTCAAAGTTCCGCTGTGATCTTGAAAATAATGTCAAGGTCACCAAAATCTAATCAGCCCTCTGTTTTTCCTTGGAGAAGCTATGTATATATGAAGAGAATCAAGCGAATGGTTATTGAGATATCCCGCTGACAAGGGTAAAATGACAAAGTCTCGTTGTGACCTTGAAATGAAGGTCAAGGTCATAAACCTCTGTAGGAACATTATTCTTCCTATGATGAACCCATATGCAAAATATGATAAGAATCCAGAGAATAGTATTTGAGTTATTCGGACGGACGGACGGACGCAGCCGAATACTATATCCCCCGCTTCGCGCTAAACGCGCGGCGGGGGATAATTAATATTTTAAGCAAATATGTGCTTGTTTGTCAATCCTTTCAGTTTCTTAATGAACAAATATGTTTAAACCACATAATATTAATTCTGACTCAATTCCATCTCATGTTACATTTCCCTCCAAAAGCAGAAATGAGGGATACAATTACCTAATTATTGTTTTGGTTTGGTTTAAACATATTCTATTCATCAGGAAAAGGATAAGGAACAAGTTCTCCAATTTATAATAACCTTTCCTTGGAATATACACAGGTGACTTACATATTGTTCAAACAACTGACAGATAGATGACAAACAGCAGTATAAGAAGATGACACAGATTCTATGAAATACATGTGGAGTAATATTAATATGCTGTACAAATCGTTTAGTCTCACTTATGAACGTTAGCACTGACTTAAACGCACTTGTATTTTGACATGGTGATAGGTCTGCACTTCCTTCTAACAAAAGTTTGAGGTCGACTGTAGTACCAACTAAATTACAATTGCACTTTACAGATGCTATACATTTTGCTCTCTGTTGCTTATATTATGGGCATTAAACAAATAATGATATGAATTCTCAACAGGGTTACCACAAGTACAGTTTGAAGTAGTCTTAATTCCAACTCTGTATAAATCAAAATTCAAACAACTTACTGAAAATCGAATTTTGGTATGAATAATATTTAGATTTCTTTGACCGTATGAATAATATTGGGGTGCGTGTACACAACGGTCAGCCATGGATGATTTAAAAGCTCAAACACTCTTTGAATTACGCACAGTTTCTGTAGATGGGAAAAAAGATTCCGTCGAATGTTCAAGCCTCGCGACAGGAATACATATATTTTGCGAGCTGCGTAGATTATATTGTGATTTAGAACCTACATTATTGGGAAGCAGTTCGTTGAGGTATAGAGGAGCCATTTCAATTTGCATTTTAAACATCAAACACAATTTTCTTCATCTCCTACGTTCTTGCAAAGTTTCCCAACCAGTTTCGTAATATAGAAATCTATGTGATGTGTATTTGGGTAAACCCGTTACTATTCGCGCGGCTTGTAATTGTATCTGTTCTAACTTTCTTATTTGTTCAAGAGTACACCCATCCCAGACTTCACATGCATATTCAAGGTGTGGCCGAATAAACATGGTATCGATCTTATTAAGAGTATTCCTACACAAAACATATTTCAAAAGTCGCATTGAGTTTACCATTTTCGAAACTTTTTGTATCATGGTTTGAATATGATCCCCCTATTTACCATTATTGGCAAGGATTACTCCAAGGTGTTTATGTTTATTTGCAAATTCAACATCAACACCATCAACATAAAGATGTGGTATATCATTATCATGATTCACCTAGAAAAGGATAGCTTCAGTCTTATCAGGGTTGTACTAGATTAACCATGTTTTACCCCATATATTCAGCTATTTAAATTAGCATTCAAACTCATTCTAATAAACCTGTTATCTGGTGATGAGTAGCCGCGAGACGAGTCATCAGCAAATAAGCGCGTTAAACAGTCTAATTCATCTGTTATGTCGTTAATGTATACAATGAATAAAGACGGACCAAGCACAGACCCTGTGGGACACCAGCGCTCAGAGTTCTTAGCATTGAAACTGATCCATTGACAAAAAAACTCTAACAGCGATCAGTTATATAACTAGCTAACCATCCAAATAACTGGCCGCTTATTCTAGCTTGAGAAGTAAACCTCTGTGCCAAACACAATCAAATGCGTTTGATACCTCGCAAAATACCATACATAAATTTTCTTTTTGTCTAATGATTCACAAATCCTGTGAAATATTTCCATTAATTGATGAGCACTTGAATGCCCTGGTTAAAAACTAGACTGATATTTATCCGGGAACTTGTTGGTGTGAAAATAGTTAAACAAATGTTTGAAAACAACTCTTTCAAATACTTTGCCAACACGGTTTATAAGAGATATGGGTCTTTAATTTGAAGTCAGAGTTCGGTCACCTTTCTTAAATAGAGGCATAACATTCTCAACTTTCCACTCAACTGGACACACAGATGTTTGTAAAGACATATTGAACAATAAGCATAAAACGTTGCTAATCGAGTAGAATAAATGTTTCAAGAGTTGGTGAATAATTTTGTCAGGACCTTACGCCTTTTTCAAGTGTAAACATCTTATGACATCTTCAATCTCAGATTTGGAAACAGTGAGGGTGTCAAAAATTGCGCCAGTTTATTGAAATATGGTTTACCTGAGTTATTATCGTCCAATGTAGAGGTAGATTGAAATACTTGGACTTTCGTGATCGTTACTAGATTTTAAAGGAGGAATGCAGGTACTCGAGCCGGATTGTTTCACCAAGTACCGTAAAAGTTTCCAATATGAACTCTTACTTTCAATGTATGCATCAAGAAGAATATTGTCAACATTAGCATTAAACATTTTTTGTGCATGGTATTTAATGTTATTAACCTTTTGACGTTGCTTTTTAAACTTTATCATATCACATAACATTTGTGTTCTGTTTGCTTGTCTCTTTTCATGCATTCTCTCGTTATACTTGAAGCAAACCAGGACTTGTCATTTGGTCTTATAGTTACTTTTTTGAAGGGATACATTGTTTGTAAAATATTCAGTCCAGTTTGTTTCATTGATAAGTGCATTTATGGTTGCGTAATCACCTGGATTATAACATGATACATCTCCAATGTATGACAAATACATGTGTATTCACTGAAGTAGTTAATGTCACGTACGTGCCTTTGTGATCACTTATCGATCTGTCAAAATCAATAACTCCACAATCAACTGTATGGATATCTTCACTGATTATGATTGGATCAAGCAGAATGCTTGAATGTGGCGTTTCCCTAGTAAGTTCCGTAATGATATTTTTCAATTTCTTAGTCAGCATACTATTTTTTAGGCTAGTACCTTTACTAGAAAGTAAGTCACCAGTTAAATCACCAATTATAGTAATTCGACTGGAAATATCAAGAGCATTTTCAATACTTGTATCAAACCTTTCCTAGGACGATAAGGAATTATACTCGGGTCGGTAAGACATACAAACTATTAGCGGTTTAGTTAGTAATTATATTTTTACCCAGATTGTTTCATCATAGATGTTTTCTAGGCTATGTAGTCTCTTAAATGCTAAATTTTATTTTATATAGATCATAACACCTCCACCAAAGGAGTTTCTATCTTTAGGGTAACCATGGTAACCGGTCCACTTCAGTGAATCATTATCAATGTTTTTGTCTAAGTGAGTTTCTGTGAATCCAACAATATGATTATCGGAAGCATACTCGCTAAGGTATTTAAGTTTATTCCTTACACTTCTTGTGTTAAAATGAAATATAGATATAGTTTTATCATGGGACCCGTGCGATTGTGGACCTGGATTAGACTCAATATCACCTGCAAGCTGCAAAAACAATAACATCAGAATGATAACATTGACGTTTCTTATTTGACTCTGTAGTGCACAAAGGAAAGCTAACACGAGAGTGTTACATGACACGGACAAGAGAATACACATGTGATACAATCCTGACAGAATAACCATTAACCATGAATAGTTACAAGCAATTCCTGGTTGAAAAGCCTTGCTTAAGCGTGTGTATTTCGAACATATTTTACACTGAAATATCCCGATTGTCACACGATTTTGCATAATATTGTTAGGCACTATCTATTAGCTCAATGAATTGAAAATGTTTTTTTGACAACTCAATCGGGAAATCCTTGTAAAATATTACAATTTCTTGCAGTCACATATCATTCAATGAAACTTGGAGAAGTGGAGACATACAAATACAGTAGAAACATTAAAGTAACAACAGTATCGTGGTAGACATAGACATAGACATAGACATAGACATAGAAAAGCTTGTGTGGATATAGACATACATAATTTATAAGAGGCATTTACATGATGTACACAAATAGAACTATTTACACATTCGTGATATTATCAAATTGTATGAATAAATTTAAATTGAAGAAGAAACAATATTTATGACAATGATTTAGAACATAGTTACGTTAAATGCGATTCTGGGGTTAAGTATTGAGATTCTGATGACATGTCTTTGGTTCGGACACATCGGATTCTCTTTGTATACATTTGAGAGATTTTAAATAAAAATAAATACGTGCAACCCCATTACAGAGTGTTTCATAATATTTAAATCGGATCACTGTCCGAACTTCGGTCATTTTGCCCTACCTTTCATTCTCATATGACGAATCCGTTCTTAATTCATAAGCTTGTTAGGTTGAACAAAGTTGGGTAGATCACATTCATGTATTTCCCACTTATTAAATCACGTTTTGTATTTGACAGACAGACAGACAGACAGACAGATAGTTTATTTAAGTCTCACCTCATTACATTAAAAGATAAAATTACAGACAATGTACACACACATAAAATATGTTTTAAAAATGCAATGAGCCACTCTATATAAAGAGTTATGAGAGACTATTATGACAACAATACAGAATTCATAAAATACATAATTTAAAAGTAATATATACACATATACAGATATAATCAAGTTGTAAACGGTTAGATAGATACATGTATGAACAAAATACAAAAAGGTATCACAAAAATGTAAGATATATATAAATACTTCTATGTATAAAAAGCTAAACGCTGTAAAGGAAACATTTTCTGCGTTTTAAAATAGAAGTGCAGGTTTTGGCAGCTAAATGACATATCACAGGGTTTGATAGAATAAAACTAACACGCTCTACATCCTGGCATCCAGAGAAGTCTTCTCTCATAGTTTCACAGCGTCTGATTAAATCATAGCGGATATCATCGTAAAGCGGACACCTTAGCAGAACATGGCATTCATCTTCAACCAATCCTGTACAAACAAAACATGTTCTTTCATCAAGTGGCGTGTTACTATACCGGCCGGTCTCTATCTTAAGTGGTGCGACTCCGCTTCTAAATTTGGCAAGCGAGCTTCTGTGTGATCTTGTTATCGGAGCTGTGACATATGGTTCTGTCGTGTAGGAGTCCTTGAAGCGGGCGTATAATCTTAGCTTGTTTCCTCCTCGACCTGACGAACTCTGTGGCTGAGATACTGTCTTCTTCCACTGATTAATATATACCTGCTGTACAGTACTCTTCACTGTTCTAGCTACATGTCGAGGGCAGTATACGTGTTGCAGATCGAGATAGTGACTTAGCCCGAGATCTGTGTACTTCTGTCTAACACGATACATCCAATTCCGTTTTCTCCTCACAACCCACTGTTCAGACCATCGCCAAATCCGATAATTTGCACGTCGATTATCCATATTTCTGAGTCGCATGAACAGCCTACTCACAGCACACCACTGTCGGGCGATAGGTGGAGTCCAGCCCATGTCTCCTCCCACTGAACCATTTGGAGCAAATCTTCTAAGTCCAAGAAAGAAGCGCTTCGCTCTGTTTTCCACAGCGTCTATACATGAATATCGGCGTGTTCCCCAGATGCTAGCTCCATAGTCGAGAACTGACCAGACCATGGTGTCAAATAGCGTTGTGTAGGTGCTGTACTGCATGTCTCCCAGGAACTTGTACTTGGAGATGAGTAGGCCAAGTGCTCGACTAGCTGAACTTGCTGCAGACTTTGCCATCCTATTGTAGTCTAGGAATTCCGATAAAAGCAATCCCAAGTAGCTGTAACATTCCACTAGCTCTAGCGAATCCGTGCCACATTTAAATGCCTGGTTAGTTCTTGGGACAGATGGGTTTCTAAAATGCATGATCTTAGACTTCTCGCTGTTTATGTTCATCTTGTTATTCTGGCACCAAGCGTTAAGACAGTCCAACATTCGGTTAAGATCAATTTCAGACTCAGCTAAAAGAATGATGTCATCTGCATATGCCATAATTCCAACTTTAGAATCGTTGATAGTTATTCCTAGGTCCAGGGCCACAATAGAGGTTAAAAGGTCATTGATGAAAAAGTTGAACATCAATGGAGAGAGCAAACATCCTTGTTTCAAGCCACTTTTGACATCAAACCATGGTGTAAAAGACCCATTTACACGTACTGAACACTGAACATTTCTGTATAATGAGCGGATTGCGTCAAACATTTTCCCCTTTATATCAGCATCCAGAAGTTTTCTCCACAAAATAGTCCTGTCAATATAATCATAGGCCTTACGAAAGTTGACAACTTTTCCCCCTGTGAAGAGCAACAGTGTCACAAGTCACAAGTAACAATTAACAAAACAAACACAACACACGGAGCACTTCCTGATCATTTTGTGATTACAGTAATGCATAATACTCTACCATCCAAACATAATTAAACTCAAAATATGTGGCTTTACAACACACAATTACTTAAAACACTTTTCAAAGGCTATTTACTAAACAATGATAGAAATAATCACTTTAATATATAATTTGTGACTGTTTCCTGTGACTTTTTTCTGTGACTTTTTTTCTGTGACCAAATTTCCTGTGACTTTTTTTCCTACATTCGGACCAATCCTCAACAGATTTGGCATACAGCTTCTTCATATCATGTAGATGTGCCTATTGGGGGATTCGACTTTTTAAAAAAAAACATTTCTTTTTGTTTCCATGGGTACAATTTTGACTACGTCTATTTGTAGGGTGGGGAAATAATTAAAATCACTGTATCCTAATCACCCCGTAGCATCACATGACTAAACTGTATGCCTAAAAAGTGTCTTGAGCGGAAGTCTTGAGTCTTGAGCAGTAGTTTTAGAGGTATGCCCCGGAAACAATGGGAACGCCGACACTGACGCTGACGGAAACTCAGCCAAGAATAACACTTCTCCCGACCTTTCGGGGGAAACATACTTCTAGTGAATGGTTCTTGAGATATTCTGCTGACAAGCAACATCTAATCAACCCTTTATCTTACCTTGTAGATGCTTTGTGTAAGATATGATTAAATTCCAGTGAATGGTTCATGACATATTCTGCTGACAAGCAACATCTAATCAGCCCCTTATCTTCCCTTGTATATGCTTTGTGTAAGATATAATGACATTCTGGTGAATGGTTCTTGACATATCCCGCTGACAAGTTTTAAATGTACATTAACATGTCGAAAATTCAAAGTTCCACTGTGACCTTGACAATGATGTCAAGGACACCAAAATCTAATCAGCCCTTGGAAATAATCATCTGATAAGTGTATTTGTTTTTATTTACAATTGTTGAAAGACTAATTCACAGGTTATCTGTAAAAAAATCAATTTTGTTTACACTTACAAAATTGAATAATACAGTAATTCTAAAAATTTACTACATTTTCAAACTCGACTTATTTGTCAATCATTATGCAGTCGATTTTTACACCATTTTGCTCTGAAATAAATTCTATTCCAGAAAAAAAGTATGATGGTGTTATGTGTTATCTTTCTGAAAACAAGAGCCTCTGATTGTATTTATAAAATTTCGATGTAATTTTGTTTTGTTACTTTTAATATTCTTCAATGAACATTGATATATTTTTAAAATAATGCATCAATCCTGATAAAATTTACACAAAAGGTTAGAAATATCCATTCACTTTTTTGTGTTCCAAATATAAGTATATGGAATAACAGTTTTTTCAAACACTAGTTAGTCACATTTATTTTAGAAATGTGTTTGTTTGTCATTCTTGTTAATTTCATGGATTTAATGAAATGTGCATTCATTTAATTTATATCAGAGGAAAATATGTGTGACAGACGAGACGACACAGTGGCATCCATTTGCAATGAATTCGAACTGACATGTGTATCTATGATTTCGTTTGAAAACGGCTATAATTTCTGTCAAATTCAAAAGGAAAACTTTAAAATAACGAACATGAATCATTAAGCAATTGTATTCTGACAATTAATTCTCAAAGTCGAGACTTGTTAATTCGTAATTTACGTTGTTAGCAGAATCGGGTTACTGCTACGGAGTACTGTTTCATGGCTGTATTTCAACTTGTGAAATCGCTGATCGGAAAGTCTTTCCATGTCATGTCAAACACATTTCGTACTTCATATTTTGTGATAATGGTGGGATTTGACATTTATTTGTCATATATACATATATATGTGTGTAATTATAATCAAATTAAAAGTCACCCACAGTGATTCTGATCGTAAAAACTTGTTACATCCGGGGGATGAGTTGACTTATGCAAATTTATAGGGTAAAGAACACTGCCTTTACAAAGTGATGAAATAATTACTACAACCTCACTATTTTGTTTTTGATCTATTTTTAGAAAAGAACATCGTTTTTAGTGTCAATTTGTTTACTTTTAACAATTTATTACACTATATGGTTAGATCGATGACCGATTGATGATGTTTTCATATTTTCGCAAATTTGCCATCATTTTCTAACATGAATATATTCAATGTCTTATTGTTTTAATAATCTAGGTTACGATATTCTAAACATAATGATGTTAACTTTTTATGCATTTTGCATGCACTTACTATTGACTTTCATCCCTTGGAATCGAATAGGTAACATTTTTATTAGAACGTCAAACACGCACCTGCAGGCAGTTTTGTGAATGAAAATACGTTCAAGATTTTTAGTTCGCCATTTCCCAACAACAATTTTACAGAGATACTAATTGCATCACGTGAAAGCCCATTGATTTCTGTGAAATGTGAACTTTTTCATTAATCACCGCACTTAGTTACACGCTTTTGTCAGTGAAGTATCCATAGTCATACTGTAGCTGTCAGCAAACGCAGCCTTCGGATCTTAATCGAGAACAGTCTATATCCTATTACTTCCTTGTGTTGACAATCTCTGAAGCGAAACTGGGTTAACTCAATGTTGTTTTTTTTTTATCACTTTATTTCTTTTTTGTAGGCATCACATTCATACACAACATACAATTTAAAAATAATGTGTACATATTGATCAAGTGTGGCAGTGGGTGTCAAATCGACAAGACAAGTTTTCGGTATACAATTACATGGTTATATGACAGTTTCAATAAAATGGGATTATGTAAAAAGGCTGTGGCATGAGGACCAGAAGGAGATGAACTTTTCATATCTACACTCAGTGTAAAGATGTTGTTTACTGACGTTATAGGTCTCTTGAAGAATTGACTTAAGACCATTGATATGCGGCCTCTTATTCTGGCATTTACAGGTATATATGTAGTGTTTAGTAACAATAAAGATCAAGTTTAGTACATCGTTTCTCTTTTCCTGGTAACCAAATATGATATGTGTTATATCTGGCTCTAAGTTGATTCCAGAATTCAATTCAATCCAATTGGACAAGTGACGCCACAAGCTTTTTACATGTACACAATCAAATATAAGATGTCTTATAGTTTCATTTGTATTGTTGCAAAATGTACATAAAGGTGAAGTTTGTAATTTGTAGATAACAGCACTTTTGTTAGTTGTCAGTATTCTATGAATAATGCGATATTGAAACCATCTTAATTTGCAACTAATAGTGCTTCGAAATGGGATACAATTATAAACTGTCCATAATTCTTTACTATATCTGAGCCAATGTCAATTTCCCATTTTCTTTCATAGTTGACTTGATTTTCTACACAATCTTTTTTTGTTAACTCAATGTGATATGCTGCTACTCTTTAGAATCATAAATCAATTTAGTTGTGTTACCTGCAGTGAACAACGCTAGTTGCGTGACGTGAGACCTGGCTCTTGATCAATGTAATATTTTGTATATGAATGTATGTTTGAATGTTTGAATGTTTGTATGTTTGTATGTTTGTATGATTGTATGTATGTATGTATGTATGTATGTATGTATGTATGTAACATGAAACGCATCTCTTTCTCTCCTTCTCTCTCTCTCTCTCTCTCTCTCTCTCTCTCTCTCTCTCTCTCTCTCTCTCTCTCTCGATCGATCGATTCTTTTAGTTAGCAATTCTTACTTATGTCTTTGATTCAAAACGAATGTAATTCTCATATATAGAGAGCTAACACAATCAGTTGATCATTTGTTTACAGCAACTAATTGATTGTTTAAGAAAGGAAACGCACAGGAAGTATTTACACAAAGCTCATTATTAATTTAAGAAAGCAGTAACATAATTACAATAATCTAAATACAGCTTACTAAACAGGAATGTTCATTATAGTATTCGACACAATAATGGCAGGGTTCAACTTGCACTGTCTGCCCACCTGCCACCATCTACAGGCACACGTACACAACTCCACATATAGGGAAATAGGGTTTCAAATGTAGCCAAATCAAAAAACGTAATATACTCTCAAGTAGCCTATCAAATACTAGTAACGTAATATAAACACATATGTAGCCTGTTAAATAAGTCACTATACTCACATATAATCCTACAAAAGACATTCTTTCATACAACCGGATAGCGTGTGTCACATGGCCGCCATTTTCCTAACCTGTTTAAACAGAACAGGACACCGAGGGGATTCCCCTTTATGATATGCTGTAGGTTGATAGTGAGCTGCGTCTGTTCACCCAACACGCTTGACCCATCTTACTTCAGTTACCTCCCTTTGTATGAATCCTTCTTTATATGCTATATTTATTACCATGAATTTCATCCACAATTGAGGTCTCTAGTCTAAATACTAAATACATAATATATTTATGACAAAGTAAATCAACATGACTTAGGTCCAGGGTATCAGTATTACATGGCTCTTGACAAAATACTAAATATATAATATATTTATGACAAGGTAAATCAACATGACTTAGGTCCAGGGTATCAGTATTACATGGCTCTTGACAAAATACTAAATATATAATATATTTATGACAAGGTAAATCAACAGGTCTTAGGTCCATGGTATAAGTATTACATGGCTTCGCTCAACATCACTTCCGTTAATATCTAGTCAGTCATTCGAATTGTTTTTCCTCAAATCATATGAATACAGACACATGAATAAAAAAAGGTGTCTTCTTAATATTAATCTTCATTCTTTATTTTTATAATTTGAGTAATGAGACATGCACTGTCAACGGTTGTATTATTGGGGAATTGAGAGAGTTGATAGTTCAACAAGTGTTCAAGCTTTGAAGAGTGACAACGAAGGTAATCAATGGACAAAGGTAGTTCATGTTGGAAGGTAATCAATGACATGGGTAGTTCATGTTGGAAGGTAATCAATGACATGGGTAGTTCATGTTGGAAGGTAATCAATGGACATGGGTAGTTCATGTTGGAAGGTAATCAATGGACATGAGTAGTTCATGTTGGAAGGTAATCAATGGACAAGGAAAGTTCATGTTGGAAGGTAATCAATGGACAAGGGTAGTTCACGTTGGAAGGTAATCAATGGACATGGGTAGTTCATGTTGGAAGGTAATCAATTGTCATGGGTAGTTCATGTTGGAAGGTAATCACTGACATGGGTAGTTCATGTTGGAAGGTAATCACTGACATGGGTAGTTCATGTTGGAAGGTAATCACTGACATGGGTAGTTCATGTTGGAAGGTAATCACTGACATGGGTAGTTCATGTAGGAAGGTAATCACTGACATGGGTAGTTCATGTTGGAAGGTAATCAATGGACATGGGTAGTTCATGTTGGAAGGTAATCAAAGGACATTTTTAGTTCATGTTGGAAGGTAATCAAAGGACATGGGTAGTTCATGTTGGAAGGTAATCAGTGACATGGGTATTTCATGTTGGAAGGTAATCAGTGACATGGGTAGTTCATGTTGGAAGGTAATCAAAGGACATGGGTAGTTCATGTTGGAAGGTAATCAGTGACATGGGTATTTCATGTTGGAAGGTAATCAATGGACATGGGTAGTTCATGTTGGAAGGTAATCAAAGGACATGGGTAGTTCATGTTGGAAGGTAATCAATGGACATTGGTAGTTCATGTTGGAAGGTAATCAAAGGACATGGGTAGTTCATGTTAGAAGGTAATCAAAGGACATGGGTATTTCATGTTGGAAGGTAATCAATGGACATGGGTAGTTCATGTTGGAAGGTAATCAAAGGACATGGGTAGTTCACGTTGGAAGGTAATCAATGGACATGGGTAGTTCATGTTGGAAGGTAATCAATGGACATGGGTAGTTCATGTTGGAAGGTAATCAAAGGACATGGGTAGTTCATGTTAGAAGGTAATCAAAGGACATGGGTATTTCATGTTGGAAGGTAATCAATGGACATGGGTAGTTCATGTTGGAAGGTAATCAAAGGACATGGGTAGTTCATGTTGGAAGGTAATCAAAGGACATGGGTAGTTCATGTTGGAAGGTAATCAATGGACATGGGTAGTTCATGTTGGAAGGTAATCAAAGGACATGGGTATTTCATGTTGGAAGGTAATCAATGGACATGGGTAGTTCATGTTGGAAGGTAATCAAAGGACATGGGTATTTCATGTTGGAAGGTAATCAATGGACATGGGTAGTTCATGTTGGAAGGTAATCAAAGGACATGGGTAGTTCATATTGGAAGGTAATCAAAGGACATGGGTAGTTCATGTTGGAAGGTAATCAATGGACATGGGTAGTTCATGTTGGAAGGTAATCAATGGACATGGGTAGTTCATGTTGGAAGGTAATCAAAGGACATGGGTATTTCATGTTGGAAGGTAATCAATGGACATGGGTAGTTCATGTTGGAAGGTAATCAAAGGACATGGGTAGTTCATATTGGAAGGTAATCAAAGGACATGGTTAGTTCATGTTGGAAGGTAATCAATGGACATGGGTAGTTCATGTTGGAAGGTAATCAAAGGACATGGGTAGTTCATGTTGGAAGGTAATCAATGGACATGGGTAGTTCATGTTGGAAGGTAATCAGTGACATGGGTAGTTCATGTTGGAAGGTAATCAAAGGACATGGGTAGTTCATGTTGGAAGGTAATCAATGGACATGGGTAGTTCATGTTGGAAGGTAATCAATGGACATGGGTAGTTCATGTTGGAAGGTAATCAATGGACATGGGTAGTTCATGTTGGAAGGTGATCAAAGGGCATGGGTAGTTCATGTTGGAAGGTAATCAATGGACATTGGTAGTTCATGTTGGAAGGTGATCAAAGGACATGGTTAGTTCATGTTGGAAGGTAATCACTGACATGGGTAGTTCATGTTGGAAGGTAATCAATGGACATGGGTAGTTCATGTTGGAAGGTAATCACTGACATGGGTAGTTCATGTTGGAAGGTAATCAATGGACATGGGTAGTTCATGTTGGAAGGTAATCAATGGACATGGGTAGTTCATGTTGGAAGGTAATCAAAGGACATGGGTAGTTCATGTTGGAAGGTAATCAATGGACATGGGTAGTTCATGTTGGAAGGTAATCAAAGGACATGGGTAGTAATAAGCAATAACGCCGAGAAAAGTGAGTAGCATCTAACTCCGTTGGCTTTCCAGACTATAACTGACGTATAGGTTCGGGACATGAGCTTTCTTATAACACTTCCAGTCACGTGATACATCATAGTCACGTGATACATCATAGTCACCTGATATTCAAGTCAGAACACGTGACGTGTAAGACAGAAGGACTGAACACGTTTTGTGTTCTGTACGATAAAATTTGTTAGAATGTTTTACGAGGCAGCCATCATTTCACCTTATATCAGTAATAACTACCATATCTTTAAAAGTTGACAACCTATGTCAAGGCAAAAACTCATATAAAACTCATATAAAATTGGTTTACATAGATACATTTTGTTTTGTGAATAACTATAAACTACCCTTCTTATAACATTAAATAATGTAAGTTTATATTTTAAACGTTGGCGATTCTCCTTCTAGACTTCTTATACATTAAAACATAGATACGTTTTTTCTGTGAATATCTGTTAAAATAGTTCAGATCTGTATCTAGCTAATATATATTAACAAGCTCGGTTTTTTAGCTCACCCCTGTTGACAGAATAAACAGTCCATTCATGTTCACTAGGTCAGAACCTGCTTAAGCATATTTGTTCGGCGATATACCAAACACAGGCGCGCCACGGTGCGATGACTCATGACACGTCGTACCTAAAAATAGTTTTTTGGCGTCAAACTACAAACTCGTTCGACTGGTCTTCAATACTGTTGGGTAGTGTTACAAAAGGCCACTGGTCTCGTTAATGAACATTGATAGGTTCATGAGCATTGGCGCATGGTGTAGTCTAATGACGTCATGCATAAATTAGCCTATTAATGAGCTACACTGCATACATTATCGGTTGCACGGTTGCATGGAGTATCTGCTTCCTCACCTTACACTCCTGGCTAAAATTAAAAAGTAGGTGTTGAGATGCAATGTTATGGTCGCTTGCTTTGAGATAGAGCGTAGAGGCGTTCAAGTCCGTATAGTGACGTCACTGCCGTCTAGGTGAGTTGTAGTTCGATGTTGTTTGCAGGTAGAATCGACTTAGCAGCGTCATTTGGTGCGAAAACTAAGTAAGTTAACAAAAAGTTGCCCATGTCCAATTAGTATGAAACCTAATAAAGGATCGGCGGTAAGTTTTGTTATATGTCGTTGTGTATGATTTAAAACCACGAATGTAGTCGAGTTGAGAAGTTTGAAAACCCAACCAAGATGGCGGGTGTCGCTCCTTTAGCCTATTTAAGAGGGGTGTGGATACTTTTGTATGCATTGTTTACATTGTGATCTTGGGTATCCTCAATTTCCTGTGAGCGGTAGTACAGGAAAGATAACGTTGCTCAACTTGCTCTCCCGTGCTATATTCCAATGGAGCTGGAGAAAAGAGTTTGCGAATTTCCTTTAAAAAACAATAATGTCTCGATTAGGAACACTGTCCACACCTTGAATGTAATCAATTTCACTCTCCGTTCTAGATACACATTATTCCTTCATTATGGTACAAATAAATAGTTTATAGTGGCAAATAACAGACACAAACATCCAAACTGAAGTTCGGCTCTTGTTGTGAAGAAAACTTGAACCAGATTATATCTTCAAATGATTTACAGGTACCTCTAGTAAATATGATGAAAGAGGTTGGTTGTTGATGAAAGAGGTTGGTTGTTGATGAAAGAGGTTGGTTGTTGATGAAAGAACTTGGTTGTTGATGAAAGAAGTTGGTTGTTGATGAAAGAGGTTGGTTGTTGATGAAAGAAGTTTGAACATTTGAACAGAGACCTTGTTTCATGATGAAACAGAATGTCCCCTTCCACAGTGGAGCATTTAGCAGTTGGGATATAGGATTATATTTAGTAGTTGGGATATAGGATTATATTTAGTAGTTGGGATTTAGGATTATATTTAGTAGTTGGGATTTAGGATTATTTTATTACAAGTAGGCAGGGATAGATGAGTGGTCATTAGTTTAGGTCAATGTGGGTTTTTACAAGTTGGTTGTTGGATTGTATACAGTATACATGTATTGTACATGTTGTATATTTTGTTGATATGTCCTATCCTGTTGAATTAATCAAATGATGAATGGTAATGTATCTGTATGTCATTGATCATACAACAAATGTAGGCTACATCTCGAAACGGGATACAGCGAGGTTGATTATGAAGTGACCTGTTATAGTACAAGTGTTCGAAGACACCAGATTCAAGACAAATTCACAAGGTTTATAAAATTACACAACACAAAGTCATATCACACGGTTAGTCTCTTGAATCAGGGTAAAATCGTCTGTTACATTGAAAACAGAATTAAATTAAACACTTTTTGAAAAAACATTGGATTTTTATCATCGTTTTTCGCTTACTCAACATGAATTTTTCCTGTACATGTAGACTGGGTTAAGCTTCCTATCTACCAATAAAAGGGTTATTAATCGCTGATTAAACTTCGCTACGGACAGCTTAAACATGTTGGGAATGATAGTTTGCTAATAATAGAATAGTTGAGTTATCAAGCCATAAAAACAAGAACACTAAGTTATCAAAGATGGAGGTAGAGTTATCACATGTTATCGCATATTGTGTTACACATTACCGCACTAATCTATATTACATGTTACCGCATATTTACTATAACTTACCGCATTATTACATCTTACGGCGTTTTTATTACAATTTACCGCAGTTATTACATCTCACGTCGCAACACCGCATCTGAATATTAAGCTAACAATTAGTTTTATTTCATACCCAATCTGATTGAAATTGACGGGTATCCGAGGAATAAAAATAGTGACAACTAGGATTGACGCGTCAATACTTAGGTCTTCAAGACTTCTGCTTGACCTAGAACTCCATGATGGACTCTCGGTTATTCATCAGATTCTCTGCTTTAAAATGAGCTATCAAACATGTCTCTATCTTCAGTAGTTTTTTTTAAAAATTCTCCAAAGAAGGTACCCCTCTGAAAATTGAAAAATCACATATTAATGGACCCCTACATTACATTTCTCACGATTAAGACAAAATGGTTACTATTTCCATACCTAGGTGTAACATAGAAAATGTTGTGCTTTAATTTCCACTTAAAAAGATGTAATCATCATTTAGATTGTATACATAATAAATGCGTTATGCCGTTCTGAATATTCAAGAAAATACTCAAAAATGCTTAAATATGAACCCCTAGACATCGCTTGCGATGTTCGAGCCTTAACTATCAACTTTTTGATGAAAGCGGTCAACATAAAAGTTGTTCTTCTTGAAATTGTGCATACGGAGGTGTATGTAAAATTTCAATAGCATAAGAAGTGAAGCAGTTATGAACCTGTCAACTTTGTTGAAAATGGCGATTTTTTAAGAATGACAAACTTATATGACTTGTCAAAGAAAAACTAAGCCAGATTTGAGCTTGAAAAATATTGTCCTTCATAAATGACGTTTCTACTTCAACATGAACTATTTAAAATATTCCTATCTTCAGAGGTTCATGATCAATCATAATCCATAGGATATACCCGTCGAAAATGCTGAAAATCACAAAATTTTACTTTTTTGAGAATATGTCCAAATTGTGCCGAAACTATCAACTTTTATATGACAGCGATGTATTATGGACTTGTAAAGCTCTTTATTAGCAAGAGATGGCTATCAATAACTTTGACATAAGTCAATTAGTTACAGAGTTATGCCCCTTTGAAATTGCAGCCAAAAAACGCCCTTTCTAAAAAGGACCATATTCAAGGGCAGATTACTCGAATTCTAGGCCGAAATTCAAAATTCTGTTAGCAAATTATATTCTACGTTGTCTTGGCTTTCAGATGAGCTATCAAACATAGCTGTATGTATTGCCGTTAGTGAGGAGAAGAAGTTTGAAGACGCGTACCCTCAAAATCGCGAAAATGCACGTAATTTTCACTTTTTTCGAAATAGCAAAAAATCTATTATTACGGCCGAAAACCGCTATAGGCCTAATCGATGAAGAATGTTGTTGCCCACATTTTGGTGAAAGTTTTATGAAAATATCTTGCTTAGTTTTCGAGCTATTGAGGTTTGAAGTTTCAACTTCAAGGGGAGATAAGTCAAGAACCAGATCGAAATTCAAAATTCGGGCTCCGTACAGAGCGAGATCTTGATACGCTCTGACATCCCAGAAAGTTTCATAAAAATCGCCTCAGCCGTTAGTTCAGAACCCGTGGGACAAAATCGGTACAAATAATAATAACTAGGATTGACACGTCAATACTTAGGTCTTCAAGACTTCTGCTTGACCTTGAACTCCATGCTGGACTCAGGGTTATTCGTCTGTTTCTCCGCTTTAAAATGAGCTATCAAACATGTCTCTATCTTCAGTAGTTTTTTTACAAAAATTCTCCAAAGAAGGTACCCCTCTGAAAACGGAAAAATCACATATTAATGGACCCCTACATTACATTTCTCACGATTAAGACAAAATGGTTAATATTTCCATATTAAGGTGCAACATAGAAAATGTTGTGCTTTAATTTCCACTTAAGAAGATGTAATCATCATTTAGATTGCATACATAATAAATGCGTTATGTTGTTTTGAATATTCAAGAAAATAGTCAAAAATGCTTAAATTTGGACCCCTAGACATCACTTGCGATGTTCGAGGCTTAACTATCAACTTTTTGATGAAAGCGGTCAACATAAAAGTTGTTCTTCTTGAAATTGTGCATACGTAGGTTTATGTATAATTTCAATAGCATAAGAAGTTAAGCAGTTATGAATCTTTCAACTTTGTTGAAAATGGCGATTTTTTAAAAATGACAAACTTCTATGACTTGTCACAAAAAAACCAAGACAGATTTGAGCTTGATAAATATTGTCCTTAATAAATGACGTTTCTACATTACCATGATCTATTTAAAGTCTTCCTATCTCCATTGGTTCATAATCAATAATTCTCCAAAGAATATACCCCTTGAAAATGCTCAAAATCACAAAATTTAACTTTTTTGAGAATATGTCCAAATTGTGTCGAAACTATCAACTTTTATATGACCTTGATGTATTATGGACTTGTTTAGCTCCTTATTAGAAAGAGAAGGTTATCAATAACTTTGACATCAGGCAATTAGTTACAGAGTTATGCCCCTTTGAAATTGCAGATGAAAAACGCCCTTTTTAAAAAGGACCATATTCAAGGGCAGATTACTCGAATTCTAGGCCGAAATTCAAAATTCTGTTAGCAAATTATATTCTACGTTGTCTTGGCTTTCGAATGAGCTATCACACATATCTGTATGTATTGCCGTGATTTAGAAGAAGATTTTTGAACACGCGTACCCTCAAACCTGCGAAAGTGCACCAAATTTTCAGTTTTTTCGAAATAGCAAAAAATCTATCATTACGGCCGAAAACCGCTATAGGCCCAATCGATGGGGAATGTTGTTGCTCACATTTTGGTGAAATTTTTTTGAAAATATCTTGGTAAGTTTTCGAGCTATTGAGGTTTGAAGTTTCAACTTCAAGGGGAGATAACTCAAGAACGAAGTCGAAAATCAAAAAAGTAAAAAAGTGTCCCCTAAGTTTGGTTACAAGCTACCTTTCCTGAAAATTTCATGCAAATCGACCCAGCCGTTACTGAGAAATCTGCTGAACAAAATTTGGTACAAAGAATAATAATAATAATAAAACTAGGATTGACGCGTCAATACTGCAGGTCTTCAAGACTTCCGCTTTGACCTTTGGGCATGGAACCTTTGTAAACAACGTTTTTGGGATTTGCACTTCTCAATAATAACTACAGGAACGGTTTGAAGCAATTTGTAAATGCAGTAAAAAAAAAGATTTTTTTTGGGCTCAAAATTTGTTTTTGCTCAAAGCGTGAATTTTCGGTGTTACATGATGGCAGAAACATGGCAAGACAGGAAAACACACTTTGGGAGTCTGTACCTCTCAATAAGAACTAAGGACGCCGATTTGAATTTTTTGTTAACACCAGGGGAAAAAAAACGCGTTTTGCTCCGATTGGACTCAAACCTTGATTTTTCTGATGCTGGCGGGATTAGAAAGTTGAGAAATCCAGGTTGCGCTCTGGACTCTAAAAAAAAAAAAAAAAAAAAAAAAAGTAAAAAGACCTCCATATATGTATGGCATTGATGCAGACAGGCAGGCTTTACTTGGTTGTTTTCTTGTGTCTATTGATTGAATCAGTTCGTCAGCATTTATATGAGCTATCAAACGTGATTCTATCTTCAGTAGTTTTCGAACAAAAAATCTCCAAAGGAAATCCCCTGAAAATCGTCAAATGTCTTCATGTCGACATTTTGCTTTAACGGTCAACTTTAACATGATCACATTCTGAAGTGGAATTGTTAAACCACAAACGATGAACAGATTGCAAAAAACAGAATTCGAATCAGAGTTTTCCTAAGCGAGTAATGTCCCTTTGAACATAGAGCCGAAAAACGCCCTTTTTAAAAAGGACCATATTCAAGGGCAGATTACTCGAATTCTAGGCCGAACTTCAATATTCGGTTAGCAAATTATATTCTACGTTGTCTTGGCTTTCGAATGAGCTATCACACATATTTGTATGTATTGCCGTGATTTAGAAGAAGATTTTTGAAGACGCGTACCCTCAAACCTGCGAAAGTGCACCAAATTTTCAGTTTTTAAGAAATAGCAAAAAATCTATCATTACGGCCGAAAACCGCTATAGGCCCAATCGATGGGGAATGTTGTTGCTCACATTTTGGTGAAATTTTTTTGAAAATATCTTGGTAAGTTTTCGAGCTATTGAGGTTTGAAGTTTCAACTTCAAGGGGAGATAACTCAAGAACGAAGTCGAAAATCAAAAAAGTAAAAAAGTGTCCCCTAAGTTTGGTTACAAGCTACCTTTCCTGAAAATTTCATGCAAATCGACCCAGCCGTTACTGAGAAATCTGCTGAACAAAATTTGGTACAAAGAATAATAATAATAATAAAACTAGGATTGACGCGTCAATACTGCAGGTCTTCAAGACTTCCGCTTTGACCTTTGGGCATGGAACCTTTGTAAACAACGTTTTTGGGATTTGCACTTCTCAATAATAACTACAGGAACGGTTTGAAGCAATTTGTAAATGCAGTAAAAAAAAAGATTTTTTTTGGGCTCAAAATTTGTTTTTGCTCAAAGCGTGAATTTTCGGTGTTACATGATGGCAGAAACATGGCAAGACAGGAAAACACACTTTGGGAGTCTGTACCTCTCAATAAGAACTAAGGACGCCGATTTGAATTTTTTGTTAACACCAGGGGAAAAAAAACGCGTTTTGCTCCGATTGGACTCAAACCTTGATTTTTCTGATGCTGGCGGGATTAGAAAGTTGAGAAATCCAGGTTGCGCTCTGGACTCTAAAAAAAAAAAAAAAAAAAAAAAAAGTAAAAAGACCTCCATATATGTATGGCATTGATGCAGACAGGCAGGCTTTACTTGGTTGTTTTCTTGTGTCTATTGATTGAATCAGTTCGTCAGCATTTATATGAGCTATCAAACGTGATTCTATCTTCAGTAGTTTTCGAACAAAAAATCTCCAAAGGAAATCCCCTGAAAATCGTCAAATGTCTTCATGTCGACATTTTGCTTTAACGGTCAACTTTAACATGATCACATTCTGAAGTGGAATTGTTAAACCACAAACGATGAACAGATTGCAAAAAACAGAATTCGAATCAGAGTTTTCCTAAGCGAGTAATGTCCCTTTGAACATAGAGCCGAAAAACGCCCTTTTTAAAAAGGACCATATTCAAGGGCAGATTACTCGAATTCTAGGCCGAACTTCAATATTCGGTTAGCAAATTATATTCTACGTTGTCTTGGCTTTCGAATGAGCTATCACACATATTTGTATGTATTGCCGTGATTTAGAAGAAGATTTTTGAAGACGCGTACCCTCAAACCTGCGAAAGTGCACCAAATTTTCAGTTTTTAAGAAATAGCAAAAAATCTATCATTACGGCCGAAAACCGCTATAGGCCCAATCGATGGGGAATGTTGTTGCTCACATTTTGGTGAAATTTTTTTGAAAATATCTTGGTAAGTTTTCGAGCTATTGAGGTTTGAAGTTTCAACTTCAAGGGGAGATAACTCAAGAACGAAGTCGAAAATCAAAAAAGTAAAAAAGTGTCCCCTAAGTTTGGTTACAAGCTACCTTTCCTGAAAATTTCATGCAAATCGACCCAGCCGTTACTGAGAAATCTGCTGAACAAAATTTGGTACAAAGAATAATAATAATAATAAAACTAGGATTGACGCGTCAATACTGCAGGTCTTCAAGACTTCCGCTTTGACCTTTGGGCATGGAACCTTTGTAAACAACGTTTTTGGGATTTGCACTTCTCAATAATAACTACAGGAACGGTTTGAAGCAATTTGTAAATGCAGTAAAAAAAAAGATTTTTTTTGGGCTCAAAATTTGTTTTTGCTCAAAGCGTGAATTTTCGGTGTTACATGATGGCAGAAACATGGCAAGACAGGAAAACACACTTTGGGAGTCTGTACCTCTCAATAAGAACTAAGGACGCCGATTTGAATTTTTTGTTAACACCAGGGGAAAAAAAACGCGTTTTGCTCCGATTGGACTCAAACCTTGATTTTTCTGATGCTGGCGGGATTAGAAAGTTGAGAAATCCAGGTTGCGCTCTGGACTCTAAAAAAAAAAAAAAAAAAAAAAAAAGTAAAAAGACCTCCATATATGTATGGCATTGATGCAGACAGGCAGGCTTTACTTGGTTGTTTTCTTGTGTCTATTGATTGAATCAGTTCGTCAGCATTTATATGAGCTATCAAACGTGATTCTATCTTCAGTAGTTTTCGAACAAAAAATCTCCAAAGGAAATCCCCTGAAAATCGTCAAATGTCTTCATGTCGACATTTTGCTTTAACGGTCAACTTTAACATGATCACATTCTGAAGTGGAATTGTTAAACCACAAACGATGAACAGATTGCAAAAAACAGAATTCGAATCAGAGTTTTCCTAAGCGAGTAATGTCCCTTTGAACATAGAGCCGAAAAACGCCCTTTTTAAAAAGGACCATATTCAAGGGCAGATTACTCGAATTCTAGGCCGAACTTCAATATTCGGTTAGCAAATTATATTCTACGTTGTCTTGGCTTTCGAATGAGCTATCACACATATTTGTATGTATTGCCGTGATTTAGAAGAAGATTTTTGAAGACGCGTACCCTCAAACCTGCGAAAGTGCACCAAATTTTCAGTTTTTAAGAAATAGCAAAAAATCTATCATTACGGCCGAAAACCGCTATAGGCCCAATCGATGGGGAATGTTGTTGCTCACATTTTGGTGAAATTTTTTTGAAAATATCTTGGTAAGTTTTCGAGCTATTGAGGTTTGAAGTTTCAACTTCAAGGGGAGATAACTCAAGAACGAAGTCGAAAATCAAAAAAGTAAAAAAGTGTCCCCTAAGTTTGGTTACAAGCTACCTTTCCTGAAAATTTCATGCAAATCGACCCAGCCGTTACTGAGAAATCTGCTGAACAAAATTTGGTACAAAGAATAATAATAATAATAAAACTAGGATTGACGCGTCAATACTGCAGGTCTTCAAGACTTCCGCTTTGACCTTTGGGCATGGAACCTTTGTAAACAACGTTTTTGGGATTTGCACTTCTCAATAATAACTACAGGAACGGTTTGAAGCAATTTGTAAATGCAGTAAAAAAAAAGATTTTTTTTGGGCTCAAAATTTGTTTTTGCTCAAAGCGTGAATTTTCGGTGTTACATGATGGCAGAAACATGGCAAGACAGGAAAACACACTTTGGGAGTCTGTACCTCTCAATAAGAACTAAGGACGCCGATTTGAATTTTTTGTTAACACCAGGGGAAAAAAAACGCGTTTTGCTCCGATTGGACTCAAACCTTGATTTTTCTGATGCTGGCGGGATTAGAAAGTTGAGAAATCCAGGTTGCGCTCTGGACTCTAAAAAAAAAAAAAAAAAAAAAAAAAGTAAAAAGACCTCCATATATGTATGGCATTGATGCAGACAGGCAGGCTTTACTTGGTTGTTTTCTTGTGTCTATTGATTGAATCAGTTCGTCAGCATTTATATGAGCTATCAAACGTGATTCTATCTTCAGTAGTTTTCGAACAAAAAATCTCCAAAGGAAATCCCCTGAAAATCGTCAAATGTCTTCATGTCGACATTTTGCTTTAACGGTCAACTTTAACATGATCACATTCTGAAGTGGAATTGTTAAACCACAAACGATGAACAGATTGCAAAAAACAGAATTCGAATCAGAGTTTTCCTAAGCGAGTAATGTCCCTTTGAACATAGAGCCGAAAAACGCCCTTTTTAAAAAGGACCATATTCAAGGGCAGATTACTCGAATTCTAGGCCGAACTTCAATATTCGGTTAGCAAATTATATTCTACGTTGTCTTGGCTTTCGAATGAGCTATCACACATATTTGTATGTATTGCCGTGATTTAGAAGAAGATTTTTGAAGACGCGTACCCTCAAACCTGCGAAAGTGCACCAAATTTTCAGTTTTTAAGAAATAGCAAAAAATCTATCATTACGGCCGAAAACCGCTATAGGCCCAATCGATGGGGAATGTTGTTGCTCACATTTTGGTGAAATTTTTTTGAAAATATCTTGGTAAGTTTTCGAGCTATTGAGGTTTGAAGTTTCAACTTCAAGGGGAGATAACTCAAGAACGAAGTCGAAAATCAAAAAAGTAAAAAAGTGTCCCCTAAGTTTGGTTACAAGCTACCTTTCCTGAAAATTTCATGCAAATCGACCCAGCCGTTACTGAGAAATCTGCTGAACAAAATTTGGTACAAAGAATAATAATAATAATAAAACTAGGATTGACGCGTCAATACTGCAGGTCTTCAAGACTTCCGCTTTGACCTTTGGGCATGGAACCTTTGTAAACAACGTTTTTGGGATTTGCACTTCTCAATAATAACTACAGGAACGGTTTGAAGCAATTTGTAAATGCAGTAAAAAAAAAGATTTTTTTTGGGCTCAAAATTTGTTTTTGCTCAAAGCGTGAATTTTCGGTGTTACATGATGGCAGAAACATGGCAAGACAGGAAAACACACTTTGGGAGTCTGTACCTCTCAATAAGAACTAAGGACGCCGATTTGAATTTTTTGTTAACACCAGGGGAAAAAAAACGCGTTTTGCTCCGATTGGACTCAAACCTTGATTTTTCTGATGCTGGCGGGATTAGAAAGTTGAGAAATCCAGGTTGCGCTCTGGACTCTAAAAAAAAAAAAAAAAAAAAAAAAAGTAAAAAGACCTCCATATATGTATGGCATTGATGCAGACAGGCAGGCTTTACTTGGTTGTTTTCTTGTGTCTATTGATTGAATCAGTTCGTCAGCATTTATATGAGCTATCAAACGTGATTCTATCTTCAGTAGTTTTCGAACAAAAAATCTCCAAAGGAAATCCCCTGAAAATCGTCAAATGTCTTCATGTCGACATTTTGCTTTAACGGTCAACTTTAACATGATCACATTCTGAAGTGGAATTGTTAAACCACAAACGATGAACAGATTGCAAAAAACAGAATTCGAATCAGAGTTTTCCTAAGCGAGTAATGTCCCTTTGAACATAGAGCCGAAAAACGCCCTTTTTAAAAAGGACCATATTCAAGGGCAGATTACTCGAATTCTAGGCCGAACTTCAATATTCGGTTAGCAAATTATATTCTACGTTGTCTTGGCTTTCGAATGAGCTATCACACATATTTGTATGTATTGCCGTGATTTAGAAGAAGATTTTTGAAGACGCGTACCCTCAAACCTGCGAAAGTGCACCAAATTTTCAGTTTTTAAGAAATAGCAAAAAATCTATCATTACGGCCGAAAACCGCTATAGGCCCAATCGATGGGGAATGTTGTTGCTCACATTTTGGTGAAATTTTTTTGAAAATATCTTGGTAAGTTTTCGAGCTATTGAGGTTTGAAGTTTCAACTTCAAGGGGAGATAACTCAAGAACGAAGTCGAAAATCAAAAAAGTAAAAAAGTGTCCCCTAAGTTTGGTTACAAGCTACCTTTCCTGAAAATTTCATGCAAATCGACCCAGCCGTTACTGAGAAATCTGCTGAACAAAATTTGGTACAAAGAATAATAATAATAATAAAACTAGGATTGACGCGTCAATACTGCAGGTCTTCAAGACTTCCGCTTTGACCTTTGGGCATGGAACCTTTGTAAACAACGTTTTTGGGATTTGCACTTCTCAATAATAACTACAGGAACGGTTTGAAGCAATTTGTAAATGCAGTAAAAAAAAAGATTTTTTTTGGGCTCAAAATTTGTTTTTGCTCAAAGCGTGAATTTTCGGTGTTACATGATGGCAGAAACATGGCAAGACAGGAAAACACACTTTGGGAGTCTGTACCTCTCAATAAGAACTAAGGACGCCGATTTGAATTTTTTGTTAACACCAGGGGAAAAAAAACGCGTTTTGCTCCGATTGGACTCAAACCTTGATTTTTCTGATGCTGGCGGGATTAGAAAGTTGAGAAATCCAGGTTGCGCTCTGGACTCTAAAAAAAAAAAAAAAAAAAAAAAAAGTAAAAAGACCTCCATATATGTATGGCATTGATGCAGACAGGCAGGCTTTACTTGGTTGTTTTCTTGTGTCTATTGATTGAATCAGTTCGTCAGCATTTATATGAGCTATCAAACGTGATTCTATCTTCAGTAGTTTTCGAACAAAAAATCTCCAAAGGAAATCCC
Source organism: Gibbula magus (assembly GCA_936450465.1). Lineage (NCBI taxonomy): Eukaryota > Metazoa > Mollusca > Gastropoda > Trochida > Trochidae > Gibbula > Gibbula magus. The sequence goes on from OW388302.1 coordinate 459,282, forward strand.
CTGAAAATCGTCAAATGTCTTCATGTCGACATTTTGCTTTAACGGTCAACTTTAACATGATCACATTCTGAAGTGGAATTGTTAAACCACAAACGATGAACAGATTGCAAAAAACAGAATTCGAATCAGAGTTTTCCTAAGCGAGTAATGTCCCTTTGAACATAGAGCCGAAAAACGCCCTTTTTAAAAAGGACCATATTCAAGGGCAGATTACTCGAATTCTAGGCCGAACTTCAATATTCGGTTAGCAAATTATATTCTACGTTGTCTTGGCTTTCGAATGAGCTATCACACATATTTGTATGTATTGCCGTGATTTAGAAGAAGATTTTTGAAGACGCGTACCCTCAAACCTGCGAAAGTGCACCAAATTTTCAGTTTTTAAGAAATAGCAAAAAATCTATCATTACGGCCGAAAACCGCTATAGGCCCAATCGATGGGGAATGTTGTTGCTCACATTTTGGTGAAATTTTTTTGAAAATATCTTGGTAAGTTTTCGAGCTATTGAGGTTTGAAGTTTCAACTTCAAGGGGAGATAACTCAAGAACGAAGTCGAAAATCAAAAAAGTAAAAAAGTGTCCCCTAAGTTTGGTTACAAGCTACCTTTCCTGAAAATTTCATGCAAATCGACCCAGCCGTTACTGAGAAATCTGCTGAACAAAATTTGGTACAAAGAATAATAATAATAATAAAACTAGGATTGACGCGTCAATACTGCAGGTCTTCAAGACTTCCGCTTTGACCTTTGGGCATGGAACCTTTGTAAACAACGTTTTTGGGATTTGCACTTCTCAATAATAACTACAGGAACGGTTTGAAGCAATTTGTAAATGCAGTAAAAAAAAAGATTTTTTTTGGGCTCAAAATTTGTTTTTGCTCAAAGCGTGAATTTTCGGTGTTACATGATGGCAGAAACATGGCAAGACAGGAAAACACACTTTGGGAGTCTGTACCTCTCAATAAGAACTAAGGACGCCGATTTGAATTTTTTGTTAACACCAGGGGAAAAAAAACGCGTTTTGCTCCGATTGGACTCAAACCTTGATTTTTCTGATGCTGGCGGGATTAGAAAGTTGAGAAATCCAGGTTGCGCTCTGGACTCTAAAAAAAAAAAAAAAAAAAAAAAAAGTAAAAAGACCTCCATATATGTATGGCATTGATGCAGACAGGCAGGCTTTACTTGGTTGTTTTCTTGTGTCTATTGATTGAATCAGTTCGTCAGCATTTATATGAGCTATCAAACGTGATTCTATCTTCAGTAGTTTTCGAACAAAAAATCTCCAAAGGAAATCCCCTGAAAATCGTCAAATGTCTTCATGTCGACATTTTGCTTTAACGGTCAACTTTAACATGATCACATTCTGAAGTGGAATTGTTAAACCACAAACGATGAACAGATTGCAAAAAACAGAATTCGAATCAGAGTTTTCCTAAGCGAGTAATGTCCCTTTGAACATAGAGCCGAAAAACGCCCTTTTTAAAAAGGACCATATTCAAGGGCAGATTACTCGAATTCTAGGCCGAACTTCAATATTCGGTTAGCAAATTATATTCTACGTTGTCTTGGCTTTCGAATGAGCTATCACACATATTTGTATGTATTGCCGTGATTTAGAAGAAGATTTTTGAAGACGCGTACCCTCAAACCTGCGAAAGTGCACCAAATTTTCAGTTTTTAAGAAATAGCAAAAAATCTATCATTACGGCCGAAAACCGCTATAGGCCCAATCGATGGGGAATGTTGTTGCTCACATTTTGGTGAAATTTTTTTGAAAATATCTTGGTAAGTTTTCGAGCTATTGAGGTTTGAAGTTTCAACTTCAAGGGGAGATAACTCAAGAACGAAGTCGAAAATCAAAAAAGTAAAAAAGTGTCCCCTAAGTTTGGTTACAAGCTACCTTTCCTGAAAATTTCATGCAAATCGACCCAGCCGTTACTGAGAAATCTGCTGAACAAAATTTGGTACAAAGAATAATAATAATAATAAAACTAGGATTGACGCGTCAATACTGCAGGTCTTCAAGACTTCCGCTTTGACCTTTGGGCATGGAACCTTTGTAAACAACGTTTTTGGGATTTGCACTTCTCAATAATAACTACAGGAACGGTTTGAAGCAATTTGTAAATGCAGTAAAAAAAAAGATTTTTTTTGGGCTCAAAATTTGTTTTTGCTCAAAGCGTGAATTTTCGGTGTTACATGATGGCAGAAACATGGCAAGACAGGAAAACACACTTTGGGAGTCTGTACCTCTCAATAAGAACTAAGGACGCCGATTTGAATTTTTTGTTAACACCAGGGGAAAAAAAACGCGTTTTGCTCCGATTGGACTCAAACCTTGATTTTTCTGATGCTGGCGGGATTAGAAAGTTGAGAAATCCAGGTTGCGCTCTGGACTCTAAAAAAAAAAAAAAAAAAAAAAAAAAGTAAAAAGACCTCCATATATGTATGGCATTGATGCAGACAGGCAGGCTTTACTTGGTTGTTTTCTTGTGTCTATTGATTGAATCAGTTCGTCAGCATTTATATGAGCTATCAAACGTGATTCTATCTTCAGTAGTTTTCGAACAAAAAATCTCCAAAGGAAATCCCCTGAAAATCGTCAAATGTCTTCATGTCGACATTTTGCTTTAACGGTCAACTTTAACATGATCACATTCTGAAGTGGAATTGTTAAACCACAAACGATGAACAGATTGCAAAAAACAGAATTCGAATCAGAGTTTTCCTAAGCGAGTAATGTCCCTTTGAACATAGAGCCGAAAAACGCCCTTTTTAAAAAGGACCATATTCAAGGGCAGATTACTCGAATTCTAGGCCGAACTTCAATATTCGGTTAGCAAATTATATTCTACGTTGTCTTGGCTTTCGAATGAGCTATCACACATATTTGTATGTATTGCCGTGATTTAGAAGAAGATTTTTGAAGACGCGTACCCTCAAACCTGCGAAAGTGCACCAAATTTTCAGTTTTTAAGAAATAGCAAAAAATCTATCATTACGGCCGAAAACCGCTATAGGCCCAATCGATGGGGAATGTTGTTGCTCACATTTTGGTGAAATTTTTTTGAAAATATCTTGGTAAGTTTTCGAGCTATTGAGGTTTGAAGTTTCAACTTCAAGGGGAGATAACTCAAGAACGAAGTCGAAAATCAAAAAAGTAAAAAAGTGTCCCCTAAGTTTGGTTACAAGCTACCTTTCCTGAAAATTTCATGCAAATCGACCCAGCCGTTACTGAGAAATCTGCTGAACAAAATTTGGTACAAAGAATAATAATAATAATAAAACTAGGATTGACGCGTCAATACTGCAGGTCTTCAAGACTTCCGCTTTGACCTTTGGGCATGGAACCTTTGTAAACAACGTTTTTGGGATTTGCACTTCTCAATAATAACTACAGGAACGGTTTGAAGCAATTTGTAAATGCAGTAAAAAAAAAGATTTTTTTTGGGCTCAAAATTTGTTTTTGCTCAAAGCGTGAATTTTCGGTGTTACATGATGGCAGAAACATGGCAAGACAGGAAAACACACTTTGGGAGTCTGTACCTCTCAATAAGAACTAAGGACGCCGATTTGAATTTTTTGTTAACACCAGGGGAAAAAAAACGCGTTTTGCTCCGATTGGACTCAAACCTTGATTTTTCTGATGCTGGCGGGATTAGAAAGTTGAGAAATCCAGGTTGCGCTCTGGACTCTAAAAAAAAAAAAAAAAAAAAAAAAAGTAAAAAGACCTCCATATATGTATGGCATTGATGCAGACAGGCAGGCTTTACTTGGTTGTTTTCTTGTGTCTATTGATTGAATCAGTTCGTCAGCATTTATATGAGCTATCAAACGTGATTCTATCTTCAGTAGTTTTCGAACAAAAAATCTCCAAAGGAAATCCCCTGAAAATCGTCAAATGTCTTCATGTCGACATTTTGCTTTAACGGTCAACTTTAACATGATCACATTCTGAAGTGGAATTGTTAAACCACAAACGATGAACAGATTGCAAAAAACAGAATTCGAATCAGAGTTTTCCTAAGCGAGTAATGTCCCTTTGAACATAGAGCCGAAAAACGCCCTTTTTAAAAAGGACCATATTCAAGGGCAGATTACTCGAATTCTAGGCCGAACTTCAATATTCGGTTAGCAAATTATATTCTACGTTGTCTTGGCTTTCGAATGAGCTATCACACATATTTGTATGTATTGCCGTGATTTAGAAGAAGATTTTTGAAGACGCGTACCCTCAAACCTGCGAAAGTGCACCAAATTTTCAGTTTTTAAGAAATAGCAAAAAATCTATCATTACGGCCGAAAACCGCTATAGGCCCAATCGATGGGGAATGTTGTTGCTCACATTTTGGTGAAATTTTTTTGAAAATATCTTGGTAAGTTTTCGAGCTATTGAGGTTTGAAGTTTCAACTTCAAGGGGAGATAACTCAAGAACGAAGTCGAAAATCAAAAAAGTAAAAAAGTGTCCCCTAAGTTTGGTTACAAGCTACCTTTCCTGAAAATTTCATGCAAATCGACCCAGCCGTTACTGAGAAATCTGCTGAACAAAATTTGGTACAAAGAATAATAATAATAATAAAACTAGGATTGACGCGTCAATACTGCAGGTCTTCAAGACTTCCGCTTTGACCTTTGGGCATGGAACCTTTGTAAACAACGTTTTTGGGATTTGCACTTCTCAATAATAACTACAGGAACGGTTTGAAGCAATTTGTAAATGCAGTAAAAAAAAAGATTTTTTTTGGGCTCAAAATTTGTTTTTGCTCAAAGCGTGAATTTTCGGTGTTACATGATGGCAGAAACATGGCAAGACAGGAAAACACACTTTGGGAGTCTGTACCTCTCAATAAGAACTAAGGACGCCGATTTGAATTTTTTGTTAACACCAGGGGAAAAAAAACGCGTTTTGCTCCGATTGGACTCAAACCTTGATTTTTCTGATGCTGGCGGGATTAGAAAGTTGAGAAATCCAGGTTGCGCTCTGGACTCTAAAAAAAAAAAAAAAAAAAAAAAAAGTAAAAAGACCTCCATATATGTATGGCATTGATGCAGACAGGCAGGCTTTACTTGGTTGTTTTCTTGTGTCTATTGATTGAATCAGTTCGTCAGCATTTATATGAGCTATCAAACGTGATTCTATCTTCAGTAGTTTTCGAACAAAAAATCTCCAAAGGAAATCCCCTGAAAATCGTCAAATGTCTTCATGTCGACATTTTGCTTTAACGGTCAACTTTAACATGATCACATTCTGAAGTGGAATTGTTAAACCACAAACGATGAACAGATTGCAAAAAACAGAATTCGAATCAGAGTTTTCCTAAGCGAGTAATGTCCCTTTGAACATAGAGCCGAAAAACGCCCTTTTTAAAAAGGACCATATTCAAGGGCAGATTACTCGAATTCTAGGCCGAACTTCAATATTCGGTTAGCAAATTATATTCTACGTTGTCTTGGCTTTCGAATGAGCTATCACACATATTTGTATGTATTGCCGTGATTTAGAAGAAGATTTTTGAAGACGCGTACCCTCAAACCTGCGAAAGTGCACCAAATTTTCAGTTTTTAAGAAATAGCAAAAAATCTATCATTACGGCCGAAAACCGCTATAGGCCCAATCGATGGGGAATGTTGTTGCTCACATTTTGGTGAAATTTTTTTGAAAATATCTTGGTAAGTTTTCGAGCTATTGAGGTTTGAAGTTTCAACTTCAAGGGGAGATAACTCAAGAACGAAGTCGAAAATCAAAAAAGTAAAAAAGTGTCCCCTAAGTTTGGTTACAAGCTACCTTTCCTGAAAATTTCATGCAAATCGACCCAGCCGTTACTGAGAAATCTGCTGAACAAAATTTGGTACAAAGAATAATAATAATAATAAAACTAGGATTGACGCGTCAATACTGCAGGTCTTCAAGACTTCCGCTTTGACCTTTGGGCATGGAACCTTTGTAAACAACGTTTTTGGGATTTGCACTTCTCAATAATAACTACAGGAACGGTTTGAAGCAATTTGTAAATGCAGTAAAAAAAAAGATTTTTTTTGGGCTCAAAATTTGTTTTTGCTCAAAGCGTGAATTTTCGGTGTTACATGATGGCAGAAACATGGCAAGACAGGAAAACACACTTTGGGAGTCTGTACCTCTCAATAAGAACTAAGGACGCCGATTTGAATTTTTTGTTAACACCAGGGGAAAAAAAACGCGTTTTGCTCCGATTGGACTCAAACCTTGATTTTTCTGATGCTGGCGGGATTAGAAAGTTGAGAAATCCAGGTTGCGCTCTGGACTCTAAAAAAAAAAAAAAAAAAAAAAAAAGTAAAAAGACCTCCATATATGTATGGCATTGATGCAGACAGGCAGGCTTTACTTGGTTGTTTTCTTGTGTCTATTGATTGAATCAGTTCGTCAGCATTTATATGAGCTATCAAACGTGATTCTATCTTCAGTAGTTTTCGAACAAAAAATCTCCAAAGGAAATCCCCTGAAAATCGTCAAATGTCTTCATGTCGACATTTTGCTTTAACGGTCAACTTTAACATGATCACATTCTGAAGTGGAATTGTTAAACCACAAACGATGAACAGATTGCAAAAAACAGAATTCGAATCAGAGTTTTCCTAAGCGAGTAATGTCCCTTTGAACATAGAGCCGAAAAACGCCCTTTTTAAAAAGGACCATATTCAAGGGCAGATTACTCGAATTCTAGGCCGAACTTCAATATTCGGTTAGCAAATTATATTCTACGTTGTCTTGGCTTTCGAATGAGCTATCACACATATTTGTATGTATTGCCGTGATTTAGAAGAAGATTTTTGAAGACGCGTACCCTCAAACCTGCGAAAGTGCACCAAATTTTCAGTTTTTAAGAAATAGCAAAAAATCTATCATTACGGCCGAAAACCGCTATAGGCCCAATCGATGGGGAATGTTGTTGCTCACATTTTGGTGAAATTTTTTTGAAAATATCTTGGTAAGTTTTCGAGCTATTGAGGTTTGAAGTTTCAACTTCAAGGGGAGATAACTCAAGAACGAAGTCGAAAATCAAAAAAGTAAAAAAGTGTCCCCTAAGTTTGGTTACAAGCTACCTTTCCTGAAAATTTCATGCAAATCGACCCAGCCGTTACTGAGAAATCTGCTGAACAAAATTTGGTACAAAGAATAATAATAATAATAAAACTAGGATTGACGCGTCAATACTGCAGGTCTTCAAGACTTCCGCTTTGACCTTTGGGCATGGAACCTTTGTAAACAACGTTTTTGGGATTTGCACTTCTCAATAATAACTACAGGAACGGTTTGAAGCAATTTGTAAATGCAGTAAAAAAAAAAGATTTTTTTTGGGCTCAAAATTTGTTTTTGCTCAAAGCGTGAATTTTCGGTGTTACATGATGGCAGAAACATGGCAAGACAGGAAAACACACTTTGGGAGTCTGTACCTCTCAATAAGAACTAAGGACGCCGATTTGAATTTTTTGTTAACACCAGGGGAAAAAAAACGCGTTTTGCTCCGATTGGACTCAAACCTTGATTTTTCTGATGCTGGCGGGATTAGAAAGTTGAGAAATCCAGGTTGCGCTCTGGACTCTAAAAAAAAAAAAAAAAAAAAAAAGTAAAAAGACCTCCATATATGTATGGCATTGATGCAGACAGGCAGGCTTTACTTGGTTGTTTTCTTGTGTCTATTGATTGAATCAGTTCGTCAGCATTTATATGAGCTATCAAACGTGATTCTATCTTCAGTAGTTTTCGAACAAAAAATCTCCAAAGGAAATCCCCTGAAAATCGTCAAATGTCTTCATGTCGACATTTTGCTTTAACGGTCAACTTTAACATGATCACATTCTGAAGTGGAATTGTTAAACCACAAACGATGAACAGATTGCAAAAAACAGAATTCGAATCAGAGTTTTCCTAAGCGAGTAATGTCCCTTTGAACATAGAGCCGAAAAACGCCCTTTTTAAAAAGGACCATATTCAAGGGCAGATTACTCGAATTCTAGGCCGAACTTCAATATTCGGTTAGCAAATTATATTCTACGTTGTCTTGGCTTTCGAATGAGCTATCACACATATTTGTATGTATTGCCGTGATTTAGAAGAAGATTTTTGAAGACGCGTACCCTCAAACCTGCGAAAGTGCACCAAATTTTCAGTTTTTAAGAAATAGCAAAAAATCTATCATTACGGCCGAAAACCGCTATAGGCCCAATCGATGGGGAATGTTGTTGCTCACATTTTGGTGAAATTTTTTTGAAAATATCTTGGTAAGTTTTCGAGCTATTGAGGTTTGAAGTTTCAACTTCAAGGGGAGATAACTCAAGAACGAAGTCGAAAATCAAAAAAGTAAAAAAGTTGTCCCCTAAGTTTGGTTACAAGCTACCTTTCCTGAAAATTTCATGCAAATCGACCCAGCCGTTACTGAGAAATCTGCTGAACAAAATTTGGTACAAAGAATAATAATAATAATAAAACTAGGATTGACGCGTCAATACTGCAGGTCTTCAAGACTTCCGCTTTGACCTTTGGGCATGGAACCTTTGTAAACAACGTTTTTGGGATTTGCACTTCTCAATAATAACTACAGGAACGGTTTGAAGCAATTTGTAAATGCAGTAAAAAAAAAGATTTTTTTTGGGCTCAAAATTTGTTTTTGCTCAAAGCGTGAATTTTCGGTGTTACATGATGGCAGAAACATGGCAAGACAGGAAAACACACTTTGGGAGTCTGTACCTCTCAATAAGAACTAAGGACGCCGATTTGAATTTTTTGTTAACACCAGGGGAAAAAAAACGCGTTTTGCTCCGATTGGACTCAAACCTTGATTTTTCTGATGCTGGCGGGATTAGAAAGTTGAGAAATCCAGGTTGCGCTCTGGACTCTAAAAAAAAAAAAAAAAAAAAAAAAAGTAAAAAGACCTCCATATATGTATGGCATTGATGCAGACAGGCAGGCTTTACTTGGTTGTTTTCTTGTGTCTATTGATTGAATCAGTTCGTCAGCATTTATATGAGCTATCAAACGTGATTCTATCTTCAGTAGTTTTCGAACAAAAAATCTCCAAAGGAAATCCCCTGAAAATCGTCAAATGTCTTCATGTCGACATTTTGCTTTAACGGTCAACTTTAACATGATCACATTCTGAAGTGGAATTGTTAAACCACAAACGATGAACAGATTGCAAAAACAGAATTCGAATCAGAGTTTTCCTAAGCGAGTAATGT
>OW388302.1:468697-601977 GCA_936450465.1 Gibbula magus
AACTTGCTTATCCCCTTTTTTGTCTAAAAAAAGAGATTTGGGCAACACTGTCCAGATTAGTGTTGCTTTTTTTCAGTTACATTTCTTTGATATATAACATATCTACATATATAACCAATAAGCTGATGTCATGAAATGTTCAGGTGTGTAAGCCTGTATCCAAACTTCCTCTATGACCTCGGCCGATTTTGGATTTTCAACTTCTTTCGTGAGATATTTTTTCCAATAAGTTAAAAATTTAAATCTCAATATCTTCAAAACTACCACGGACAATTTCACAAAACCTTCACCGAACTAGGAACAGAAAGAACAGGTTGCCATGGCGACTGTACGGCAGCCTGAAAAATTACAGATAATAAGGAATGTTTAATGTGCTGTCACAGTGACAGCGAAATGATTTAGTTTGGTATAACCAGTTTTTTCTTAACCGGTTCGCCCTAACCGGTTTCAGGCGCACGATATGCACGTGCATTTTCTATCGGCTGGCAAGGTTTGGTCGCCATGTTTTCGCACATTGTAGGCCGTCATTTATCGTCCAGGCAGCAAATAATGCTGATGTTTTTCATATACGGAATGTACTATGTACACAGGACCACAGATAAATCACCAAACTGTATGTATTTATTATTTCAATTATTTAATGGTGACATTTCATGTATAACTAGTATTTTGGGCAATGTATTGTTTGTAACCAGGCATTTGCTATTCAATGCTTTCTATACATATTTTATGGTATATTTTGCTGGTATGGTAATATAAAGAAATGCATTCATTTCCCAGTGTATGTTCAGGTTAATATAAAATTATTTTCGTTTATTATTTAGCGTAATATTCCAATTGAGGTTGTTTCGGAAAAACATACTGAAGCGCTACTAAAATATCCAAAATTGCACTTCTCGGTAACAATCTAGGGACATGAGTTATCTCCCTTGATTTAATGTTTTGTAAACATTACCGCTATATCGTAAGTAAGGTTCCGTGTGATTGGAATGTATTTTTGTGTGGTTTATTTATTTTTCCTGTGATTTATTGGTATTCACTACCCAGGAACCTATTTAAAGGTACAATTCATGTGTGTAAACAACTCTACTATACAATAAGCTGTTAAGGGTATTTATCAATAGGTGCAACTATTAAATACTTGTATTCTACATATGTTGTCTTAAATTACAAATGGACTTATGATGCCCTAATCTGTTTCAGCTTTTTACCAAACACACATGCGCTTCACATGCAATTTCCGCATCAGTCCAATGTCAAGCATCGTGTACCACCATAACCATGCAAATGGAATATCATCTGAATGGAATACTGATGTTGGATTTTGCTTTGGTTTGCTATTCAGCATATTTAACATGGGGAAAATGTTCAAAATCAACATAGAGACTTCAAACTTTTTATAAAAATATGTGCAATACTAATACAAACAAAAATGGTTATCTTTGTGAAGTTTTAGGTCTCATGGTTTAGGCGCCATTTTGATTTACAATGACATTTCGGAATTTTCACAGTTTTGTTGGTATCAGAGGTTCATGTTACATTGTGAGTTTTCAAAGAACACTTTCAGTGACATTCTTCGATCAAACATGGAGGCGAAGGTCAAAGCGGGAGTCTGAAGACCTAAGTACTGCCGCGGCAGTCCTAGTTTATTCATTTATTACTTTATAATAACATGATCCCTTCTGAAAGTAGAACCGAAAGCAGCAATTCCGGTAATGGATGCCGCCACATTGCTAAGAATTCTTTTTTACAATTTGTAGAATGTTGACATATTCTGGATACATATCTACGTTGAACTCGGGTCAGGTGCTTCCAATGAAATGAGGTCAGTGATATTTGACTATTGACATTATGTATAAATGTGTGATTTAGAGATTGTGTTTTCGTCTGCTAAATAGAGCACATATGACGTCACATGAAGTTTATATCAATAGGAACAAATTTGATTTCCTCTTTATTTTCATATGTTTTGAAAGAGAAGGTGTATGGGACATGACGATTAGTCATACAAGGACCCTGTTTCACAAAGCAATCGTATTTTAGCCAATCGTAGATTAATTTAGACAGGTTACAATTTATTGTGAGTAGCACCCAATTCGGCCGCTTGCCAGTTCGGCCGCAGAATTTCTTGCCCATTTCGGCTTTTATTGTAATGCTAGCATTAATTGTAGGCCTAAGTGGAGAAAAGGCAGCTAGGTTCTGTCTTTGCTATGAATGGATGATCGCAACACAGTCCACTGAGACATGTTGCTTAGAAATTAGAATGTTGTTTTGATGAACACTAGTAGCATAGATGTATGGTGGCAGTATGGCACTATTTTATGTGAAAGAGTGTTTATTTTGTAAGGATGAGGTGAAAGACAAGTGCCATGTTTTAATGAAATGTCCCTTATATATGCAGTTTTATTGAACAAATGTATTGATGAGATACTTTTATTAATTTTAATGATAATGAAACGTTATGTCATATCTTAGCCAACCCAAATGTATGTTTTATTGCTGCCAAAACCTGACATTTTATTCGTTCTAAACGTAAATCTTATGTATATACTTACTAATTAAATCAGCCAGAATTTGAGACTGGCAAGCGTTATGCCTTGCATTGGGAAGTTGAGATGTATCAACAGGAGGAATTACAGGAATTTGATCTCCAGGAGATGTTTTATTTACAAGTGACAGTGTTCTATTGTACTATCCCTTGATTCTAGTTTGTTCTTATGCCGATTTCCTGCCTTTCAATGGCTTTCTTCTGCATGTTCTTTACGAAATGTAAAAATATAGATAGTTGTTAGTGGTTGGTGGAATCTATATAAAATTGTTTTATTCTTTTGACATTTGTAAATTTGAATGTGTTAAGTGCCTTTTTGTAAGCTTATATAGGCCTATGCCTATGGCAAATTTCTGGAATTTATTGCAGTTGTAAGTCTACCTTTAAAAAATGGAAATGTTGTTTGGAGTAATTGAACAAAATTCGTTTTCCAGCCAAGCATTTACATTTTTCTGCATGAAATCCCTGACACTTTGCCTCCAAGAATATTATGAATTATTTATTTCCTTGATAGAATATTTACTTTATAAGATATTGATGAAGAAGAAAAAAGAAAATTGTAATTAATGTCAGGCTTGTTTTCCAGGTGGATATGATGTTTCAGTTACTTTTGCAAAGCTACAGATAAGTTTTTGGTTGATTGAGTAATGTACGCGCTTGCGTCCAATTTAATTGAGTATCCAACATTTTTTTTGAGTAACCATATAAATTGTACGCAGCTCAATCAAATCAATTGGGTATTTTACTAATTTTGCATTAACTGTCGAAATGACAAAACATAAAGCAGGTTTCACACACTAAGTACAATCCATTAAATCTTCTTAAAAATTTAGTCATAAGACAATGAAAATGTACAAAAGGTACCAAACCATTGCAATAAGTATACAAGGTGGCGCCGCAAGCAATACTTTTCGTCTCTGTCTTACAAAATTAGAAATTTTAAAATATGTAATATTTGTTTCTTATTTTTATCGCAATTTAAAGAGTATATAGGAGTATAAATGACAGTATCAATGAAATAAAGGCTTACCCATATTGATTAATAGGTTTGAAAACAAAAAGTATACATGTATGAGGAAATTTTCTCTATAAAGTTCTAGGAATTGTGGAGGTTTGTATATTCAAAACCCATTACAGTGACCCGAAACTTTAAATAACCATAGAATTTAATATATAAATCCATACAACGAACGAAACAAGAAAAAAGTGAGCATGGCTCACATACCCCCGCCATCTGCCCATTTAGAATTATAGATGTGAAGGTTGCTATGTTTAAAAAACAGCTTCAAGCATCATAATATTGTCAAAGATAATTTAAGGAACTGACTGTTATTACAAAATTTCATTCACCCAGATGTAATATTTTTCAGGTAACTTAGTGTTTCCCATTAGAGCATCACAATGGTAATTTGTACCAAGTTTAATTACAGATTCAAGGGCCATAACACTGTAAAACATAATATTTCGGAACTGGTTTTCGAACTCGATGAAGAGTATCATCTGGACTACCTCCATATTAAATTTCATTCACCTAGATGTAATAGTTTCCGAGAAAACCTGTCCCCATTGGAGCATCACAGTTCTTTTGATACTAAGTTCAGGGTCATAACTCCGTAAAAATATTATTTCAGAACTGGTTTTTGAACTCGATAAAGAGTATGGTCATGAGTACTCAAAACCAAAATTTCATTCACCTAGGTTGAACAGTATCCGAGAAAAAATGTCCCCGTTGAACGCAATAAAACTAAGTCCAAAAAGTGACGTTTCCATGGAAACAACAAAACATTTAACTCTCAGAAAATTGAAAATTGTCTGTGCGCGATCGGAAGAACATGGTTAACAACTGTACAAAGTTTGGTTGATGTACCTTTGACGGTTTTTGAGAGAATTGACCGAACGGAAGGACGGACGGACGGAATGACCGCTGTATACCCCCGCTTACTTCGTAGCAGGGGTATAAAAAGGGAGTTCACCATACTATTTTAATGGTATGTTTAGAAAACAAAGATATGGTCACAATTTTGTCCAAAGTGAGATAACTCCAAAGCTTGACCGAGTACTACTGAAATACCATTTTTATTTGAAATATATTGTAGACAAATATGTGTTCATAAAACAAAGTCTATTTTGATTAGTTACAATAAAATAAAAATGCCCCTATTTCTATAGATACATTTAAATATTCCAATGCACATGTGTGACACTGTTACTAAAAATGACCACAGAAGCTACATGGCAATGCACTTCTGACAAGTGGGAGTGTTCAGAGACAAGGTTTGTTGAACCTCTTTAAATGCTGATTCATCTGTTATTCATAATAGATATTCGATCTATACTGTAATATGAGAATTGATTCTAAAGACTTCCAAGTTGAATAATGTTACATATTTAACCTCTCATTCATTGCTTAAGATTGCGCATATTTGTTCAAAGTAGCCTTATCCGACATGTCCCAAGGCCATGCTTAACCATACATAAGGTTATTAACTCAAACAGGGTTTATTTTTCGCTGAAACAGTAACAAGACAGCCAGACTGGTCGGTTTTATCGAGTGGTATGGTAGCAAATATAACTGGTTGCTTTGTAGGCCAGCGCAATCTACTTCTTGGTAGATTTTTTTACGCAGAGCAAGGAACGATAGAGGCGCGACTATAGGTACCAGTTAATAAAAGCAAGTGGTTGCAGAAAACTGCTGAGATAATATTACAGCCTTGTAATACCAGTCGAGATCGGTTTTCAGATTTCAGTTACTGAACTGATTACCATGGTACGCATGTCAATCTTTGACATTACTTTGTGTACTCATTAGACATCGGCTTAATTGAGTATTGACGAAAATGTAAGCGTATTTGTACGCAATAGAACTTAGAGGAATTGGGTTTTTACTAAAATTAATGCTTAATTTACGCAAATACGCAGCTTATCTGTACCTCTGAAACTGTTTTGGGTAAAGTTGAGGTGTATAATGCGTTGCAGGATGTCAGACACAAACCTACAAACTTTGAAGAATAAATATTCCCTGTAGGGCTTTTTAGTTTCTGAAGTGTTACTTTCAATGAGAATTTGATGACATTACAATCAGAGTTGGTGAATCATAACTTCATGGGAATAATCCATTATGACTATGTTTTGAAGAAAAAAGAATGTGAGTTTAATGGCTTATTTTAAACACCTGAAAAATTACTCCAGCATAATTTCTGCCTGTCAATGTTTGGGAGTTGTTAAATTGATTAAAAGGACAAATGATTTTTTACATAAGTAATGAATTCATCATTGTGTTTATTTTATGTCCAGAAATACTGCAGATAAACACATATTCTTCCCACAGTATTTACTCCACTCAGTTTCTCCATCCTAACTTCTTTTACGAAGAAGAGAAAAGGGTACAGGTCCCGCCAAACAAATATAAAACAGAAGGTCAAACGTCTTCAAAGTGAACTTTAGTTACGTTTCGGGGAGTGGTTGCTACCCTTCATCAGACTTCTTTTACATATGGGTCATATTTCAAGATCCTCACAAAATACCCTTGGGTGAATTTTTGTAACATTGATAACTTTGTTATTTTTTTTAAATCAAACATTCCTTTACATGTGTAACCCACTTGTGTCTTGAGAGCAATTTGTTGCGCATCACACATAATAATATACTCTAGGCCTTTCTTTTTACACTATTGATTCCACCAATCAGGATTCTACCTTTCTAGCTGAGAAAGTGGTTGATAAGCAACAGAGTTAGGATGGAAGCTCTCTGAGGAGAAAATAGGGAAAGGCCTTTTTGGTTCAAATTGATTGATGTTGAAATATTAAAGAGAGATAACAATGGTTTGTGGGATGATAGAGATGACTCCTGGGCTTTGAATAATCAGTTTGGAGGTTGACTTGAATTACATACATGCGAGTTGAAAATTTACCGGTACTTCCTTGTTTGAATATTTTTTCAGCCATAACAAACATGGGTGCCATTGCACAAATCACGAATTATCTGATAGCCTAACATAATTAGCAAAAGTGCAATGTTAAATGATGGCAATAAGTTAGTGTGTAGTAGGTTGTTTTGTGCAACGAATCCCTGTTCAGTTATGACATGGTCCACAAAAATGGATTTTTAAAGTTCATCAAATTATATATTGAAAATTAAAGTTTGATATTATGTGATAGTGGGAAGCGAACCCTCTTTCACTGCCTAATCCACAATGAATATATACCAGTTGACCTACTCTACATCATCTCTCTATTCTTATTTTCCTTTAGATATATTAAAGGCGGTGTAGCACGTTTTTTTTCAAATTTTATTTTTGCAAATTTCCAATTTATAATGATAGTCTATGTCATTCAGATTTATTTTAGAGGGTAAAACATCTTATTACACAAACCAATTATCCGTAGTGGTAATAACGGTGTTGCGTATAAAGCAAAAATTGCATGGCGGCCATTTTATTGTGAACACATTTTATTATTTCGAATGACAAAAACGATAGCCGTGGCTTTACGGAACCATGTACACTCATTTGTAACATGACTTTCCGAAGAGAGAAGGGTGTTTCACTATTGGTGATGTTATTTTTTAAATACATTTCATCGACTTATTTGAGCGAAAAAACGTGCTACAGCGCCTTTAATAGTTCAAATCGTTATTTATGGTATCAAGGATGTAGTTTAAAATTCAAACAATAACAATCATTCTGGTGGTTTGGATATGTTTAGAGGGACAAATATGTGACGGCTTGAATTGAAAGTGAATAAGATGTTGGCTTTGTTTGTGAATAAGTTGTGAATATGTGAATTCTATTTGAGTGTTCTAGATGTGAAATATATAAACGATAGATGGGCCTAGATTTATGTTGAGACCCCTTCTCGTGTGGTGTTGTTGGTGCAGACCGTGCTTGCTATAGCCGCCTGATTACAAGGGTTCGAATAACACAGGTACTGGGCCTGAAAAGTACAAGAATTTCTACCAATGAAGGTAGTTTTAGCCAAAATGTAAATATGATAAAGTTAATTTATCAAAATAATTTTACAGATGTGTGAAATTCTATGTGCAATAGTTCATTTTAGCCCAATGGCTGCAATACTGCCGAAGCAGCGTTAAACAATAACTCACTCATTTTAGCCCAGATTTAATCATTATACATTTATGACTAAAACACAAGAAAGGGGTTAGATTTATGGATACTTATGATAGTTGACAGATCGTTTTCAAGTCATTGTATTGTTTGATAAGTACTTTCAAATTGGGGAAGAAATGGTATTTTATATTCAGATGAGATGAGTTGAGGTTTAACACTGTTCTCAAGAGTATTTCAATTATATCACAACTTAACTTCTAGTATTATTTTAAATTCAGAGTCAATGAGTATATCATCATATATACATAGATAGTGACAGTATTTCATTTAGATATTCCCCTTCCATAAAGACTCATATGTATGCAAATTTCAATTTTCAGTAGAAGTGCTTGTTTGATTGCCAAGTTCTTTGAATTTTCAATCATGGCTCGATTATCACCACTTGACTATTGATAGTTAGCCATGTTATCGATACTATTGATATGTACTATTGACACAGTAATTATCACGATAAATCGATATTTCAATCCATTGTTACACCCCTTATGTATTACAATGCAGCATTTGTACCTAAACTTTAGTACAAGAGGTAAAATTGGGATGCAATTTTTTACTGCATGTCCGTGTGTGAGCTCCCAGATTATACCCCCTTCAGAGTATACTTTGGGTAGATGGAAGCTTCCCAGAATCTACCCCAAACCCCCCTCCAATTATCTCCCCCTCCCAGAATATACCCCCATCTCCCAGAATCTACCCCTTCTAGAATCATACACCCCCCTCCAAGAATCTCCCCCTCCCAGAATCTCCTCCCATCTCCCAGAATCTAACCCCCCCTCCAAGAATCTCCCCCTCCCAGGATCTCCCACCATCTCCCAGAATCTAACCCCCCCTCCAAGAATCTCCCCCTCCCAGAACCTCTCCCCATCTCCCAGAATCTAACCCCCCCCCTCCAAGAGTCTCTCCCTCCCAGAATCTAACCCCCCCCCTCCAAGAGTCTCTCCCTCCCAGAATCTAGCCCCATCTCCCCCCCCCCCCCCCCCTCCAAGAATCTCCCCCCCCCCCTCCAAGAATGTCCCCCTCCCAGAATCTACCCCCCATCTCCCAGAATCTATCCCCCCCCCCCTCCAAGAATCTACCCCTTCCAGAATCTACCCCCATCTCCAAGAATCTACCCCCCCCCCCCCCTCAAAGAATCTCCCCCCCCCCCCTCAAAGAATCTCCCCCTCCCAGAATCTACCCCTTCTCAGAATTTAATATTTTTGGAATTGATAATGGGACTGTATGCAAGAGCTTTTTTGTGTGGAGTGTGTTGTTTTAATTTTCGAATTGTGGTGTTTACCCAGGTATACTTTGAAGGTGGGGTATATTTTCAGACTTTACACAGCGAACATGAAGTGACTTCCTTCACACTTGGGGTATGACATCGATATGGAGTAAGCACTGTTTGTGCTTATAAGAAACTTGTCATCCTGTCTGCCTGATAACATTGTGTGTATTAAAGGGAGGATTCTATTGAAGTAGAGTGCATTTTGTTTATAATTTTGCATCATGTGAAAAAGCACTGTATCATGCAAGCAGTGTAGTTATGCCTTTTTGGGTTTTGAATTTTGTTTTTGACAGTTACTATGGAAACCTCCCCACTAATGGCTCTGATACCGCTGAAGCAGTGATAAACAATAACTCACTCTCTATGGAAACTGAAAAAAAGTTGTTTCGGAACCACACAGAAAAAAAATGTAAAGCCTAGCTCAGTGAAACTTATTATGTGAAATAAACACGTGTAGATTTGTTTTGGTGAGTTTTCAACTTCTTTTGAATTTAAGTTTGGCCATTTCGATGGAAATATTTCAGTTTCATTTCTTGACCAGAACACAAACACAGTAAGGCCGAGCTCAATAACACTCGGGAAGGTTAATTTTGTAGTATGAATTTATAACCAATGATTTGAATAGCTTATTAGAATTAAATAACCCATAGATATAAAGAGCAATGTTCCCTTGAATTTCATTTCCCCCAAAAGTATGTCAATGAGGTGAGGTGAGTTAGGGAGCAGGACAAACGCTTGTTGTCCCCCGCCGCAACGCGGAACGGGGGACTATGTATTCAGCGCCGTACGTACGTACGTCCGTAGTCACATTTCTTGTTTACGTGATATCTTATGAAGCGTTGCATCCAAACTCTTCAAATTTGATGTCTGCCTACATTGTTGGAAGACGCAGACACCAGTCAATTTTGGTGACCTTAGCCTTATTTTCAAGGTCACCATGACACTTTGACCACTTTTTGAACTCTTGTTAAGGTGATATCTCATGAAACATTGCATCCAAAGTCTTCAAATTAGTTGTCAGCCTACATTGGGGAAAGATGCAGACACCAGTTGATTTTGGTGACCTTGACCTTATTTTCAAGGTCACTACAACACTTTGACCACTTTTCGAACTCTTGTGATCACCATTTATTATGACCGGTTGGACCAAATGTTTTCAAGGTCACCTCTACACTTTGACCACTTTTTGAACTTTTGTTACTCTTGTTGCGATATATCATGAACCCAAGCACCCAAAGTCTTAAAATTTGCTGATCATCATGTCACTTTTTACCAGTAATGCAATATATAAAGTAGCTCCAATGATGTGTCTTACTCACTCAATGTCACCGGCGGGGGACATTGCCATGTTAGTGGCAAACACTTGTTATTTTTTAATATACTGATACTTTACACTTCATGTGGACTCAAATCCACTTTGATAGATATATGGAGTTTGCATACACTAGTTCTACCTGAAGAATTATTTTGTAATGATAATGCATATTTTTGTTAATGTACATGTTGTAGCAACATTACTTTGATGAAAGAAACTACTGACTATAAACAAAATGTTCAGTGTAAATTCAGTGTAATATTGCACCTAAACCTTACTGCATGGAAAACTGTTCTTTCCAGCATACAAAGTTGTAGAGCCCTCGAAAAGGATTTGAAAACCAGTCCTCTTGATCTAAAGCCAGACGCACAAGCTACTGCGCTGTCCCAATAGGACAATAATGTGCAATCCTCCCCGATATTCTGTCAATATATATGTTGCATTGTTAGAATATGTAAAGTTTGTAAAAACGTAACATTCTTTCTCATTTCACAAAGCTTCCTTTACAGTTGCTGATAAAAATATGTTTTGTTTTAGAATAAAGTGAGTAGTTTGTAAGTATTAAATTACAACTTTCACATCAGCACTATAAGAAGAGTTTCTCTTCTATCATGAATTATTGAATGATCAACATCCATGATTATTGCAATGACAATGATTTCACTTATATCCTCTAACTTTGATTTCAACCCATACAAGGCCATGCACTTTTAGATGATTTTGAATAAAAATGCTGTAATGATCATTTGTGCCATTTCCTGTATTTAAGCATGACTGAGTGTGACTGAGTTTGTTATTGTGACGATATTTGTGATATCAAGATGTGATTTCAAGATTTCAGGTTTTGAACATAAATTGGCCAGAAAAAAATGATTATTTCTTTTACAGTTTTGAGCAAAATGTCCAAATTTAAGAGGGGAAAAGAACATGAAAATACACTAACTTTGTAAATGAAAACGGTTTGGCTAAAGACAAGAAACAAGAAGAATTGAGTAAAAAGACAATTATTTTTAACAGTTTTCTAGTTTGTAAATTTAGCTTAGAAACCTATCAGGGATTTTGTCTATTGTTTCCTAGGTATCCCCTCATTTTTATCTCACTCAGTTTGCTTCTGATCATAATAATAATGGTTAAACTAATTAATACTATCTATCTTTGATTCAGCTATTTTTCCTTGGAAGTGGTCAGAAGACTTTCCATTGCACAAAGGACAACAGCGTGACTGTGCATATAATTATAGAGGCATAATGTTATTGTCAATTTTTAGAAAAATATCTGTATATTAGTATCTTTTAAGTAGAATAACTAAGTGGGATACAATAGGTCTCTTATTTCTGAATCTAAGTCTGGGTTCAGGACTGGATATTCTGCAGCTTATAACCTTTTCATATTATGTGCACTTGTGCAAAAGTATCTTTCTAAGAATAAGGGTAGACTTTTGTTGCCTTTGTTGATTTAAAAAAGGCCTTTGATAGTGTTAACAGAAATAAGTTGTTGCTACTTCTTCACAGAATTGGTTTGAAGGGAAAGTTGTTTTGTAGTGTAAAGAGCATGTATAAAGTATCCAGGTCCTATGTTAAGACAAATGATGGGTTTTCAGATTTTTATGAACGTCAAAAATTAAGGAGTTAGACAAGGTTGGGTCTTTGGTCCTGTTTTATTCTCCTTATTCATAAATGAGATAGCGAATGAAATAATTCATTCTAATAGCAGAGGTATTCAGTTATAACCTGTACACCTGTAACCTCGCTGTGTTCTTCATCGGAGTGCAGCTGAACAAGGGTCTTGTGTGCGCGGTCATCACGACACCAACAAGTCTTCTATAAAAGCCTCTATATAAATTGAAAGCTTAAAGAAATAAAATAATATGGATGAAGGTACAGTACTCATAAAAGTATATACACTGCACTTTAGTCTACATCTGACCACGAGAGTCGAGTCGTGAATGCAAGTTTGAACAGACATCCATCCATCCATCCATCCATCCATCCATCCATATATCCATCCATCCATCCATGCATCGATGCATCGATCCATACATGCTTACATACATACATACCGGTACATACATACATACATACATACATACATACATACATACATACATACATACATACATACATGCATGCATGCATGCATGCATGCATGCATGCATGCATGCATGCATACATACATACATACATACATACATGCATGCATGCATACATACATACATGCATACAATACATACAATTCATACAATGATCCATACAATCCATACTTCCATCCTTCCATCCATCCATCTATACATACATACATACATACATACATACATACATACATACATACATACATACATACATACATACATGATTTCAGCTCAAAACGGTGTTAAAATGTGTCAAATATTTGTTTATCTTGAACTATTATAGTAAGAGGCCGAGGGTTGAGTAATTTGAAAGTTATGGTGAGATAACGACCCGGTGCCGAACGGTTATGGCATATCAAAGTTTCCCTGTTACTCTTGGCAGATGATGTTGTTCTTGTTGCAGATAGTAAATGGTTTACAGAAGCGGCTTGATATCCTTCAGAATTATGTGAAGGATAAAACACAATACCTCGGTTATGCTTGGGATTAAGATAAGAAAGCTTCTGGGAAATAAGACCTCAAGCTTCAACTAATTTTATATGGAAGACATGGTGATTTACTAACTTAAAGTAGGCATATATTTCTATATATCAATGTGGGCAAGTGGGCCTTCGAAATAAGATAATTACAATATAGGTATGGCCGTGTAAGAGTTTAGGAAACCGCAGTCCAAACGTCCATATCATCATGCTTACACAGGGTAAGCAGTGTCACAGCAGTCTGTTGCCGGTGCTTTCAACTTATATTTTTATCAACAAAATTAAATATACCATATTCTTTTTTTCGTTTACATAGAAACTTGTTGAATTTGGACTTTGTTCAGAGACAGGTTCGTTTCCGGAGCACAGCTCCAAAACCGTTCATCATATCTTCCTGAAACTTTGCATGTGTATTACCCACTAACTGAAGTGGTGCCTTTTGATATTTTCAGATTTTTTCTGAAACAATTTTTTTTTGGGGTTTCCATAGAAACATGAGAGCGATGTTGGTTGTTGATTTTGACTGCTTCTGGAGCAGAAGTCTAAAACCCTTAACATACCTGAAATTCAGCATCAGTAATACCCACTAACTGAAGTACGGTAGTAGATACACAAGTATCTGTCAAAGATGTGTTTTACAAATTTTGTGGAACCAGTGGGATATGTCATCTTCTGATGACTCTTGTCTTGTCTTGTCTTGACACATGATGCATGATAAAAAGGTTACAACAGGTAATTTTCCGTACCATACCCAATATTAGCCCTGGACCCATATAAGCCTTCTGGCATGCGGCCCTCAGGCTTAAACAGGGGTCTTGGGCTGTTATGGGGTATGGTATGAAACATGTTTTAACCTCTAAGTATTACAACTGGGCCCAAACTTGACATACATGTCAACCATTATCTCAAGTTGTGCCTTTTGAGGATTAGATGTAAATATCAATTTTATATATTGCAATTCCCATGGAAACCTGACTTCAACAGCGACCCAATGAGGATGTCATGTCGGAGCATATCTCCAAATCGATACACCAGGCTTTTTGGATCATCATTTTTACATGTGAGTTTGGTGATTTGTTTATGTTCATACTTCATTTAACTTACAATATATTCTGTAATTATTCGTCATTCATATATCCTAATTTACGATATTGTTAATAGACTTTGGTACCATATTGCCGTTAATCACTATTTTCTTATATTTTATACGCTTTGATCATGTACCTTGTGTGTGGATATGGAGCTTTATAAATAATTTTTTTATTTTTTTATTGTGAATTTATTTTTTGCAACTAACTGGTACATGGAAACAAGATATTTCACTGTACATTTCCTGTAAACAGAATTTGTTATCATGAATGTTTTGATATGAATGTTAAAATAGTATAGTTATGAAATAAATTTCACAATAAATAAATCAGCAGTGCCCAACATTGAAAACCTCTCTAAACTGTATGACACTTTCATCCAACCATAGATGTATGTTTATTTAAATTGTTTTTTTTTTATTCAAATAAACAAAACTTAGATGTATGTTACTCTGTATCCATTGATGTGACTTTTACTTTAAGCATTGAGGTTCAATACTTCATGATCTATTGTGATACCATGTTGTGGACGATGACAAGGCATTGTGCAAAAACTGTTGTGAAAATGATATCTCCTAGAAGATATATAGTTTGATCTTACTCCCGTGGATTTGGATTTGGACTTTTTATGATAAATGTAATGCCCAAGGTGTTAACCCTTTTTGATTGCGAACATATTTTATTCCTTGACTAAAGTAATATCTATATCCCCTCGCCAACCGACTTTGTTGTTATGGCGGATCCGATAATAAAGTTCAGATTAGACAAGATAAAATACAGACATCTTTTCTGAATCTGCTAATAACTATTTCCAGTACATATTCCTGACCTTGTCTTGCCCGGCAATCACACATGTATATGGTCATCTACAAATTGTTTATGTAGAAAAAAAAGCATTATAAGTATTTTGTACACAATAAAACAAATGAAGTGTTTTGATATTGAGTTAGAGATTGAAATTGGTCCTATCATAAGTTTAGAATAACCGATTGATCACTAGTATTATCAATGAATTCAAAATATTGAAGTTGTCTCCAATTGAGATATTGAGATGACGCTCTCATTGTTAGATTGTTGAAGGAAGTGAACAGTGAGAAAATTATCATTACTAGTAATATTTAATTTGTTTGCAGTTTCGATAGCTCTCAAGATATGATGCCATCAGTGACCACTATCAAGATTGAAGCCAAGATCAAGAAGCAACAAGAGAAGGTTTTTGACTTTAACAAGCTCCAACTGACAGAGATGAAGACGGAATATGACATCAAACTCAAAAACTGATTTAATGCATAAGAAGGGGATGATTGTGAAAGAAGTGTTGCATCATTGTGGGAACACCATCAAGACAGCTTACACAAACACATCAGAGAAGATTGTTGGTTTCAAAAGCAGAAGGGACAAGGAATGGTTAACAACAAGGACATGAAAGAAAATCAACGAAAGGAAAGACAGAAAGTGCCAGAAAGGACAAGCGATACTATGTGGAGGATGAGCGCCATTACCATCGTGAGAGTAGATATAATCTCACGGCATTACCATCGTGAGAGTAGATATAATCTCACGGCATTACCATCGTGAGAGTAGATATAATCTCACGGCATTACCATCGTGAGAGTAGATATAATCTCACGGCATTATCATCGTGAGAGTAGATATAATCTCACGGCATTATCATCGTGAGAGTAGATATAATCTCACGGCATTACCATCGTGAGAGTAGATATAATCTCACGGCATTACCATCGTGAGAGTAGATATAATCTCACGGCATTACCATCGTGAGAGTAGATATAATCTCACGGCATTACCATCGTGAGAGTAGATATAATCTCACGGCATTACCATCGTGAGAGTAGATATAATCTCACGGCATTACCATCGTGAGAGTAGATATAATCTCACGGCAAAGGCAGAGGGCAGTTGAGCAGGGTGAAAAGATTTCTAACATTCTGGTGGAAAAACTTATCAATACTTGACAAGACATGGAGGTGCTCACGACTGAGATGGAACACGCAGAGAGATGGGGGTCAACATTTTGAACAGGTACCCAATCGACCAGAGCCAGAAAACCCATTTGACCTACAGGTGCATTATGAACCTGACAACATAAGTACCTACAATGAAAGAAGTAGCAGCAGCCATCAGAGCCATGAAGAACAGGAAAGCCCCAGTAATTTATTAACTCACTTCACAGAACTGATAACAACAGTAGTCTTCACAAACCTCTTCAGTTAGATCTGGGAGAACCAAGTCATACCATCCGACTGGAACAAAGGTCCAATAGTCAAGATTCCAAGAAGGGGGACCTCAGCATAACTGACAACTGGCAAGGAATAACACTATGTACCGTAATTCTTCCATAATTTCGACCCTCAAATTTTCCAAATATTTTAACGAAATGTTCACGGTCGAAATTATCACCACTCACCTTCGTTTGTGCGCCATCTTTGTCGAAATTTTAGATTTTCATATAAATGTTTAAAACCAATTTGAAAAAGAAGGTTACACACTTCGTAAATATTAGTTAGCAAAAACTTTTAATTATGTTTGTATATGGTAATTTTATTCATATAATGAACTAATGCACCATTTTTTTTCTTCAGAAGACAAGTTACGATCGGCGAAGCCACGATTCTCAATTTATTGTTTCTGTGAAATTTGAATGTCATTTGGATTTTAAATTGTGTACCAGGAAATAAAACAATAATAATTTGGAGTTGAATTGTAATGTTCTTAGACTTGACAAAATAGATCAGGAAATTTGAAATGATATGAATCGTAATTTAGCTTTAGCGTGCATGTCTCGCATCGCTGGCTGTCCACATGTTTTCAAAGGAAGTACAATCTGATTGGTTGCTATATTAGTATAAACCAATCACAGCAGACTATCGTCATTACGGAATTCCCTTCTAGCAAGCGTATCACCAAGAACTGAGAAAAAACAATACACCAATCCTAACTATTTTTGCATTAGTTCAGATTCCTATGTGTAAAATTCATCAATAAATTATAATAAGAACCATTGTCTGTTGCTATACAAGTCAAGTTAAGAAGCATATTTTCTCAGTCATTTTTTTTTTAAACGGCATTGCGTGACAATCAAGTAGAATATATCAACAAGCTTGCTTTGCAAGAAATTACGAACATAAACAATGACAGCTGAATAATTATATTACTTTGAAAGGCTTAATTCATGCAAACTAATTATTGGTAATATTTTGAAACATATACCTCAACATATATGGTTCTGATTATCTACGATAGTGGACAGTCGTCTCTCTTGGTGTTTGGTTGAGTCTATTTGTATGTAGGGATTAACAAGTCACAAAACTTTGAAACAATTTATTACATATTCAGATTTTTAAAACTGAAATATATTTGTAAGTATGAGCTAATATCTGTCATAATATTCCAACAATATCCATTTGATAAGTAAATTGACTTATCAAAATGGAAAGGCAAAAAACATCCCCTGCAGTCATCCCTACTCAAAATAGACTATTCCAGTGACTTCACTGCAGACTTTAATGAACTAGGTCAATTGACTGTTTCAAGTCTCCCCAGAAAACATCCAGATGTTACAAAACTTATCATTAGTCATGTGACTGTTTCAAGTCTCCCCAGCAAACATCCAGATGTTACAAGCCTTATTATTGGTTAACTTTGGGACTTCCCTTCTCTTAGCCAATCAGAAAATTCAATACAAACTCTATTCATAGTGTAGCATTACTGTGTTGACAGTCTAAGTGATATATATTTATAGCCTCACACGGAAGTGATTGCTGCCTTTTCATTTATGAAAAATGAAATCATTGATAATGGATAATATGGTAACATTATTCTTAATAAAGGTATGTCATAAGTACAGTAAGTGAATAAATTGGGAAGTGTGAAAACACACCTATAGATTAGAATGTATTGTGACAAGCGTGATCAAGTTAAAACATTTCCCAAAATTTGTGTAATAAAAAATACGTGTTTTTCTCATAAAACTCACTGAAAAGAAATCACAAGACGATTGTTTATCATGGCTGTAAATAATTTGTTTTCAAAATTTGGAATGTGGTCGAATTTTTAATTTGTCAGTACTGAACTTCTGGTACAATGTCTAAATTTGGAAAGGTATTTTGAAAAAAGGGGACTCCCTAAAGTGAATGACGCATGAAATGGAATGACGAATGACGGTCAGCGCTATTTTCCATCCATTGAGACTACCACCCAAATTTTGGGTTTTATCGATTGGTAGAAACACGCTATTAACACCACTGCTCCAGTATGTCTAGAGCGAAGTAAAACTTGTTGCTGGTCTTTCGCACTCTCAAGCCTACTGTTGAGAGTGAGTGTTGACTGTTTACAATACAAAAACATAAAAACGTCCAAAATGAAGAAGCGCACATGAAAATATATTTATGGACGTTTGAGAGTAGTGTCTACAACTATTTTAATTAATTAAAGATAATTATACATTTCAATGTTTCAATGTTATTTGTAGGCTACGCTACTTTTTATACGGAAAATGTGAAGTAGGCTACCGGTTTGCATTAAATTTTAATTGATGGGGCAGTAGCACGTTTTTTGCTAATTTTATTTCCCATTTATAATGATAAAGTTTATGTCATTTGAGTTTTCTTTAGAGGGTGAAAAATCTCATTACACAAACCAATTATCCGTAGTGGTAATAACAGCTAGTGTTGCGCATAAAGCAAAAATTACATGGCGGCCATTTTATTGTGAACACAATTTATTAATTTGAATGACAAAAACGATTTCCATGGCTTTACCGAACCATGTACACTCATTTTGTAACTTGAAAACTTCAGTTTGTGTGTCTGTGTTCTTAGTATCAAAGTGGTCATTTCACAGGATGAGATACACACAGTTAAATAGTTATTTTGGGAGAAAACGTGGTCTAATTAAAACCTCTCTACACGACATGTCTCGAAATACTACTTATATAAGACATTTAACTTTCAGTTGCATTTTAAGCTATCACTTAATCGTGTAAACTACAAACATTGGCAAAACTTGTCTTCCAAAAACCAGTGACAAACGAGGTCATCTCAGAGGATTATATAGCTATTACAGCTCTTTACTTACAATATCTTTAAAAGACCTATATATGGAAATGTTAGTTATGATACACATTTTACCTTCATGATGGGATGTTAAACAAGCACTCAATCTTGTAAATTATAAACTTGGGTGAACAATTATATAGGAAGAAACGGGGGTCTAGTTTAGATCGTTTGACATGCCATATATCTCGGAATATTACCTGAAGTAACAATTATTCCTTCCTATCGCTCAAATGTACGAAATATCATCTTTGGTCAAACAGGTACTCAAACAATTGGTTATATAGACAGGAGAAAGGAGAATAACAGAAAGGAGGTTTGCTTTAATTCGTTTTACAACTATTTTGGATTATTTCTAACATTTACTATTTCCTTTACAGTTGAAATAGTCTAAAATATCAATATCAGTGGATGAGATATATACATTGGTTAGCTCGCTATATGACTTATGTGATATATTTTCCTGACAGTTTACATAATAGACAAGCTATCAATCGTATTAAATATAAACTATGGCAAAAATCATTCACCCAAACCCAATGTGAAACGTGGTAATCTCAGTGGATGAGATATAGACATTGGTTATATAGACGGAGACATGGGTCTATTTTAAATCGTTATAGATTACATATATCTCGCAATATTACTTATGTGATATATTTTCCTGACAGTTAACATAATAAACAGGCTTTCAATCGTATTAGATGGACATTTTGGCAAAAAAACGACCCCCCAAAACCTCAGTGGAAAGTGGTCATCTCAATGGATGAGATATAGACATTGGTTATATAGGTGGAGACAGGGGCCTATTTTAAATCGTTATAGATTACATATATCTCGCAATATTACTTATGTGATACATTTTCCTGACAGTTTACATAATAAACAGGCTTTCAATCGTATTAGATAGAAATTTTGGCAAGAAAACGACCCCCAAACTACTGTGGAAAGTGGTCATCTCAATGGATGAGATATAGACATTTGTTATATAGGTGGAGACAGGGGTCTATTTGAAATTGTTCTGGATTAAATATATCTCGCAATATTACTTATGTGATATATTTTCCTGACAGTTTACATAATAAACAGGCTTTCAATCGTATTAGATAGACATTTTGGCCCCAAAACGACCCCCCCAAACTACTGTGGAAAGTGGTCATCTCAATGGATGAGATATAGACAGTGGTTATATAGGTGGTTACAGGGGTCTATTTGAAATTGTTCTGGATTACATATATCTCGCAATATTACTTATGTGATATATTTTCCTGACAGTTTGCATCTTAGACAAGCTTTCAATCGTATTAGATAGAAATTTTGGCCAAAAACCGACCCCCAAACCACTGTGGAAAGTGGTCATCTCAATGGATGAGATATAGACATTGGTTATATAGGTAGAGCCAGGTGTCTATTTGAAATTGTTCTGGATTACATATATCTCGCAATATTACTTATGTGATATATTTTACTGACAGTTTACATAATAAACAGGCTTTAAATCGTATTAGATAGAAATTTTGGCAAAAAAAACGACCCCCCAAACCACTGTCGAAAGTGGTCATCTCAATGGATGAGATATAGACATTGGTTATATAGGTGGAGACAGGGGTCTATTTGAAATTGTTCTGGATTACATATATATCGCAATATTACTTATGTGAAATATTTTCCTGACAGTTTACATAATAAACAGGCTTTAAATCGTATTAGATAAAAAATTTGGCAAAAAACCGACCCCCCAAACTACTGTGGAAAGTGGTCATCTCAATGGATGAGATATAGACATTGGTTATATAGGTGGAGACAGGGGTCTATTTGAAATTGTTCTGGATTACATATATATCGCAATATTACTTATGTGAAATATTTTCCTGACAGTTTACATAATAAACAGGCTTTAAATCGTATTAGATAAAAATTTTGGCAAAAAAACGACCCCCCAAACTACTGTGGAAAGTGGTCATCTCAATGGATGAGATATAGACATTGGTTATATAGGTGGAGACAGGGGTCTATTTGAAATTGTTCTGGATTACATATATTTCGCAATATTACTTATGTGATATATTTTCCTGACAGTTTACATAATAAACAGGCTTTCAATCGTATTAGATAGACATTTTGGCCAAAAAACGACCCCCCAAACTACTGTGGAAAGTGGTCATCTCAATGGATGAGATATAGACAGTGGTTATATAGGTGGTTACAGGGGTCTATTTGAAATTGTTCTTGATTACATATATCTCGCAATATTACTTATGTGATATATTTTCCTGACAGTTTACATAATAAACAGGCTTTCAATCATATTAGATAGACATTTTGGCCAAAAAACGAACCCCAAACTACTGTGGAAGGTGGTCATCTCAATGGATGAGATATAGACATTGGTTATATAGGTGGAGACAGGGGTCTATTTGAAATTGTTCTGGATTACATATATTTCGCAATATTACTTATGTGATATATTTTCCTGACAGTTTACATAATAAACAGACTTTCAATCGTATTAGATAGACATTTTGGCCAAAAAACGACCCCCAAACTACTGTGGAAAGTGGTCATCTCAATGGATGAGATATAGACATTGGTTATATAGGTGGAGACAGGGGTCTATTTGAAATTGTTCTAGATTACATATATCTCGCAATATTACTTATGTGATATATTTTCCTGACAGTTTACATCTTAGACTAGCTTTCAATCGTATAAGATAGACATTTTGGCCAAAAAACGACCCCCCAAACTACTGTTGAAAGTGGTCATCTCAATGGATGAGATATAGACATTGGTTATATAGGTGGAGACAGGGGTCTATTTGAAATTGTTCTGGATTACATATATCTCGCAATATTACTTATGTGATATATTTTCCTGACAGTTTACATCTTAGACTAGCTTTCAATCGTATAAGATAGACATTTTGGCTAAAAAACGACCCCCCAAACTACTGTGGAAAGTGGTCATCTCAATGGATGAGATATAGACATTGGTTATATAGCCAGAGACAGGGGTCTATTTGAAATTGTTCTGGATTACATATATTTCGCAATATTACTTATGTGATATATTTTCCTGACAGTTTACATAATAAACAGGCTTTCAATCGTATTAGATAGACATTTTGGCCAAAAAACGATCCCCCAAACTACTATTGAAAGTGGTCATCTCAATGGATGAGATATAGACATTGGTTATATAGGTGGAGACAGGGGTCTATTTGAAATTGTTCTGGATTTCATATATTTCGCAATATTACTTATGTGATATATTTTCCTGACAGTTTACATAATAAACAGGCTTTCAATCGTATTAGATAGACATTTTGGCCAAAAAACGACCCCCCAAACTACTGTGGAAAGTGGTCATCTCAATGGATGAGATATAGACATTGGTTATATAGGTGGAGACAGGAGTCTATTTGAAATTGTTCTGGATTACATATATCTCGCAATATTACTTATGTGATATATTTTACTGACAGTTTACATCTTAGACTAGCTTTCAATCGTATAAGATAGA
The DNA here is from genome assembly GCA_936450465.1 of Gibbula magus. Classification (NCBI taxonomy): domain Eukaryota; kingdom Metazoa; phylum Mollusca; class Gastropoda; order Trochida; family Trochidae; genus Gibbula; species Gibbula magus. Next base: position 491,245 of record OW388302.1, read on the forward strand.
CATTTTGGCTATAAAATGACCCCCCAAACTACTGTGGAAAGTGGTCATCTCAATGGATGAGATATAGACATTGGTTATATAGCCAGAGACAGGGGTCTATTTGAAATTGTTCTGGATTACATATATTTCGCAATATTACTTATGTGATATATTTTCCTGACAGTTTACATAATAAACAGGCTTTCAATCGTATTAGATAGACATTTTGGCCAAAAAACGACCCCCCAAACTACTGTGGAAAGTGGTCATCTCAATGGATGAGATATAGACATTGGTTATATAGGTGGAGACAGGGGTCTATTTGAAATTGTTCTGGATTACATATATCTCGCAATATTACTTATGTGATATATTTTACTGACAGTTTACATCTTAGACTAGCTTTCAATCGTATAAGATAGATATTTTGGCTAAAAAACGACCCCCCAAACTACTGTGGAAAGTGGTCATCTCAATGGATGAGATATAGACATTGGTTATATAGGTGGAGACAGGGGTCTATTTGAAATTGTTCTGGATTACATATATCTCGCAATATTACTTATGTGATATATTTTCCTGACAGTTTACATAATAAACAGGCTTTCAATCGTATTAGATAGACATTTTGGCCAAAAAACGACCCCCCAAACTACTGTTGAAAGTGGTCATCTCAATGGATGAGATATAGACATTGGTTATATAGGTGGAGACAGGAGTCTATTTGAAATTGTTCTTGATTGCATATATCTCGCATCAGTTTACATCTTAGACAAGCTTTCAGTCGTATTACATACAAATTTGAGAGAAAACGGTCCCCCAAAAAACAATGTGTAAAGTGGTCATCTCAATTGATGAGATACAGACATTGATTATATAGGCAGACATGGGAGTCTTCTTTAAAGCGTTTTAGATAACATCTCACAATATTGCTTATGCGATATATTTGCATGACCGTTTACATCTTAGATAAGCTTTCAATCGTATTAAATATAAACTTTGGCAAAAATGTGAACCCCAAACCACTGTGGAAAGTGGTCATGTCAGTAGATGAGATATGGACATTGGTTATATAGCCAGAGACAGGGGTCTATTTTAAAGCGTTTATAGTTTATGAGATATAGACATTGGTTATATAGCAAAACATGGGAGTAATCGTTAAAGTATTTTATGTCACATGTTTACCTCAGAATATAACTTATATTACCTATTTGCCTGACAGTTTACTTCTTAGAGAAGCTTTAAATCGTACTGAATATAAACTCAGGCTAAACACGATCCCCCTAAACCACTGTGGAAAGTGGTCACATCAGTGGATGAGATACAGACATTGGTTATATAGGCGGAGACACGGGTCTATTTTAAATCGTTATAGGTTACATAATATTACTTATGTGATATATTTTCCTGACAGTTTACATAATAAACAGGCTTTCAATTGTATTAAATATAAACTTTGGCAAAAATATACCCCCAAAAACCAATGTGAATGAGATATAGACATTGTTTTTTAGGCGGAGACAGGGTTCTATGTTACATCGTTTTATATTACATGTACCTCAGAATATGACCTCTGTTAACTATTTCCCTGACAGATTACATCCTACACAAACTTTCGATCATATTAAATTTAAACTTTGGCCGAAAACGATCCCCCTAAACCAATGTGAGAAGTGGTCATCTCAGTGGATGAGATATAGACATTGGTTATATAGGCGGAGAAAGGGGTCTATTTTAAATCATTTTAGATTACATATATCTCGCAATATGACTAATGTGATATATTTGCCTGACATATTACATATTAGACACCCTTTCAATCGTATTAGATATAAACTGTGGCAAAATGCTATTCCCCTAAACAAATGTGAAAGTGGTCATCTCAGTGGATAAGATATACACATTCTAATAATGGTTTAAATGATGGTCTAAGATGTAAAGGTTTAGTTGAACAAGCAACATAAGTGATATTCTTTGATACAAGTCTTCTAAAAAGATTTAAAATAGACCGTTTTTCAGCCTATATAACCAATGTCTATATCTCATCCACTGAGATGACCACATTGGACACTGATGTTTGAAGATTGTTTTCTGCCAAAGTTTCTAGTTTATAGGTTTAAATGTTTGTCTAAAATGTAATGGTTACGGCAAATAAGTAAATTAAGTAATATTCTTAGATATATGTCTTCTAAAATGAATTAAAAAAAGGTCCTTTCTCTGCCTATATAAGCACTGTCTATATCTCATCCATTGAGATGACTACATTGGAAACTGATATTTAAAGATTGTTTTCCACCAAAGTTTGCATTTCATAGGTTTTAATAATTGTCGAAGATGTAAAGGTTATGGTATATAAGTAACATAAGTAATGTTTTTAGATACATGTATTGTAAAACGATTTAAAATAGACCCTTTCTTAGCCTATATAATCAATGTATATATCTCATCCACTGATATGACCACTTTGGACACTGATATTTGGAGATTGTTTTCCGCCACAGTTTGTATTTTATAGGTTTAAATGATTGTGAACGATGTAAACGTGAGGTCAAAGAAGTAACATAAGTAATATCCTTAGATATCTAGAACGATTTAAAATAAACCCTTTTCTGTGTCTGAATAATTAATGTCTATATCTCATCACGTTTTGGCCAAAGTTTTGCAGGCTGAAGTTAGCTATAGCAAGTTATTAGTTATTAGTTATTCGAATAATGAATAACTAACTGGTTAGTTATTCGTTATTCGAATAATGAATAGTTAACTGGCACGTTATTCGTTTTTCGAATATGCTGCTGGCTGCTTATTCATTCTTCAGAGTTGAACAAAGAAGTAAATATAGACATATATTAAGGGTGGAAACTGACAATATGGGGTGGGGAACCTCGTTCATCGATTACATTTAGTAAGCACTGGCTAGCTATTAGTTATTCGCATAGTCAATACCTAATTGGTAGTGCGTTAAAACTATGAGATTTAAGAATATATGCATGGAATCGTTAATGTTTAGTTTCTTCTTAATCCTCTGTCTTGTCCAGTTTCTCCTTTTCTTTGATAGAATTAAGGTGACAAATGAAAGGGTTAGAATAACACAGGGATTAACTGCAATTTTAAACTTTGATAGTTAACAGAGCTTTTTGAAAATATTTGACAATTGATTTTTATTTGGCATTTCCATATTAATATTGTTAATAGTATTCTTTTAAATAACATTCTGATGTAAAGCAAACAAAATCGAAATATTTGAATTAAATTTAATTTAATACGAAATTTTTAAACGGCAGTTAACCCCGGTGTTATCCTAACCCCTTCAAATGAGCACCGATTCTTTAGATATGTGTTGTTCTTATCCCAATGTGTCTCTTACATATCCTGATACTTATATTTGCCATAGAATACTTTCTTCTGCCGTTTCTGTAACTATACGGGATATTTAGACAGTATTAATTGTGATATCATAAAGATGAATACAACTAAACGTGACACTGATAGTGTTAAGAATAATATGATTCGCTTGTTTAGACTGATACTATCTCAAGGGACATAATGATTAGCTTTAAAGGTACTGTAGCACTATTTAGCTTTAAAGGCGCTGTAGCACGTTTCCTGCAAACTTGGCTTTCTCAAATCTTTCATCTATCTAATAAAATATATATAATATTGTTATGTTAGAGGGTAAAACTTCTCCTTGCACGACGCAATAAACTGTATCCACAGAAAATGGTTATCGGTACTGGAAGAAAATTGTGTGATGTCTGTAGCGAGAGTGGTATGGTACTTTATGGAGCGGCCATTTTAATGTGAACGCAATAAAATGGCCAAGGAGATGGACTCGCAGGGGTTTACCACACCATGTACATTCGTTTTAGAACTCTCCTTATTGATGGAGGAATATTATCAACAGCATTTGAACGTAAGAAAATGTATGTATCAACCATGTATAACCATACATCAGACACGTGTACAGCATACATCCACACCATACATCAGACATATGTCGGCATACATCCACACCATACATCAGACACGTGTACAGCATACATCCACACCATACATCAGACACATGTACAGCATACATCCACACCATACATCAGACACATGTACAGCATACATCCACACCATACATCAGACATATGTACAGCATACATCCACACCATACATCAGACACATGTACAGCATACATCCACTCCATACATCAGACACATGTACAGCATACATCCACACCATACATCAGACATGTACAGCATACATCCACACCATACATCAGACATATGTACAGCATACATCCACAATATACATCAGACACATGTACAGCATACATCCACACCATTCATCAGAGACGTGTACAGCATACATCCACACCATACATCAGACAAATGTACAGCATACATCAACACCATACATCAGAGACGTGTACAGCATACATCCACACCATACATCAGACATTTGTACAGCATGCATCCAGACCATTCATCAGACACGTTTACAGCATACATCAACACCACACATCAGATGTATTTACATCATATAATAAACATAAAATATATATACATTATACATATAGACACTAGACAAATATAGAAAAATATCTACATCATAACGATACATCCACTACATACATAAATAATATCTAAGTGATACACGCATTACATACGTCAAGCATAACTAAATGATACATCCACTACATACATCAATAATATCTAAGTGATACACGCATTACATACATCAAGCATAACTAAATGATACATCTACTACATACATCAATAATATCTAAGTGATACATCCACTACATACATCAAGCATATTTAAATGATACACACATTACATACATCAAGAACATCTAAATGATGCACCAACTACATACATCAAGAATATCTAAATGATGCACCCACTACATACATCAATAATATCTAAATAATGCATCCAATACATACGTCAAGCATAACTAAATGATACATCCACTACATACATCAATAATATCTAAGTGATACACCCACTACATACATCAATAGTATCTAAGTGATACACCCACTACATACATCAAGCATATCTCAATAATACACTCACTACATACATCAAGAATATCCAAATGATACACACATTACATACATGAGGAATATCTAAATGGTACATCCACTACATACATCAAGAATATCTAAATGATGCACCCACTACATACATCAAGAACATATAAATGATGCACCCACTACATACATGAGGAATATCTAAATGATACACACATTACATACATGAGGAATATCTAAATGGTACATCCACTACATACATCAAGAATATCTAAATGGTACATCCACTACATACATCAAGAACATATAAATGATGCACCCACTACATACATCAAGAATATCTAAATGATACACACATTACATACATGAGGAATATCTAAATGGTACATCCACTACATACATCAAGCATATATAAATGATACATCCACTACATATATCCAGCAAATATAAATAATACACCTACTACATATATTCAGCAAATATAAATGATACATAAAATACATACATCAATCATATCTAACTGATACACCAACTACACATACATCAAGCATTTATAAATGATACATCCACTACATACACCAAGCATATATAAATGATTCACCCACTACATACATCAAGCATATATACATGATACACCCACTACATACATCAAGCATATATAAATGATACACCCACTACATGTACATATATCAACCTTTAGCTTCACCGCTTGCCCCTGCTTAGGTCCTCCCTAACACTCAGTTTTAAGTGCACACAATTTGAAAATTTGCAATGTGCTTTTGTCGCAAAGTAGGGTGTGTTCTTTTTTCTAGACCCTTTCTTACGAATTGAATGTTGCTTAAAGACTAGGGGACATGTTGGATGATTTTTTTCAATTTCTTTGTAAATAATATCAGTCCATCCTCTAGCAAATCTCCTTCCACGATGATCATGTTATCTGATTTTCATCTTTGACCAAATTTCATAGGAGACGTGACAAGAAAATTTATTTTGCTTTACATATGCCTTTGGTTTCTCACCACCTTCATCAATTGTCTCAGTACCCCCATCGCCAACTGCTTCATTATGCCCTTTGTTGACATTTTCATTTTCCCCATCACCAACATTATTATTTTCCCAATCGCCACTAGTTTCATTTTCCCAATCGCCACCAGTTCCATGTTCTCCAAAGCCAATGTCATTTGTATTTTCTTCCATAACTGGAGATAGCTATGAAAGCTATAAAAACACGGCACTAAACCAATTTTAATAGAACATTACACTAGAACACGCGTAAAGACAACTTCAATGGTAACAAACCGAGAAAACGTGTTCATTCCCTGAACAGCTGGAATCAAATGAAGCTTAAGGTTCCACGTACGGAGCCCTACATTTGGTTATCAAATAGCATAACATGTCATTATGCTAGCCAATGAAAATGCTCCAAAGAGTAAACCTGCAACCTAACGGAAATAATTCTGCCCTCTAACTTCAGTGTCACGCTTAGATATTTTTCATCCAATCAAATGGCTAGATCGCAGATGTTTAACTCCAAGAAAACTGCATCTCCAACTCCAACTTTTTTCATTAATCAATCCTTAATGACAATATTGATTTCATGATTAGCTGGTAATATTGGTAAATTCCCTGATGAACATCAACGGGCTAATTCCCGTAGAAACACAACTTTCAGTCCTTGTTGACCTGAGATGTACCTCTTGCATGTACAGAGAATCAATTTGACCTTGCTACACGAAAGGTAACCCTGTGGTGGTATTGAATGTAATAAATACTTTTAATGAAAAGGGGTTGCATTATCGAAAAGTCACTAGATAGCATACGAAGTCGACGATCCAGCCCCTTATGCTATAAAAAAGTAAAGGAATGTAACGAGGTCAATACCACATGTCTGTTTGAAATTATACTTGTATATTTTATACAACGTTAACGCCATCGATCTTTCTCTAGAATGAACCATAAAACATAAAATAGAGCAATGGAATATATAGCTTATCAGGCATTATATCTTTGATGATTAAAACTATATGGGCATGAACAGTGACAAATCTACCAGCAGCTTATTGTAAAAACGAATAACGTGTCAGTTAGTTATTGATTATTTTCGAATAATGAGTAACGTACCAAATAGTTATTCATTATTGTGATAATGTATAACTAGCCAGTTCTTACTAAATGTACGAAACAAGGTTCTCCACCTTATATTATCAGTTTTTCACCCTTAATTTACATGTATATCTATATTTACTTCTTAGTTCAAATCTGAAGAATGAAGAAGCAGCCAGCAGCATATTCGAAAAACGAATAACGTGCCAGTTAGTTATTCATTATTCGGATAACGAATAACTAACCAGTTAGTTATTCATTATTCGAATATTGAATAGCTAGCCAGTGCTTTACTGAATGTAATCGATGAACGATGTTCCCCACCCCATATTGTCAGTTTCCTGCCTTAATATATGTCTATATTTACTTCTTTGTTCAACTCTGAAGAATGAATAACAGCCAGCAGCATATTCTAAAAACGAATAACGTGCCAGTTAGTTATTCATTATTCGGATAACGAATAACTAACCAGTTAGTTATTCATTATTCGAATATTGAAAAGCTAGCCAGTGCTCACTGAATGTAATCGATGAACGAGGTTCCCCACCTCATATTGTCAGTTTCCTGCCTTAATATATGTCTATATTTACTTCTTTGTTCAACTCTGAAGAATGAATAAGCAGCCAGCAGCATATTCGAAAAACGAATAACGTGCCAGTTAGTTATTCGTTATTTCGAATAACGAATAACTAATAACTAATAACTTGCTAACTTCAGCCTGCCTCAAAGTTTATATTTAACACAATTGAAAGCTTGTCTAAGATATAAACTGTCAGGCAATATATATCCCATATGTAATATTGCGAGATATATGCAATCTAAAACGATTTAAAGACTCACATGTCTGTATATAACCAGAGCCTATATCTCATCCACTAGTTTATAAAAATAATGCGATTGAAAGTTTGTCTAAGATGTACACTGTCAGGTAAATATGTCACATAAGTCATTTTCAGAGGTATATATAATATAAAACGATTTAAAAATTACCCCTGTCCCCGCCACACATAACCAATGTCTATTTTTCATCCACTGAGATGACCACTTTTGACATTGGTTTTTGGCGAATAGTATTATATTTAATACGATTGAAAGGTTGTCTAAGATGTAAGCTGTCAAGCAAATAGATAATGTAAGCTATATTCTGAGGTATATGTAATATAAAACGATTTAAAGTAGACCCCTGTCTCCGCCTATATAACCACTGTCTATATTTCATCCATTGAGATGACCACTTTCCACAGAGGTTTGAGGGGTCGTCTTTTGCCAAAGTTTCTATCTAATACGATTTAAAGCCTGTTTATTATGTAAACTGTCAGTAAAATATATCACATAAGTAATATTGCGAGATATATGTAATCCAGAACAATTTCAAATAGACCCCTGTCTCCACCTATATAACCAATGTCTATATCTCATCCATTGAGATGACCACTTTCCACAGTGGTTTGGGGGTCTTTTTTTTGGGCAAAATGTCTATCTAATACGATTGAAAGCCTGTTTATTATGTAAACTGTCAGGAAAATATATCACATATATAAGTCATATTCTGAGGTTTTGTTTAATATAAAACGTTTTAAAATAGACCCCTATCTCCGCCTATATAAGAAATGTCTCTATCTCATCCACTGAGATGACCACTTTTCACATTGGTTTAGGGGAATAGTATTTTGTCAAAGTTTATATTAAATACGATTGAAAGGTTGTCTAAGATGTAAACTGTCAGGAAAATATATCACATAATTCATTTTGCGAGATACATGTAATCTAAAACGATTTAAAAGAGACCCCTGTCTCCGCCTATAAAACAGATGTCTATATCTCATCCACTGAGATGACCACTTTTCACATAGGTTTAGGAGAATAGTATTTTGCCAAAGTTTATATTTAATACGATTGAAAGGTTGTCTAAGATGTAAGCTGTCATTCAAATAGTTATTATAAGCTATAGTCTGAGGTATATGTAATATAAAACGATTTAAAATTGACCCCTGTCTCCGCTTATATAACCACTGTCTATATTTCATCCACTGAGATGACCACTTTCCACAGAGATTTGAGGGGTCGTTTTTTGCCAAAATTTCTATCTAATACGGTTGAAAGTATGTTTATTATGTAAACTGTCACGAAAATATATCACATAAGTCATATTCTGAGGGTTTTTTTAAAGATATAAAACGTTTTAAAATAGACCCCTGTCTCCGCATATAAAAGCAATGTCTATATCTCATCCACTGAGATGACCACTTTTCACATTGGTTTTGGGGGCTTGTTTTTTGTCAAAGTTTATATTTGATACGCTTGGAAGCTTTTCTAAGATGTTAACTGTCATGCAAATATATCGCATAAGTAATATTGCGAGATGTATGTAAACTAAAACGCTTTAAAGAAGACTCCCATGTCTGCCTATATAACCAATGTCTATATCTCATCCACTGAGATTACCACTTTTCAGAATGGTTTCGGGGAGTCATGTATTGCCAAAGTTTATATTTAATACGCCTGGAAGCTTGTCTAAGATGTAAACTGTCATGCAAATATATCACATAAGTAATATTGCGAGATGTATGTAATCTAAAACGCTTTAAAGAAGACTCCCATGTCTGCCTATATAACCAATGTCTATATCTCATCCACTGAGATGACCACTTTCCACAGTAGTTTAGGGGGTCGTTTTTTGGCCAAAATGTCTATCTAATATGATTGAAAGCCTGTTTATTATGTAAACTGTCAGGAACATATATCACATAAGTAATATTGCGAGATGTATGTAATCGAAAACGCTTTAAAGAAGACTCCCATGTCTTCCTATATAACCAATGTCTATATCTCATCCACTGAGATGACCACTTTTCAGAATGGTTTCGGGGAGTCATTTATTGCCAAAGTTTATATTTAATACGCTTGGAAGCTTGTCTAAGATGTAAACTGTCATGCAAATATATCAAATAAGTAATATTGCGAAATGTATGTAATCGAAAACGCTTCAAAAGAAGACTCCCATGTCTGCCTATATAACCAATGTCTATATCTCATCCACTGAGATGACCACTTTTCAGAATGGTATCGGGGAGTCATTTATTGCCATAGTTTATATTTAATACGCTTGGAAGCTTGTCTAAGATGTAAACTGTCATGCAAATATATCAAATAAGTAATATTGCAAGATGTATGTAATCGAAAACGCTTCAAAGAAGACTCCCATGTCTGCCTATATAACCAATGTCTATATCTCATCCACTGGGATGACCACTTTTCAGAGTAGTTTAGGGGGTCGTTTTTTGGCCAAAATGTCTATCTAATATGATTGAAAGCCTGTTTATTATGTAAACTGTCAGGAACATATATCACATAAGTAATATTGCGAGATGTATGTAATCGAAAACGCTTTAAAGAAGACTCCCATGTCTTCCTATATAACCAATGTCTATATCTCATCCACTGAGATGACCACTTTTCAGAATGGTTTCGGGGAGTCATTTATTGCCAAAGTTTATATTTAATACGCTTGGAAGCTTGTCTAAGATGTAAACTGTCATGCAAATATATCAAATAAGTAATATTGCGAAATGCATGTAATCGAAAACGCTTCAAAAGAAGACTCCCATGTCTGCCTATATAACCAATGTCTATATCTCATCCACTGAGATGACCACTTTCCACAGTAGTTTAGGGGGTCGTTTTTTGGCCAAAATGTCTATCTAATATGATTGAAAGCCTGTTTATTATGTAAACTGTCAGGAAAATATATCACATAAGTAATATTGCGAGATGTATGTAATCTAAAACGCTTTAAAGAAGACTCCCATGTCTGCCTATATAACCAATGTCTATATCTCATCCACTGAGATGACCACTTTTCAGAATGGTTTCGGGGAGTCATTTATTGCCATAGTTTATATTTAATACGCTTGGAAGCTTGTCTAAGATGTAAACTGTCATGCAAATATATCAAATAAGTAATATTGCGAAATGCATGTAATCGAAAACGCTTCAAAAGAAGACTCCCATGTCTGCCTATATAACCAATGTCTATATCTCATCCACTGAGATGACCACTTTTCAGAATGGTATCGGGGAGTCATTTATTGCCATAGTTTATATTTAATACGCTTGGAAGCTTGTCTAAGATGTAAACTGTCATGCAAATATATCAAATAAGTAATATTGCAAGATGTATGTAATCGAAAACGCTTCAAAGAAGACTCCCATGTCTGCCTATATAACCAATGTCTATATCTCATCCACTGGGATGACCACTTTTCAGAGTAGTTTAGGGGGTCGTTTTTTGGCCAAAATGTCTATCTAATATGATTGAAAGCCTGTTTATTATGTAAACTGTCAGGAACATATATCACATAAGTAATATTGCGAGATGTATGTAATCGAAAACGCTTTAAAGAAGACTCCCATGTCTTCCTATATAACCAATGTCTATATCTCATCCACTGAGATGACCACTTTTCAGAATGGTTTCGGGGAGTCATTTATTGCCAAAGTTTATATTTAATACGCTTGGAAGCTTGTCTAAGATGTAAACTGTCATGCAAATATATCAAATAAGTAATATTGCGAAATGCATGTAATCGAAAACGCTTCAAAAGAAGACTCCCATGTCTGCCTATATAACCAATGTCTATATCTCATCCACTGAGATGACCACTTTCCACAGTAGTTTAGGGGGTCGTTTTTTGGCCAAAATGTCTATCTAATATGATTGAAAGCCTGTTTATTATGTAAACTGTCAGGAAAATATATCACATAAGTAATATTGCGAGATGTATGTAATCTAAAACGCTTTAAAGAAGACTCCCATGTCTGCCTATATAACCAATGTCTATATCTCATCCACTGAGATGACCACTTTTCAGAATGGTTTCGGGGAGTCATTTATTGCCATAGTTTATATTTAATACGCTTGGAAGCTTGTCTAAGATGTAAACTGTCATGCAAATATATCAAATAAGTAATATTGCGAGATGTATGTAATCGAAAACGCTTCAAAGAAGACTCCCATGTCTGCCTATATAACCAATGTCTATATCTCATCCACTGGGATGACCACTTTTCAGAATTGTTTTGGGGGGTCGTTTATTGCCAAAGTTTATATTTAATACGCTTGGAAGCTTGTCTAAGATGTAAACTGCCAGACAAATATATCACATAAGTAATATTGCGAGATGTATGTAATCGAAAACGCTTTAAAATACACCCCTGTCTTCACCTATATAACCAATGTCTATATCTCATCCACTTAGATGACCACTTTTCAAAATGGTTTCGGGGAGTCATTTATTGCCATAGTTTATATTTAATACGCTTGATAGTTTGTCTAAGATGTAAACTGTCATGCAAATATATCACATAAGTAATATTGCGAGATGTATGTAATCTAAAACGCTTTAAAGAAGACTCTCATGTCTGCCTATATAACCAATGTCTATATCTCATCCACTGAGATGACCACTTTTCAGAATGGTTTCGGGGAGTCATTTATTGCCATAGTTTATATTTAATACGCTTGATAGTTTGTCTAAGATGTAAACTGTCATGCAAATATATCAAATAAGTAATATTGCGAGATGTATGTAATCTAAAACGCTTTAAAGAAGACTCCCATGTCTGCCTATATAACCAATGTCTATATCTCATCCGCTGAGATGACCACTTTTCAGAATGGTTTCGGGGAGTCATTTATTGCCAAAGTTTATATTTATTACGCTTGGAAGCTTGTCTAAGATGTAAACTGTCATGCAAATATACCAAATAAGTAATATTGCGAGATGTATGTAATCGAAAACGCTTTAAAGAAGACTCCCATGTCTGCCTATATAACCAATGTCTATATCTCATCCACTGAGATGACCACTTTCCACAGTAGTTTAGGGGGTCGTTTTTTGGCCAAAATGTCTATCTAATATGATTGAAAGCCTGTTTATTATGTAAACTGTCAGGAACATATATCACATAAGTAATATTGCGAGATGTATGTAATCTAAAACGCTTTAAAGAAGACTCCCATGTCTGCCTATATAACCAATGTCTATATCTCATCCACTGAGATGACCACTTTTCAGAATGGTTTCGGGGAGTCATTTATTGCCAAAGTTTATATTTAATACGCTTGGAAGCTTGTCTAAGATGTAAACTGCAAGACAAATATATCACATAAGTAATATTTCGAGATGTATGTAATCGAAAACGCTTTAAAATACACCCCTGTCTTCACCTATATAACCAATGTCTATATCTCATCCACTGAGATGACCACTTTTCAGAATGGTTTCGGGGAGTCATTTATTGCCATAGTTTATATTTAATACGCTTGATAGTTTGTCTAAGATGTAAACTGTCATGCAAATATATCACATAAGTTATATTGCGAGATGTATGTAATCTAAAACGCTTTAAAGAAGACTCCCATGTCTGCCTATATAACCAATGTCTATATCTCATCCACTGAGATGACCACTTTTCAGAATGGTTTCGGGGAGTCATTTATTGCCAAAGTTTATATTTATTACGCTTGGAAGCTTGTCTAAGATGTAAACTGTCATGCAAATATATCAAATAAGTAATATTGCGAGATGTATGTAATCGAAAACGCTTCAAAGAAGACTCCCATGTCTGCCTATATAACCAATGTCTATATCTCATCCACTGAGATGACCACTTTTCAGAATGGTTTTGGGGGGTCTTTTATTGCTAAAGTTTATATTTAATACGCTTGGAAGTTTGTCTTAGATGTAAACTGCCATGCAAATATATCAAATAAGTAATATTGCGAGATGTATGTAATCGAAAACGCTTTAAAGAAGACTCCCATGTCTGCCTATATAACCAATGTCTATATCTCATCCACTGAGATGACCACTTTTCAGAATGGTTTTGGGGGGTCGTTTATTGCCAAAGTTTATATTTAATACGCTTGGAAGCTTGTCTAAGATGTAAACTGCCAGACAAATATATCACATAAGTAATATTGCGAGATGTATGTAATCGAAAACGCTTTAAAATACACCCCTGTCTTCACCTATATAACCAATGTCTATATCTCATCCACTGAGATGACCACTTTTCAGAATGGTTTTGGGGGGTCGTTTATTGCCAAAGTTTATATTTAATACGCTTGGAAGCTTGTCTAAGATGTAAACTGCCAGACAAATATATCACATAAGTAATATTGCGAGATGTATGTAATCGAAAACGCTTTAAAATACACCCCTGTCTTCACCTATATAGCCCATGTCTTCACCTTTATAGCCAATGTCTATATCTCATCCACTGGGATGGCCACTTTTCAGAATTGTTTTGGGGGGTCGTTTATTGCCAAAGTTTATATTTAATACGCTTGAAAGCTTGTCTAAGATGTAAACTGTCAGACAATTATATCACATAAGTAATATTGCGAGATGTATGTAATCGAAAACGCTTTAAAATACACCCCTGTCTTCACCTATATAACCAATGTCTATATCTCATCCACTGAGATGACCACTTTTCAGAATGGTTTTGGGGGGTCTTTTATTGCTAAAGTTTATATTTAATACGCTTGGAAGTTTGTCTTAGATGTAAACTGTCATGCAAATATATCACATTAGTAATATTGCGAGATGTATGTAATCTAAAACGCTTTAAAGAAGACTCCCATGTCTGCCTATATTACCAATGTCTATATCTGATCCACTGAGATGACCACTTTTCAGAATGGTTTCGGGGAGTCATTAATTGCCATAGTTTACATTTAATACGCTTGGAAGTTTGTCTTAGATGTAAACTGCCATGCAAATATATCACATAAGTTATATTGCGAGATGTATGTAATCTAAAACGCTTTAAAGAAGACTCCCATGTCTGCCTATATAACCAATGTCTATATCTCATCCACTGAGATGACCACTTTTCAGAATGGTTTCGGGGAGTCATTTATTGCCAAAGTTTATATTTATTACGCTTGGAAGCTTGTCTAAGATGTAAACTGTCATGCAAATATATCAAATAAGTAATATTGCGAGATGTATGTAATCGAAAACGCTTCAAAGAAGACTCCCATGTCTGCCTATATAACCAATGTCTATATCTCATCCACTGAGATGACCACTTTTCAGAATGGTTTTGGGGGGTCTTTTATTGCTAAAGTTTATATTTAATACGCTTGGAAGTTTGTCTTAGATGTAAACTGCCATGCAAATATATCAAATAAGTAATATTGCGAGATGTATGTAATCGAAAACGCTTTAAAGAAGACTCCCATGTCTGCCTATATAACCAATGTCTATATCTCATCCACTGAGATGACCACTTTTCAGAATGGTTTTGGGGGGTCGTTTATTGCCAAAGTTTATATTTAATACGCTTGGAAGCTTGTCTAAGATGTAAACTGCCAGACAAATATATCACATAAGTAATATTGCGAGATGTATGTAATCGAAAACGCTTTAAAATACACCCCTGTCTTCACCTATATAACCAATGTCTATATCTCATCCACTGAGATGACCACTTTTCAGAATGGTTTCGGGGAGTCATTTATTGCCAAAGTTTATATTTAATACGCTTGGTAGTTTGTCTAAGATGTAAATTGTCATGCAAATATATCAAATAAGTAATATTGCGAGATGTATGTAATCTAAAACGCTTTAAAATACACCCCTGTCTTCACCTATATAGCCCATGTCTTCACCTTTATAGCCAATGTCTATATCTCATCCACTGGGATGGCCACTTTTCAGAATTGTTTTGGGGGGTCGTTTATTGCCAAAGTTTATATTTAATACGCTTGAAAGCTTGTCTAAGATGTAAACTGTCAGACAATTATATCACATAAGTAATATTGCGAGATGTATGTAATCGAAAACGCTTTAAAATACACCCCTGTCTTCACCTATATAACCAATGTCTATATCTCATCCACTGAGATGACCACTTTTCAGAATGGTTTTGGGGGGTCTTTTATTGCTAAAGTTTATATTTAATACGCTTGGAAGTTTGTCTTAGATGTAAACTGTCATGCAAATATATCACATTAGTAATATTGCGAGATGTATGTAATCTAAAACGCTTTAAAGAAGACTCCCATGTCTGCCTATATTACCAATGTCTATATCTGATCCACTGAGATGACCACTTTTCAGAATGGTTTCGGGGAGTCATTAATTGCCATAGTTTACATTTAATACGCTTGGAAGTTTGTCTTAGATGTAAACTGCCATGCAAATATATCAAATAAGTAATATTGCGAGATGTATGTAATCGAAAACGCTTCAAAGAAGACTCCCATGTCTGCCTATATAACCAATGTCTATATCTCATCCACTGAGATGACCACTTTTCAGAATGGTTTCGGGGAGTCATTTATTGCCATAGTTTATATTGAATACGCTTGGAAGCTTGTCTAAGATGTAAACTGTCATGCAAATATATCAAATAAGTAATATTGCGAGATGTATGTAATCGAAAACGCTTCAAAGAAGACTCCCATGTCTGCCTATATAACCAATGTCTATATCTCATCCACTGAGATGACCACTTTTCAGAATGGTTTCGGGGAGTCATTTATTGCCAAAGTTTATATTTAATACGCTTGATAGTTTGTCTAAGATGTAAACTGTCATGCAAATATATCACATAAGTAATATTGCAAGATGTATGTAATCTAAAACGCTTTAAAGAAGACTCTCATGTCTGCCTATATAACCAATGTCTATATCTCATCCACTGAGATGACCACTTTTCAGAATGGTTTCGGGGAGTCATTTATTGCCATAGTTTATATTTAATACGCTTGGAAGCTTGTCTAAGATGTAAACTGTCATGCAAATATATCAAATAAGTAATATTGCGAGATGTATGTAATCGAAAACGCTTCAAAGAAGACTCCCATGTCTGCCTATATAACCAATGTCTATATCTCATCCACTGAGATGACCACTTTTCAGAATGGTTTTGGGGAGTCATTTATTGCCAAAGTTTATATTTAATACGCATGGAAGCTTGTCTAAGATGTAAACTGTCAGACAAATATATCAAATAAGTAATATTGCGAAATGTATGTAATCGAAAACGCTTCAAAGAAGACTCCCATGTCTGCCTATATAACCAATGTCTATATCTCATCCACTGAGATGACCACTTTTCAGAATGGTTTCGGGGAGTCATTTTTTGCCAAAGTCTATATTTAATACGCTTGGTAGTTTGTCTAAGATGTAAACTGTCATGCAAATATATCACATAAGTAATATTGCGAGATGTATGTAATCTAAAACGCTTTAAAGAAGACTCCCATGTCTGCCTATATAACCAATGTCTATATCTCATCCACTGAGATGACCACTTTTCAGAATGGTTTTGGGGGGTCGTTTATTGCCAAAGTTTATATTTAATACGCTTGGAAGCTTGTCTAAGATGTAAACTGCCAGACAAATATATCACATAAGTAATATTGCGAGATGTATGTAATCGAAAACGCTTTAAAATACACCCCTGTCTTCACCTATATAACCAATGTCTATATCTCATCCACTGAGATGACCACTTTTCAGAATGGTTTTGAGGAACGTTTTATGTCGAAGTTTATATTTAATACTCTTGAAACCTTCTAACATGTAAAATGTCAGTCAAATGTACTACATAGATATTGTTTCACGGCTTTTATGAGTGGATTGTGTTTAAGCGTGACCCCTGCACCCCCTCTGGTTCCGCCAATGTCTAAACTGATTTAAAACCGGAGGGCAGTAGATCACCAAATGTCTCTTAACATGGACATATGTAACTGTTAAGTTTCAAATGCATGATAAATGCATAATGTATTGAAAATGTGCTCTACGTAGTTAATGTTTAAGGTATTCGTTTTAACTTTACATATGAATTTTTTTTTACAGAAACGTGAAATCTTTTTGTCTAGCTCAGCACACATCGCTTTTCTGTTGTCAACATAATCACTATTTATAGATTTGAGGCGCAAAGAGGAAGCGCTTAAAACAGCAGAAACCAGTTTCACGAGAGCATATTCTAGTCGATAAAACACAAAATTTGGGTGGTAGTCTCAATGGTTGGAAAATAGCCGTGACCACGAATGACAGGTTTAATTTTGGTACAATGAATTCTCCCTTGTCTTTCAGTTTCATTGAAATGAAATGACACTATTTATAACTGAAATGAGATACTCTCAAGAAAGGTTATCACCTCCCAGAAATGGAATGACAATACTTAGAGGTGGAATGACAACCTTTCAAGACATGTTATCACTGTTATCAACTCAGAGAAATGGAATGACGCTCTTTATAGGTGGAATGACAGACTTTCAAGACATGTTATAACTGTTATCACCTCCCAGAAATGGAATGACACTCTTTATAGGTTGAATGACAGACTTTCAAGACATGATATCACTGATATCACCTCTCAGAAATGGAATGACGCTCTTTATTGGTGGAATGACAGACTTTCAAGACATGTTATCACTGATATCACCTCTCAGAAGTGGAATGACACTCTTTATAGGTAGAATGACAGACTTTCAAGACATACTATCACTGTTATCACCTCCCAGAAATGGAATGACACTCTTTATAGGTGGAATGACAGACTTTCAAGACATGTTATCACTGTTATCACCTCCCAGAAATGGAATGACACTCTTTATAGGTGGAATGACAGACTTTCAAGACATGATATCACTGATATCACCTCTCAGAAGTGGAATGACACTCTTTATAGGTGGAATGACAGACTTTCAAGACATACTATCACTGGTATCAACTCAGAGAAATGGAATGACACTCTTTATAGGTAGAATGACAGACTTTCAAGACATGTTATCACTGATATCAACTCAGAGAAATGGAATGACGCTCTTTAAAAGTTGAATGACAGACTTTCAAGACATACTATCACTGTTATCACCTCCCAGAAACGGAACGACACTCTTTATAGGTTGAATGACAGACTTTCAAGACATACTATCACTGATATCTCCTCCCAGAAATGGAACGACACTCTTTATAGGTTGAATGCCAGACTTTCAAGACATACTATCACTGATATCATCTCAGATAAGTGGAATGACACTCTTTATAGGTTGAATGACAGACTTTCAAGACATGATATCACTGATATCACCTCAGATAAGTGGAATGACTCTCTTTATAGGTGGAATGACAGACTTTCAAGACATGTTATCACTGTTATCAACTCAGATAAGTGGAATGACACTCTTTATAGGTGGAATGACAGACTTTCAAGACATGATATCACTGATATCACCTCTCAGAAGTAGAATGACACTCTTAATAGGTGGAATGACAGACTTTCAAGACATGTTATCACTGTTATCACATCCCAGAAATGGAATGACACTCTTTATAGGTGGAATGACTGACTTCCAAGACATGTTATCACTGTTATCACCTCCCAGAAATGGAATGACACTCTTTATAGGTGGAATGATTGACTTTCAAGACATGTTATCACTGTTATCACCTCAGATAAGTGGAATGACACTCTTTATAGGTAATACAGACTTTCAAGACATACTATCACTGTTATCACCTCCCAGAAATGGAATGACACCCTTTATAGGTGGAATGACTGACTTTCAAGAAATGTTATCACTGTTATCAGCTCAGATAAGTGGAATGACGCTCTTTATAGGTGGAATGACAGACTTTCAAGACATGTTATAACTGTTATCACTTCCCTGAAATGGAATGACACTCTTGATAGGTGGAATGACAGACTTTCAAGTCATACTATCACTGTTATCACCTCCCAGAAATGGAACGACACTCTTTATAGGTTGAATGACAGACTTTCAAGACATACTATCACTGTTATCACCTCCCAGAAATGGAATGACACTCTTTATAGGTTGAATGACAGACTTTCAAGTCATACTATCACTGATATCACCTCTCAAAAATGGAATGACACTCTTTATAGGTGGAATGACAGACTTTCAAGTCATACTATCACTGATATCACCTCTCAAAAATGGAATGACGCTCTTTATAGGTTGAATGACTGACTTCCAAGACATGTTATCACTGTTATCACCTCCCAGAAATCGAATGACACTCTTTAAAGGTGGAATGATTGACTTTCAAGACATGTTATCACTGTTATCACCTCAGATAAGTGGAATGACACTCTTTATAGGTAGAATGACAGACTTTCAAGACATACTATCACTGTTATCACCTCCCAGAAATGGAATGACACTCTGTATAGGTTGAATGACAGACTTTCAAGACTTGATATCACTGTTATCAACTCAGATAAGTGGAATGACACTCTTTATAGGTGGAATGACAGACTTTCAAGACATGTTATCACTGTTATCAACTCAGATAAGTGGAATGACACTCTTTATAGGTGGAATGACTGACTTCCAAGACATGTTATCACTGTTATCACCTCCCAGAAATGGAATGACACTCTTTATAGGTGGAATGACTGACTTTCAAGACATGTTATCACTGTTATCACCTCCCTGAAATGGAATGACACTCTTTATAGGTGGAATGACTGACTTCCAAGACATGTTATCACTGTTATCACCTCCCAGAAATGAAATGACACTCTTTATAGTCGGAATGATTGACTTTCAAGACATGTTATCACTGTTATCACCTCAGATAAGTGGAATGACACTCTTTATAGGTGGAATGACAGACTTTCAAGACATACTATCACTGTTATCACCTCAGATAAGTGGAATGACACTCTTTATAGGTGGAATGACAGACTTCCAAGACATGTTATCACTGTTATCACCTCCCAGAAATGGAATGACACTCTTTATAGGTGGAATGACTGACTTCCAAGACATGTTATCACTGTTATCACCTCCCAGAAATGGAATGACACTCTTTATAGGTGGAATGATTGACTTTCAAGACATGTTATCACTGTTATCACCTCAGATAAGTGGAATGACACTCTTTATAGGTAGAATGACAGACTTTCAAGACATACTATCACTGTTATCACCTCCCAGAAATGGAATGACACTCTTTATAGGTGGAATGACAGACTTCCAAGACATGTTATCACTGTTATCACCTCCCAGAAATGGAATGACACTCTTTATAGGTGGAATGACTGACTTCCAAGACATGTTATCACTGTTATCACCTCCCAGAAATGGAATGACACTCTTTATAGGTGGAATGATTGACTTTCAAGACATGTTATCACTGTTATCACCTCAGATAAGTGGAATGACACTCTTTATAGGTAGAATGACAGACTTTCAAGACATACTATCACTGTTATCACCTCCCAGAAATGGAATGACACTCTTTATAGGTGGAATGACAGACTTCCAAGACATGTTATCACTGTTATCACCTCCCAGAAATGGAATGACACTCTTTATAGGTGGAATGACTGACTTCCAAGACATGTTATCACTGTTATCACCTCCCAGAAATGGAATGACACTCTTTATAGGTGGAATGATTGACTTTCAAGACATGTTATCACTGTTTTCACCTCAGATAAGTGGAATGACGCTCTTTATAGGTAGAATGACAGACTTTCAAGACATGATATCACTGATATCCACCTCTCAGAAGTGGAATGACACTCTTTATAGGTGGAATGACAGACTTTCAAGACATACTATCACTGTTATCACCTCCCAGAAATGGAATGACACTCTTTATAGGTGGAATGACAGACTTTCAAGACATGTTATCACTGTTATCACCTCCCAGAAATGGAATGACACTCTTTATAGGTGGAATGACTGACTTTCAAAACATGTTATCACTGTTTTCACCTCAGATAAGTGGAATGACGCTCTTTATAGGTAGAATGACAGACTTTCAAGACATGATATCACTGATATCACCTCTCAGAAGTGGAATGACACTCTTTATAGGTGGAATGACAGACTTTCAAGACATGCTATCACTGTTATCACTTCCAGAAATGGGATGACGCTCTTTATAGGTGGAATGACAGACTTTCAAGACATGATATCACTGATATCACCTCCAAGAAATAGAATGACAATATGTATAGGTGGAATGGCAAACTTTCAAGACATGATATCACTGTTATCACCTCAGAGAAGTGGAATGACACTCTTTGTAGGTGGAATGACAGACTTTCAAGACATGATATCACTGTTATCACCTCAGAGTAGTGGAATGACACTCTTTATAGGTGGAATGACAGACTTTCAAGACAGGTTATCACTGATATCACCTCCCAGAAATGGCATGACGCTCTTTATAGGTGGAATGACAGACTTTCAAGACAGGTTATCACTGTTATCACCTCAGAGTAGTGGAATGACACTCTTTATAGGTGGAATGACAGACTTTCAAGACATGATATCACTGTTATCACCTCCCAGAAATGGAATGACACTCTTTATAGGTGGAATGACAGACTTTCAAGACATGATATCACTGTTATCACCTCCCAGAAATGGAATGACACTCTTTATAGGTGAAATGACAGACTTTCAAGACAGGTTATCACTGTTATCACCCCTGAGTAGTGGAATGACAATATGTATAGGTGAAATGACAGACTTTCAAGACATGATATCACTGTTATCAACTCCCAGAAAAGGAATGACACTCTTTATAGGTGGAATGACAAACTTTCAAGACATGATATCACTGTTATCACCCCTGATGGTGGAATGACACTCTTTATAGGTGGAATGACAGACTTTCAAGACAGGTTATCACTTTTATCACCCCGGAGTAGTGGAATGACAATATGTATAGGTGGAATGACAGACTTTCAAGACATGATATCACTGATATCACCTCAGAGTAGTGGAATGACACTCTTTATAGGTGGAATGACAGACTTTCAAGACATGATATCACTGTTATCAACTCCCAGAAATGGAATGACACTCTTTATAGGTGGAATGACAGACTTTCAAGACATGATATCACTGTTATCACCCGAGAGTAGTGGAATGACACTCTTTATAGGTGGAATGACAGACTTTCAAGACAGGTTATCACTGATATCACCTCCCAGAAAAGGAATAACAATATGTATAGGTGGAATGACAGACTTTCAAGACATGATATCACTGTTATCACCCCAGAGTAGTGGAATGACACTCTTTATAGGTGGAATGACAGACTTTCAAGACATGATATCACTGTTATCAACTCAGAAAAGTGGAATGACACTCTTTATAGGTGGAATGACAGACTTTCAAGACATGATATCACTGTTATCACCTCAGAGTAGTGGAATGACACTCTTTATATGTGGAATGACAGACTTTCAAGACATGATATCACTGTTATCACCTCCCAGAAATGGAATGACGCTCTTTATAGGTGGAATGACAGACTTTCAAGACATGATATCACTGTTATCAACTCAGAAAAGTGGAATGACACTCTTTATAGGTGGAATGACAGACTTTCAAGACATGATATCACTGTTATCACCTCCCAGAAATGGAATGACGCTCTTTATAGGTGGAATGACAGACTTTCAAGACATGATATCACTGTTATCACCTCAGAGAAGTGGAATGACACTCTTTATAGGTGGAATGACAGACTTTCAAGACATGATATCACTGTTATCACCTCCCAGAAATGGAATGACACTCTTTATAGGTGGAATGACAGACTTTCAAGACATGATATCACTGTTATCACCTCCCAGAAATGGAATGACACTCTTTATAGGTGGAATGACAGACTTTCAAGACATGATATCACTGTTATCACCTCAGAGTAGTGGAATGACAATATGTATAGGTGAAATGACAGACTTTCAAGACAGGTTATCACTGTTATCACCCCTGATGGTGGAATGACACTCTTTATAGGTGGAATGACAGACTTTCAAGACACGATATCACTGTTATCACCTCCCAGAAATGGAATGACACTCTTTATAGGTGGAATGACAGACTTTCAAGACGGGTTATCACCTCAGAGTAGTGGAATGACACTCTTTATTGGTGGAATGACAGACTTTCAAGATAGGTTATCACCTCCCAGAAATGGAATGACACTCTTTATAGGTGGAATGACAGACTTTCAAGACAGGTTATCACTGTTATCACCCCTGAGTAGTGGAATGACACTCTTTATAGGTGGAATGACAAACTTTCAAGACATGATATCACTGTTATCACCTCAGAGTAGTGGAATGACAATATGTATATGTGGAATGACAGACTTTCAAGACATGATATCACTGTTATCACCTCAGAGAAGTGGAATGACACTCTTTATAGGTGGAATGACAGACTTTCAAGACATGATATCACTGTTATCACCTCCCAGAAATGGAATGACACTCTTTATAGGTGGAATGACAAACTTTCAAGACATGATATCACTGTTATCAACTCCCAGAAAAGGAATGACACTCTTTATAGGTGGAATGACAGACTTTCAAGACATGATATCACTGTTATCACCTCAGAGAAGTGGAATGACACTCTTTATAGGTGGAATGACAGACTTTCAAGACAGGTTATCACTGTTATCACCTCAGAGTAGTGGAATGACAATATGTATAGGTGAAATGACAGACTTTCAAGACATGATATCACTGTTATCAACTCCCAGAAAAGGAATGACACTCTTTATAGGTGGAATGACAAACTTTCAAGACATGATATCACTGTTATCACCCCTGATGGTGGAATGACACTCTTTATAGGTGGAATGACAGACTTTCAAGACAGGTTATCACTTTTATCACCCCGGAGTAGTGGAATGACACTCTTTATAGCTGGAATGACAAACTTTCAAGACAGGTTATCACTGTTATCACCCCTGAGTAGTGGAATGACAATATGAAAAGGTGGAATGACAGACTTTCAAGACATGATATCACTGATATCACCTCAGAGTAGTGGAATGACAATATGAAAAGGTGGAATGACAAACTTTCAAGACAGGTTATCACTGTTATCACCTCAGAGTAGTGGAATGACAATATGTATAGGTGGAATGACAGACTTTCAAGACATGATATCACTGATATTACCTCCCAGAAATGGAATGACAATATGTATAGGTGGAATGACAGACTTTCAAGACATGATATCACTGATATTACCTCCCAGAAGTGGAATGACAATATGTATAGGTGGAATGACAGACTTTCAAGACATGATATCACTGTTATCACCCCAGAGTAGTGGAATGACACTCTTTATAGGTGGAATGACAGACTTTCAAGACAGGTTATCACTGTTATCACCCCAGAGTAGTGGAATGACACTCTTTATAGGTGGAATGACAGACTTTCAAGACATGATATCACTGTTATCAACTCCCAGAAAAGGAATGACAATATGTATAGGTGGAATGACAGACTTTCAAGACAGGTTATCACTGTTATCACCCCAGAGTAGTGGAATGACACTCTTTATAGGTGGAATGACAGACTTTCAAGACAGGTTATCACTGTTATCACCTCAGAGTAGTGGAATGACACTCTTTATAGGTGGAATGACAGACTTTCAAGACAGGTTATCACTGATATCACCTCCCAGAAATGGAATGACACTCTTTATAGGTAGAATGACAGACTTTCAAGACATGATATCACTGTTATCACCTCCCAGAAATGGAATGACACTCTTTGTAGGTGGAATGACAGACTTTCAAGACATGATATCACTGTTATCACCTCAGAGTAGTGGAATGACAATATGTATAGGTGGAATGACAGACTTTCAAGACATGATATCACTGTTATCACCCCTGATGGTGGAATGACACTCTTTATAGGTGGAATGACAGACTTTCAAGACATGATATCACTGTTATCACCTCCCAGAAATTGAATGACACTCTTTATAGGTGGAATGACAAACTTTCAAGACATGATATCACTGTTATTACCTCCCAGAAATGGAATGACACTCTTTATAGGTGGAATGACAGACTTTCAAGACATGATATCACTGTTATCACCTCCCAGAAATTGAATGACACTCTTTATAGGTGGAATGACAGACATTCAAGACAGGTTATCACTGTTATCACCTCCCAGAAATGGAATGACACTCTTTATAGGTGGAATGACAGACTCTCAAGACTGATATACAATGATATACTCAGAAGTATCTATGGATTTTCTCCCTGATTTAAAATGAAACTATGCAGAAGTAAAACATTCTGGAAAGTCACAACTTTGGGAGGTTTCTCTGAAGGTAGGTGAGAATATATGTAAACTTTGTCATTGCCATTGTTAGCTCATTAGGCCTGAGAGACCCTATGGGCTTATTACATGTCATCCTTTCGTATAGTTTTGAGATTTTCAACTTCTTGATACATCAGTTTTCATTTTGATTAAGAAAGATTCCTCTAAAACTTCATACCTTTCATATATAAGTGTTAATCGGATATCATTGCATCACTTTCATTTGTATGCATGAAATATTTGAGAGACAGGCACGTCATTATTGGCTGACCCAATTCGTATTAATTATTCCCCGCCACGATGTGGAAGGGGGATATAGGTTTGAGCTCCACCCCTCTGTGTGTCTGGGATAGAGGGGACAGCTTTTCTCAATAATCTGTTTGAGGTAGGATAACCACATTTGGTTGTTTAAGGGATTGGTGTTTAGGTGAGATTGGAGGCGATGTTTTACCATCGATTCCATTACTTTACAGAGGTTTGAGGTTAGGGAGATGGGCCTATAGGAGTTTGGTTCCCCGGAGGGTTTATTTGGTTTAGAAATTGGGATTACTAAAGCTTCCTTCCAGTTGGTTGGAAGCTTGCCCTGTTGCCAAATGGTGTTATAGAGATTTAGGAGAATATTAAGGGTGGAGGGGGGCAGCTTCTTAATTATTTGGTAGGAAGTTAGGTCTAGCCCTGGGGCCGTTCCTTTTTTAGCTCATCAGGCCTGAAAGGCCCGATGGGCTTATGGCATGGGATGTCGTCCGTCCATCCGTCCGTCCGTCCGTAAACTTTTCACTTTTTCGACTTCTTCTCCAGAACCAATAGTCCGGTGGCAGGAACCGATAAGTGTGCATTGCAGTATGTACAAAGTTTTTTTGCTGGTTCTATACCTCTGAGGTGTGCTCTTTAAGAATCTGAATGATGCCACTCTGTCATCATTGGGCAATCCGCGCAATATGCAAATTAAGGCCGCCATTACTGAAAATCTTGATTTCGTCATTATCTCCGTAACTATGCATGATATCAAAATAATTTTGGTGTCTATCCCCATGTTTAGAGGGGTAATGAATCAGATTAAACCTTTTCAGTAAAGATCACAACATTAATTTATGCTGAATATGCAAATTAAGGCCGCCATTACTGAAAATCTTGATTTCGTCATTATCTCAATAACTATGCATGATATCAAATTAATTTTGGTGTCTATCCCCATGTTTAGATGGGTAATGAATCAGATTAAGCCTTTTCAGTAAAGATCACAACAATAATTTATGCTGAATATGCAAATTAAGGCCGCCATTACTGAAAATCTTGTTTTCGTCAATATCTCAGTAACTAATAACTATGCATGGTATCAAATTAATGTTGGTGTCTATCCCCATGTTTAGATGGGTAATGAATCAGATTAAGCCTTTTCAGTAAAGATCACAACAATAATTTTTGCCTTTCGCCGCACAAGGAAGGACTAGAGGGTAGAACAGATAATCTCCATCAAGAGATACCGTGTTCCTAAAAAGCCAGACCTGCCTTCAAGTGAAGTGAATCATTCTGTCTTACCGCTTTGAATAATGGCCCATCCAGACAGGACCTTCCATTTAGACTACGAGTTCTTTGTCTGTGTTGCCACAAGCACAAACCCTATCGAGTTCGATGGCTTCAACACTAAGTTGTGTAGAGAGCAAGGGCAGAGGGTGAAACCAGCGACCAAGGCCGTGTATCTGCCATTGATTGGTATGAATCCAGCCCACCCGGGCTCCATGCTCACAGCCATGAGCGATGCTCGTCTAACGAAGGAATGAGGACTGAATGAGGATGAAGGGGAAGAAAGTTCCACAGAACTTTAGAGCCCTTCGGTTAATGACAAAAGATGCTCGGATCACTTAAAATGAAGCATTACAACTGGCCACTTGGTTCAGAATCTGACAAAACCTGTCTTCATCATTATGGTCTTCATGCGGGCGGAATGAGGGACTGACTGGCCATTCCACCAGTCGAGCAAATTATGTAGAAAAGTAGAGCAAATGATGCCAAACTGGTTTGCTTTTGCTCACTTCAACAACAGGAGCTTTAGGTTTTGATAGTACTACCTGAGGACATTGAAAGTGCTTTAGTCCTTCATGGGAGGTGAACACAGCAGGTATCAACCATCACTTCGCATGCCAAATACAGAGTCAAGATACAGGATAAACTTCTGACTTGCATCGATCCTCCGGATCCCACTGGTCATCTTGCTATAGTGTGATCATCAATGTTGTCATTGGTATAATTGCACCTGAAAGAGTGAACGTACATGACGTAGTTGAGATTGTGAATGGTTAACTTACATCAATTAATAGCTTACCTGGCGATTCAATGCGTCCTTATCCAAGTTCAAATCAATGGATTGGCCAGTAAGATCAAGAGGATCAATGCAAGTCAGAAGTGTCTCCAGGTGGGAGGTGCTCCAATGTCCTCACGTATTACAACCCTTATCTCGCATAGTTTAAGTGAGCAGAAGCAAAAGAGCGGGGCATCTTCAGCTCTACTGTCCAGATATGGAGTGGCCAGTCTTCCAACACGAATACCAACATGATGAAGACAGGTTTTGTCAGGTTCGGACTAAGTGGCGAGTTGTGATGCTTCTTACATAATCATTTCACGGGCCCCAAGCATCTCATGACATTCGCATCCTTTTGATGTGCAAGCAACAGTTCCTTTGTCATTAACTGAAGGGCCCTAAGTTCTGGAGATATTTCGTCCCCGACAGCATGTGTGCCACATCTCCAACATACGATTTCATGATATGCTCAAGTCCACTGTCTGCCGTCAATACGCCAAGAAAGTCAATACAACTCATGAGCATGTGCATGCCCCTGAGCTTTGGTTAAATTCCGAGAATATCATTTGGTAAACCTATTTCATTCGAAGCAGTAAAACAGAACGATTCACTTCACTTGAAGGCAGGTCTGGCTTTCTAGTACCATGGTATCTAGACGGGGATATCTTTGATTATGTTCTATCATCTCGTCCTTCCTTATGCAGCGAAAGGTCTTGGCATTGGCACCATGCATCTTTACCATGCTTATCTACAACTGTTAATAGCATTGCGAGAACGTGTGTTGAGGAGTCGAATCTGTAATGAAAATGTACATCGAAACTTTCAGATAAGCTGAACAAGACAAGTCTTCTGAAGTTCAGCATGGACATACCCTCTTACCAATGCATTGCTTAGAGTAATGGCAGCCTTAATTTTCATATTCAGCACAAATTATGCTGTGACCTTTACTGAATAGGCTTAATCTGATTCATTACCCCTCTAAACATGGGTATAGACACCAAAAATAAGTTGATATCATGCATAGTTATTAGCAACTTCCCAATGCAAGGCATAACTCTTGCCAGTCTCCATTACTGGCTGATTTAGGCCTTGCAGTATTTCCTTAAGAAATCTGTGTTTAGAAATCCAGGCCCGCTATGCATTTCCAGTGCAGCGATTCACTGCCTCGACACAAGAAAGCGAGGGAAATACCGCAAGGGTTAAATCAGCCAGTAATCCAGACTGGCAAGAGTTATGCCTTGCGTTTGGAAGTTGAGTTATTAGTTACTGAGATATTGACGAAAACAAGATTTTCAGTAATGGCGGCCTTAATTTGCATATTCAGCATAAATTATTGTTGTGATCTTTACTGAAAAGGCTTAATCTGATTCATTACCCCTCTAAACATGGGGATAGACACCAAAATTAAGTTGATGTCATGCATAGTTACGGAGATATTGACGAAAACAAGATTTTCCGTAATGGCGGCCTTAATTTGCATATTCAGCATAAATTACTGTTGTGATCTTTACTGAAAGGCTTAATCTGATTCATTACCCCTCTAAACATGGGGATAGACACCAACATTAATTTGATATCATGCATAGTTACGGAGATAATGACGAAAATAAGATTTTCAGTAATGGCGGCCTTAATTTGCATATTCAGCATAAAATATTGTTGTGATCTTTACTGAAAAGGCTTAATCTGATTCATTACCCATCTAAACAGGGGGATAGACACCAAAATTAATTTGATATCATGAATAGTTATTAGTTACTGAGATATTGACGAAAACAAGATTTTCAGTAATGGCGGCCTTAATTTGCATATTCAGCATAAATTATTGTTGTGATCTTTACTGAAAAGGCTTAATCTGATTCATTTCCCCTCTAAACATGGGGATAGACACCAACATTAATTTGATATCATGCATAGTTACGGAGATAATGACGAAATCAAGATTTTCAGTAATGGCGGCCTTAATTTGCATATTGTGCGGATTGCCCAATGATGACAGAGTGGCATCATTCAGATTCTTGAAGAGCACGTCTCAGAGGTATAGAAACAGCAAAAAAACTTTGTACATACCGCAATGCAAGGTTGTCCAAAAAACAGGGGTCTGGCAACCGGACTACAATGACTCTAGAGAGCTGAAATTTTATGTACAGACTCCTTGGCCAATGGGGATTCTAAATTGTAGATTTGGTGACCCTGTGACCCAATATAAGGGCCCCAGGGGTCATAACCTTAAAAGCTATTTTCATCTTCTTCTCCAGAACCAATGACTCCAGAGATCTGAAATTTTATGTACTGACTCCTTGGTCCATGGGGATTCTAAATATGTAGATTTGGTGACCCTGTGACCCCAAATAAGGGCCCCAGGGGTCATAACCTTAAAAGCTATTTTCATCTTCTTCTCCAGAACCAATGACTCCAGAGAGCTGAAATTTTATGTACAGACTCCTTGACTGATGGGAATTCTAAATTGTAGATTTAGTAACCCTGTGACCCCAAATAAGGGCCACAGGGGTCACAACCTAAAAATCATTTTTCATCTTTTTCTCCAGTCCCAAAAGCTCTAGAAAGCTGAAATGTAATGTACAGACTCTTTGGCCAATAGGGATTCTAAATTGTAGATTTTGTGATCTTGTGACCCCAAATATGGATCACAGGGGTAATCACTTAAAACAGCTGTGTTAATGAACTGTGAAGATAATGAGATTTTATGTGCACTTCATATGTCAGCTTAAGAGTAATACTACATTATGGACATGTTTGATGTAATCAATGTGAAATAAGAACTATGGAATAGCCTGTGACCTGAATATTGTGACAGGATGCATAGGAAAAAATTTAAAAAGGTTTAAGAAATGTCTTATTCTACATTAGATATGTGAACTAAATATGACTGGTGAATGGTGATGAAGTAAGATAAGACTATTAAAACTAGCTACATGAGTTTGTGATACCACATCTTCTTTTCCAATAAAGAAAAATAAATAAAGATGGGGAAAACAAAATTTAAAATATATAATTTACTGGCTGTGAGTCCAGGGTCTGCATGTTGCATAATTGCAGGTGTTGACCTGGGGAGTGACCCCTCCCTGGCAGAGATGCAAACAGCAGCTAGCTAATACACGGAGGTTTCAGGTTACTTCTCTGCTGTGTTACTGTCATTTAGTCTTAAACTCAGATGCTCAATAGAATTTAATAATTAAATATTGAAAAGGATCCTATGAAACTATGAGCCTATGAGAAACAGGATTTTTAGAAACAAATAGGGGCTACTTTTCATTATGTAATAAATGTTGATAATTCCAGGATAAAAATAGGAAGTAAAACAATAAACTGTCAAGGTCTACATTATTTATAATTTATATGGATTAATGTGTAACCAATTTTGATAATAAATTTGATGACTGAGCAATGACTTATTATGTGATATCTTAACCTTTTCCTTAGGGATAATTATTAACATGATTCCTGATGAGCTTCAGAGCCAGTGGCTCTATTTTTCCTATTATTTAATACAAAGTGAAGCTCCTCCATAGTGAATGCTTTGTTGATTGGTTTGTTGTCTGTTGGTTGTTTTGCGGTGCTTGCGGTTTTATGTTAGTGTTTTGTAAAAACTCTGGAGAGTTATTACTATTACTGCTTGCTGTAGCAAAGTGTGATGCAATTGCATTAGCTTGATCTTTATGGTTTTTGGAGATTATTTATAAGTGGGATTTTACCCCTGCGTTTGCCGCCACGTATGACTCAGAGTTTATTCCAAATTTCTTTGGAATTGGCCCTGCCATTCAACTCCTCGCTTTCCCAGTGTTGTTACTTTATTTTTTAATTGCCTAGCATAAGGTAATTTTGAAGTGTTGCGCTTTGCCTTCTTAAAGGCCGCTTTATGTTGTTTGCGGGGAATTCTTATTTCCTCAGTCCACCAGGGAACTGTAGGTTTAGAGATTTTGGGGGGCGGAGAAGGGGATGGATTTTTTTGGCAGCATTTATGATAGCATTAGTGAAGTTATTGGAAAAGGTTTCTGGGTCTTTATTTTCAAGGTCTGCTGGGTTTAGATGGTTGCAAAGTGCATTGAATTTATCCCAGTCAGCCTTGTTGTATTGAAATTTAGGGTTTTGGGGGCAATTTTCAATGTTTGAGTTATTTGATGGAAGGAAGTTATTAAGGGTGATAAGAATTTGAAAATGATCACTTCCCCAGGAATCATTGTACACCTGCCACTTGGTATTGCTAGCGATGTCCGGGGTGGTGATTTTTAAATCGATAGCGGACATAGTGTCCCTGTAGCTATCGAACCAAGTTGGCATGTTAGTGTTATGGATTACGAAATTGTTATCTATGACCCAATAGGCAATTACTTTGCCATTTGAATCAACCTTAATTTGCGGTTGGAATCAACCTTATCGTTTACTCCCCAATTTGGATGGTGGCTATTGAATTTGCCCAAGTACATGGAACAACCGGGGGCTGAATTTTGTAGGACATGAAGGTCTTCTAATTTGAATGGTAGTTTAGGTTTATTATATATATTTTATATATTAACCCTATCGTTTTGGTGTTTAATGGTTATGGCATGCGCCTCTAATGAATTTAATTTTAGGTTAAAAGTAAAATGGTTTAAATGTTCCTGGATAAAAATAGCAAGGCCTCCAAAGGAGCGACCGGGATTGTTTTTGGGCCGGTCTAGCCTGTGCAGGAATGGTAATTACGTGGGGGTTTAGTTGGTTGAGTTTTATTTTAGCTTTAAGTTCATGGCCGTGTGCCGAAAGGCCATTAGCATTCCATTGAAGAATTTGTTAGATAGGAATGGGGTTGCATGCGGGATTGAGGTAGAGGAGGGTGGGGGGTTAGGGGGGTTATGTGGGGGTTGGGTTTCATGCGGGGAGGGGGGTTTGGAAGAGGGGTGTCAGGAAGTTTCATGCAGGCTGGAGGGAGGTTGGGTTTGGTTTGACAAGACAAGACAAGAAATTTATTGTATTCAAGGTCTCGGACCCATATACAGTTTACAGAGTTATACATAAATAAGTAAGCTAGCAAGGAGTGTGCTATATATACCCTGCTCTAGGGGTGCCGGTGGTGTAATGGTGGTGTGCCGGTGGTGGGCCGGTGGTATGGCATTTCTAAGGATTTCAAGCCATACCACCGGCACCACCAGCACCACCGGCCCACTTCATACTTCTTCACTTTTGCGTACATCAATTTTGCAGCTTTTGGCGCAGAACAGTATTTTAGTTATATATTATCATACTTCTTCACTTATGCGTACATCAATATTGCGGCGATTCGCGCATGCATAGTTCTTCCCAAAAACATGCGCATTATATATGGAATTAAAGACAATGTTTTCCTTTTTATAGTGATATAAATATTTTTAAAAATGGACTAGCAGTTAAAAATATATGAAGTGTGAAACTTTTGTGCGATACGTTTTGTCGCGGCGCTTCGCGCAGAGTTCTTCGCAAAAACATGTGCATTATACAGCGAATTGAAGACAATGTTGTCCTCTGATACAGAAATTATAAAAATCGGACGAGCGGTTCAAAAAATCTAAAGTCCGCAATAATGATATATGCTTAGAGCGCCACTTATTCAAAGTCGAATATCACCTTCTGTGCAGCACTTGGCGCATCAAAAGTTATTTGGCGAAATTACACAAATTGTATATGGAATTGAAGATAATTCTTTTATCTTTATAGTGATAAAAAAATTATGAAAATATCCCAAGTAGTTTGTTAGAAATAGAGTGCGCAAAATATTGTGGTAAATGCGCAATTTGTTTCAAAGATAAAAAGTGCGAAAATCACCTACCGGGTATCTTGCGGCAATTGCTGTCTTTTCATTTTTGTTAGCACAATTGCGATTTTTATTTAAGAAATAAAGTTCCCTGTACCCCAATGTGTTTTGTAATAAAGTATAGTTTTGCCCTGAACTATTATAGTTAAAGTACGAGGACGGTATAATAGTTCAGGGCAAAACTATACTTTATTACAAAACACATTGGGGCACAGGGAACTTTATTACTTTTCTAAGATAACCCATAACACAACATTCTGCTTTGAGTAATTTTGCAAGAAAAATAGAGTTTACTTCTTTAATATTAATAATCCATGATCAGGGCCAACTGACGAGCCGTGCGACAACAGCGACTATGACGTCATTGTTCTGTTGTGACGTCATAGTGGTTCCTGGGGTTGCCTAATGCGGATTTCGTCGTTTTGGTTCAAGTACAAAAGTAGCTTAAAATTTAAGACTAATTCGGATACAAAAGAACACATTCCTTCAATAATTGTTATAACAACGCTACCGTTGTTTTAGGACACTATCATTTGCAGAAAAACACGGTCTTTTCAACTGCCCTCTTTCGTTGGGTTACCATGGGCACACGTAACTACGAGGGGAGCAGAAACGTCATTCAATTGTTACGTCATCACAGAAACTATACCTTTATCATCTAATAAAGTACTTTTATTTTGATTGTTCCAGCCGCTAGGCATCTTAGAAATGGGAATAAAGGCCAATCTTTCCTCTTTAATTTGGTATAAAACATTTAAAACAACCAATTGGTTCATATGATACGAAGTGCGCAAGAAAGGCGGGTTACCGCAATATGTTCTCGTTATTAATTAGAGAAGATTTGGCGATGTGGCCAGATGCGAGACAGATCCGGTATGGGGGTATCTAGGAATTGTTTATGGCCCTTCCGGACCATTTCGGCGCTCGCAAGTTAAGGGCTAGACTACATTAACATGCAAATCTATGGAAATAATGTCACCGTCCTAATACGTTTTGCATCACTCTGTAGGATTCATTAATAAGGTATACTCACTTGAGAAGGGATTTGTATTGTTTCTCTCCAAATTTTATACCATTTTGTTTAATAATTTGTGGAATATGTTTATTATCCCCCCAACCTAAAAAGGTCGGGGGTATATAGTAATACCAGTGATTCTGTCCGTCCGTCCAAAGACAATTTTTGTCTGATCGATCAAAATTTAGTATCAAGTTATGTTTTTGTTATGCACTTACAATTTCATTTTTTCAGGGCTAGGAGTTGTGCATTATATTCATTACTTTAAATGAACAAAAAGCACTAGATTGCTGAAATGTTCTGTAGACATATCTTTTGAAGCAGTTATAATATCATTATATTAATCTCTTATTCTGATTTAAGCTCGCCGCTAATGGCTGTGATACTGCCGAAGCAGCGTTAAACAGTGACTCACTCACTGATTTAAGCAGTTGTTAAACAATTTACTCACTAAGTCATCAACCTGAAATATTGAATCATGCAATTTCTGATGATCTACAGAGCCAATGGCTCTATTTTTATTACTACAATCAATGACACGCAACGAAAATATTTTATTTTACCAAAGAAATTGTAGCTAGAAATATACTGTCAACATACATCATGCATTCTAGTACTGACCGAAATATTTTCAGGGTAAAACAAAAGGACATGTCATCAACATTGATCCCCCGCCAATTTGGTTTTTATCTAAATTGAATCTAAATTGTAAGATATGTTTCATATTGAGAGGATCCAAAAACATATATGCAAAGAATGAGAAAATATAAACACATCGACTCATGATGATTGTTCCAAACACTAAATTGTTTCAACTTATGGTTTTAGAGTTATGCTCCAGAAACGATTGGAACACACAGAACTTTTCACAGGCCCACAAACATCCCAATACCTATTGGGTCTGAGTATTTCATTTTTGGAGAAGAGAATGAAATAAGGTTTGTAGGATGTGGCTCCAACAGGGCCAGCAATTTTACAATTTATAATCCTCAAGTGCCACAATGTGTGCACTAGATGTATCAAGAAGTTGAAAATCTCAAAACTATACGAAAGGATGACATGTAATAAGCCCATAGGGTCTCTCAGGCCTAATGAGCTAACAATGGCAATGACAAAGTTTACATATATTCTCACCTACCTTCAGGGAAACCTCCCAAAGTTGTGACTTTCCAGAATGTTTTACTTCTGCATAGTTTCATTTTAAACCAGGGAGAAAATCCATAGATACTTCTAAGTATATCATTGTATATCAGTCTTGAGAGTCTGTCATTCCACCTATAAATAGTGTCATTCCATTTCTGGGAGGTAATATCAGTGATATCATGTCTTGAAAGTCTGTCATTCCACCTATAAAGAGTGTCATTCCACTACTCTGAGGTGATAACATTGATATCATGTCTTGAAAGTTTGTCATTCCACCTATAAAGAGTGTCATTCCATTTCTGGGAGGTGATAACAGTGATATCATGTCTTGAAAGTCTGTCATTCCACCTATAAAGAGTGTCATTCCACTTCTGAGAGGTGATAACAGTGATATCATGTCTTGAAAGTCTGTCATTCCACCTATAAAGAGTGTCATTCCACTACTCTGAGGTGATAACAGTGATATCATGTCTTGAAAGTCTGTCATTCCACCTATAAAGAGTGTCATTCCACTACTCTGAGGTGATAACAGTGATATCATGTCTTGAAAGTTTGTCATTCCACCTATAAAGAGTGTCATTCCATTTCTGGGAGGTGATAACAGTGATAACATGTCTTGAAAGTCTGTCATTCCACCTATAAAGAGTGTCATATCACTACTCTGAGTTGATAACAGTGATATCATGTCTTGAAAGTTTGTCATTCCACCTATAAAGAGTGTCATTCCATTTCTGGGAGATGATATCAGTGATATCATGTCTTGAAAGTTTGTCATTCCACCTATACATATTGTCATTCCACTACTTTGAGGTGATAACAGTGATATCATGTCTTGAAAGTTTGTCATTCCACCTATACATATTGTCATTCCACTACTTTGAGGTGATAACAGTGATAACCTGTCTTGAAAGTTTGTCATTCCACCTATAAAGAGTGTCATTCCTTTTCTGGGAGTTGATAACAGTGATAGTATGTCTTGAAAGTCTGTCATTCTACCTCTAAAGAGAGTCATTTCATTTCTTGGAGGTGATAACAGTGATAGTATGTCTTGAAAGTCTGTCATTCAACCTATAAAGAGTGTCATTCCATTTCTTGGAGGTGATATCAGTGATAACATGTCTTGAAAGTCTGTCATTCCACCTCTAAAGAGTGTCATTCCATTTCTGAGAGGTGATATCAGTGATTTCATGTCTTGAAAGTCTGTCATTCAACCTATAAAGAGTGTCATTCCATTTCTGGGAGGTGATAACAGTAATAGTATGTCTTGAAGGTCTGTCATTCCACCTATAAAGAGTGTCATTCCATTTCTGAGAGGTGATATCAGTGATAACATGTCTTGAAAGTCTGTCATTCCACCTCTAAAGAGCGTCGTTTCACTTCTCTGAGGTGATATCAGTGACATCATGTCTTGAAAGTCTGTCATTCCACCTATAAAGAGTGTCATTCCACTTCTGAGTGGTGATATCAGTGATAACATGTCTTGAAAGTCTGTCATTCCACCTATAAAGAGCGTCATTCCATTTCTCTGAGTTGATAACAGTGATAACATGTCTTTAAAGTCTGTCATTCCACCTATAAAGAGCGTCATTCCATTTCTCTGAGTTGATAACAGTGATAACATGTCTTGAAAGTCTGTCATTCAACCTATAAAGAGTGTCATTCCACTTATCTGAGGTGATAACAGTGATAACATGTCTTGAAAGTCTGTCATTCTACCTATAAAGAGTGTCATTCCATTTCTGGGAGGTGATAACAGTGATAACATGTCTTGAAAGTCAGTCATTCTACCTATAAAGAGTGTCATTCCATTTCTCTGAGTTGATAACAGTGATAACATGTCTTGAAAGTCTGTCATTCAACCTATAAAGAGTGTCATTCCATTTCTGGGAGGTGATAACCGTGATAGTATGTCTTGAAAGTCTGTCATTCAACCTATAAAGAGTGTCATTCCATTTCTGGGAGGTGATAACAGTGATAGTATGTCTTGAAAGTCTGTCATTCAACCTATAAAGAGTGTCATTCCATTTCTGGGAGGTGATAACAGTGATAGTATGTCTTGAAAGTCTGTCATTCAACCTATAAAGAGTGTCATTCCATTTCAGGGAAGTGATAACAGTAATAGTATGTCTTGAAAGTCAGTCATTCCACCTATAAAGAGTGTCATTCCACTTATATTATCTGAGGTGATAACAGTGATAACATGTCTTGAAAGTCTGTCATTCAACCTATAAAGAGTGTCATTCCATTTCAGGGAAGTGATAACAGTAATAGTATGTCTTGAAAGTCAGTCATTCCACCTATAAAGAGTGTCATTCCACTTATATTATCTGAGGTGATAACAGTGATAACATGTCTTGAAAGTCTGTCATTCAACCTATAAAGAGTGTCATTCCATTTCAGGGAAGTGATAACAGTAATAGTATGTCTTGAAAGTCAGTCATTCCACCTATAAAGAGTGTCATTCCACTTATATTATCTGAGGTGATAACAGTGATAACATGTCTTGAAAGTCTGTCATTCAACCTATAAAGAGTGTCATTCCATTTCTGGGAGGTGATAACAGTGATAGTATGTCTTGAAAGTCTGTCATTCCACCTATAAAGAGTGTCATTCCATTTCTTGGAGGTGATATCAGTGATAACATGTCTTGAAAGTCTGTCATTCCACCTCTAAAGAGTGTCATTCCATTTCTGAGAGGTGATATCAGTGATTTCATGTCTTGAAAGTCTGTCATTCAACCTATAAAGAGTGTCATTCCATTTCTGGGAGGTGATAACAGTAATAGTATGTCTTGAAGGTCTGTCATTCCACCTATAAAGAGTGTCATTCCATTTCTGAGAGGTGATATCAGTGATAACATGTCTTGAAAGTCTGTCATTCCACCTCTAAAGAGCGTCGTTTCACTTCTCTGAGGTGATATCAGTGACATCATGTCTTGAAAGTCTGTCATTCCACCTATAAAGAGTGTCATTCCACTTCTGAGTGGTGATATCAGTGATAACATGTCTTGAAAGTCTGTCATTCCACCTTTAAAGAGCGTCATTCCATTTCTCTGAGTTGATAACAGTGATAACATGTCTTTAAAGTCTGTCATTCCACCTATAAAGAGTGTCATTCCATTTCTTGGAGGTGATATCAGTGATAACATGTCTTGAAAGTCTGTCATTCCACCTCTAA
Source organism: Gibbula magus (assembly GCA_936450465.1). Taxonomy (NCBI): domain Eukaryota; kingdom Metazoa; phylum Mollusca; class Gastropoda; order Trochida; family Trochidae; genus Gibbula; species Gibbula magus. The sequence continues at coordinate 530,934 of OW388302.1, forward strand.
AGAGTGTCATTCCATTTCTGAGAGGTGATATCAGTGATTTCATGTCTTGAAAGTCTGTCATTCAACCTATAAAGAGTGTCATTCCATTTCTGGGAGGTGATAACAGTAATAGTATGTCTTGAAGGTCTGTCATTCCACCTATAAAGAGTGTCATTCCATTTCTGAGAGGTGATATCAGTGATATCATGTCTTGAAAGTCTGTCATTCCACCTCTAAAGAGCGTCGTTTCACTTCTCTGAGGTGATATCAGTGACATCATGTCTTGAAAGTCTGTCATTCCACCTATAAAGAGTGTCATTCCACTTCTGAGTGGTGATATCAGTGATAACATGTCTTGAAAGTCTGTCATTCCACCTATAAAGAGCGTCATTCCATTTCTCTGAGTTGATAACAGTGATAACATGTCTTTAAAGTCTGTCATTCCACCTATAAAGAGCGTCATTCCATTTCTCTGAGTTGATAACAGTGATAACATGTCTTGAAAGTCTGTCATTCAACCTATAAAGAGTGTCATTCCACTTATCTGAGGTGATAACAGTGATAACATGTCTTGAAAGTCTGTCATTCTACCTATAAAGAGTGTCATTCCATTTCTGGGAGGTGATATCAGTGATAACATGTCTTGAAAGTCTGTCATTCAACCTATAAAGAGTGTCATTCCACTTATCTGAGGTGATAACAGTGATAACATGTCTTGAAAGTCTGTCATTCTACCTATAAAGAGTGTCATTCCATTTCTGGGAGGTGATAACAGTGATAACATGTCTTGAAAGTCAGTCATTCTACCTATAAAGAGTGTCATTCCATTTCTCTGAGTTGATAACAGTGATAACATGTCTTGAAAGTCTGTCATTCAACCTATAAAGAGTGTCATTCCATTTCTGGGAGGTGATAACCGTGATAGTATGTCTTGAAAGTCTGTCATTCAACCTATAAAGAGTGTCATTCCATTTCTGGGAGGTGATAACAGTGATAGTATGTCTTGAAAGTCTGTCATTCAACCTATAAAGAGTGTCATTCCATTTCTGGGAGGTGATAACAGTGATAGTATGTCTTGAAAGTCTGTCATTCAACCTATAAAGAGTGTCATTCCATTTCAGGGAAGTGATAACAGTAATAGTATGTCTTGAAAGTCAGTCATTCCACCTATAAAGAGTGTCATTCCACTTATATTATCTGAGGTGATAACAGTGATAACATGTCTTGAAAGTCTGTCATTCAACCTATAAAGAGTGTCATTCCATTTCAGGGAAGTGATAACAGTAATAGTATGTCTTGAAAGTCAGTCATTCCACCTATAAAGAGTGTCATTCCACTTATATTATCTGAGGTGATAACAGTGATAACATGTCTTGAAAGTCTGTCATTCAACCTATAAAGAGTGTCATTCCATTTCTGGGAGGTGATAACAGTGATAGTATGTCTTGAAAGTCTGTCATTCCACCTATAAAGAGTGTCATTCCACTTATATTATCTGAGGTGATAACAGTGATAACATGTCTTGAAAGTCTGTCATTCAACCTATAAAGAGCGTCATTCCATTTCTGGGAGGTGATAACATGTCTTGTAAGTCTGTCATTCCACCTTTAAAGAGTGTCATTCCATTTCAGGGAAGTGATAACAGTAATAGTATGTCTTGAAAGTCTGTCATTCCACCTCTAAAGAGTGTCATTCCACTTATATTATCTGAGGTGATAACAGTGATAACATGTCTTGAAAGTCTGTCATTCAACCTATAAAGAGTGTCATTCCATTTCTGGGAGGTGATAACAGTGATAGTATGTCTTGAAAGTCTGTCATTTCACCTATAAAGAGTGTCATTCCATTTCTCTGAGTTGATATCAGTGATATCATGTCTTGAAAGTCTGTCATTCCACCTATAAAGAGTGTCATTCCACTTATCTGAGGTGATAACAGTGATAGTATGTCTTGAAAGTCTGTCATTCCACCTATAAAGAGCGTCATTCCATTTCTCTGAGTTGATATCAGTGATATCATGTCTTGAAAGTCTGTCATTCCACCTATAAAGAGTGTCATTCCACTTATCTGAGGCGATAACAGTGGTAACATGTCTTGAAAGTCTGTCATTCAACCTATAAAGAGTGTCATTCCATTTCTGGGAGGTGATAACATGTCTTGGAAGTCTGTCATTCAACCTATAAAGAGTGTCATTCCACTTATATTATCTGAGGTGATAACAGTGATAACATGTCTTGAAAGTCTGTCATTCCACCTATAAAGAGTGTCTTTCCACTTATCTGAGGTGATATCAGTGATAACATGTCTTGAAAGTCTGTCATTCAACCTATAAAGAGTGTCATTCCATTTCTGAAGGTGATAACAGTGATAGTATGTCTTGAAAGTCTGTCATTCTACCTCTAAAGAGAGTCATTTCATTTCTTGGAGGTGATAACAGTGATAGTATGTCTTGAAAGTCTGTCATTCAACCTATAAAGAGTGTCATTCCATTTCTGAGAGGTGATAACAGTGATAGTATGTCTTGAAAGTCTGTCATTCAACCTATAAAGAGTGTCATTCCATTTCTGAGAGGTGATAACAGTGATAGTATGTCTTGAAAGTCTGTCATTCTACCTCTAAAGAGAGTCATTTCATTTCTTGGAGGTGATAACAGTGATAGTATGTCTTGAAAGTCAGTCATTCCACCTATAAAGAGTGTCATTTCATTTCTTGGAGGTGATAACAGTGATAGTATGTCTTGAAAGTCAGTCATTCTACCTCTAAAGAGAGTCATTCCATTTCTGGGAGGTGATAACAGTGATAGTATGTCTTGAAAGTCAGTCATTCCACCTATAAAGAGTGTCATTTCATTTCTTGGAGGTGATAACAGTGATAGTATGTCTTGAAAGTCTGTCATTCTACCTCTAAAGAGAGTCATTTCATTTCTTGGAGGTGATAACAGTGATAGTATGTCTTGAAAGTCAGTCATTCCACCTATAAAGAGTGTCATTTCATTTCTTGGAGGTGATAACAGTGATAGTATGTCTTGAAAGTCAGTCATTCTACCTCTAAAGAGAGTCATTCCATTTCTGGGAGGTGATAACAGTGATAGTATGTCTTGAAAGTCAGTCATTCCACCTATAAAGAGTGTCATTTCATTTCTTGGAGGTGATAACAGTGATAGTATGTCTTGAAAGTCTGTCATTCCACCTATAAAGAGTGTCGTTCCATTTCTGAGAGGTGATATCAGTGATTTCATGTCTTGAAAGTCTGTCATTCAACCTATAAAGAGTGTCATTCCATTTCTGGGAGGTGATAACAGTAATAGTATGTCTTGAAGGTCTGTCATTCCACCTATAAAGAGTGTCATTCCATTTCTGAGAGGTGATATCAGTGATTTCATGTCTTGAAAGTCTGTCATTCAACCTATAAAGAGTGTCATTCCATTTCTGGGAGGTGATAACAGTGATAGTATGTCTTGAATGTCTTTCATTCCACCTCTAAAGAGCGTCATTCCATTTCTCTGAGTTGATATCAGTGATAACATGTCTTGAAAGTCTGTCATTCCACCTCTAAAGAGCGTCGTTTCACTTCTCTGAGGTGATATCAGTGACATCATGTCTTGAAAGTCTGTCATTCAACCTATAAAGAGTGTCATTCCATTTCTAGGAGGTGATAACAGTAATAGTATGTCTTGAAAGTCTGTCATTCCACCTCTAAAGAGCGTCGTTTCACTTCTCTGAGGTGATATCAGTGACATCATGTCTTGAAAGTCTGTCATTCCACCTATAAAGAGTGTCATTCCATTTCTGGGAGGTGATAACAGTGATAACATGTCTTGAAAGTCTGCCATTCCACCTCTAAAGAGCGTCGTTTCACTTCTCTGAGGTGATATCAGTGACATCATGTCTTGAAAGTCTGTCATTCCACCTATAAAGAGTGTCATTCCACTTCTGAGAGGTGATATCAGTGATAACATGTCTTGAAAGTCTGTCATTCCACCTATAAAGAGCGTCATTCCATTTCTCTGAGTTGATAACAGTGATAACATGTCTTTAAAGTCTGTCATTCCACCTATAAAGAGCGTCATTCCATTTCTCTGAGTTGATAACAGTGATAACATGTCTTGAAAGTCTGTCATTCTACCTATAAAGAGCGTCATTCCACTTATCTGAGGTGAAAACAGTGATAACATGTTTTGAAAGTCAGTCATTCCACCTATAAAGAGTGTCATTCCATTTCTGGGAGGTGATAACAGTGATAACATGTCTTGAAAGTCTGTCATTCCACCTATAAAGAGTGTCATTCCATTTCTGGGAGGTGATAACAGTGATAGTATGTCTTGAAAGTCTGTCATTCCACCTATAAAGAGTGTCATTCCACTTCTGAGAGGTGATATCAGTGATATCATGTCTTGAAAGTCTGTCATTCTACCTATAAAGAGCGTCATTCCACTTATCTGAGGTGAAAACAGTGATAACATGTCTTGAAAGTCAATCATTCCACCTATAAAGAGTGTCATTCCATTTCTGGGAGGTGATAACAGTGATAACATGTCTTGGAAGTCAGTCATTCCACCTATAAAGAGTGTCATTCCATTTCTGGGAGGTGATAACAGTAATAACATGTCTTGGAAGTCAGTCATTCAACCTATAAAGAGTGTCATTCCATTTCTGGGAGGTGATAACAGTAATAGTATGTCTTGAAGGTCTGTCATTCCACCTATAAAGAGTGTCATTCCATTTCTGAGAGGTGATATCAGTGATTTCATGTCTTGAAAGTCTGTCATTCAACCTATAAAGAGTGTCATTCCATTTCTGGGAGGTGATAACAGTGATAGTATGTCTTGAATGTCTTTCATTCCACCTCTAAAGAGCGTCATTCCATTTCTCTGAGTTGATATCAGTGATAACATGTCTTGAAAGTCTGTCATTCCACCTCTAAAGAGCGTCGTTTCACTTCTCTGAGGTGATATCAGTGACATCATGTCTTGAAAGTCTGTCATTCAACCTATAAAGAGTGTCATTCCATTTCTAGGAGGTGATAACAGTAATAGTATGTCTTGAAAGTCTGTCATTCCACCTCTAAAGAGCGTCGTTTCACTTCTCTGAGGTGATATCAGTGACATCATGTCTTGAAAGTCTGTCATTCCACCTATAAAGAGTGTCATTCCATTTCTGGGAGGTGATAACAGTGATAACATGTCTTGAAAGTCTGCCATTCCACCTCTAAAGAGCGTCGTTTCACTTCTCTGAGGTGATATCAGTGACATCATGTCTTGAAAGTCTGTCATTCCACCTATAAAGAGTGTCATTCCATTTCTGAGAGGTGATATCAGTGATAACATGTCTTGAAAGTCTGTCATTCCACCTATAAAGAGCGTCATTCCATTTCTCTGAGTTGATAACAGTGATAACATGTCTTTAAAGTCTGTCATTCCACCTATAAAGAGCGTCATTCCATTTCTCTGAGTTGATAACAGTGATAACATGTCTTGAAAGTCTGTCATTCCACCTATAAAGAGCATCATTCCATTTCTCTGAGTTGATAACAGTAATAACATGTCTTGAAAGGTTGTCATTCCACCTCTAAGTATTGTCATTCCATTTCTGGGAGGTGATAACCTTTCTTGAGAGTATCTCATTTCAGTTATAAATAGTGTCATTCCATTTCAATGAAACTGAATGACAAGGGAGAATTCATTGTACCAAAATTAAACCTGTCATTCGTCATTCCATTTCATGCGTCATTCACTTTAGGGAGTCCCCCAACTAAGTTAAAACGAACATGAAACATGTTACTGTTCACTCTTTAAATAAATACAAACTACATACAGTGTGACCATTCTTCTTCCATGTATATTTGTCTCCTGGTATCGTTTAATGGAGCTAAAGTAAAACAACTTTAACTCTCATCTCCAACAAACATTACAACCGGAAGTATGTGCGCTGTCTGCTTCGTCTTGTATTTCACAGCAGGGCCGATAATTGTCTGTTGTGTGTGAGGGGGGGTCGCTTTTCGGTGTAAGGAGTATTGATCAATCTGGGATTCGGTAGATTCGTAATCAAACGAAGTCATACGTTAAGTTTACAAATATACATGATTAATAGCATTTTAAGATTTCCATTTACGCAATAAAACACGTTGTGACTATGTTTTCCCTTTTAAAACGTTTTCCAGAACGAGATGTAGTGTGTGATGATTATGATGAATACTTTTGCACGAAATATTAAAACCGGAAGTGTTCTATTTCTTGTAATCCACAGCAGTGCGCTGTGTATTAACGAGAACGCATTTCGGTGTAAGGAGTAATTGTTAACCTGCAATTCGTACCCAAACGAACAAGGCCATATTTTCCAAAGCAATTTTTATTGAAATAAACATTCTTACAATTTGGTATCACCGTATCTATTTATTACCTAAGGTACTTTTACCAGGAAAGTGAATTCGTAGACCAGACAGGTTCGTAGAAAAACATGGGGCGGATGATTTGGAGATTTTCGTAGACCTATCACCAGTATAGACAAAAACAAAACTACATTAAATATAAAATAATGGTGATTTGTTCCATAAGCATGTTATTATTGGTTCGCTGTGTTGTGGTTTTTAATATCAATAATCAAATACTCAGTGTTATTGCTTTAATCTATGAATCTGATGAATATTAATATATTCATTGTTTTGTTTTTTTTCAAAGATTTTTTATTGACTTCATTGGGATACACGTACATTCAAACATTGATATAATCAAGGATAAATGCATAAGAGGCATATATATAAGTGTTGCCTGAGTGGGAGCAGGTACTATATTAAAACATGCATAAAACATCACAACGCCCATGAAATGGCTTTCCATTTTCTCGTGAAAGAATTTAAACAGATGTTCTTTGTGGCGATAAATCTTTCGATTTGGTAGACATCCTTTAAAACTGATTTATAATTAGTAAAACTTGGCTTAATACCTTTCAGGTTCATAACAAAAATGTGGCGTTTCGCTAATAATATCATGTGGTTAAGTATGTGGTTATTACTGTTACAGAATAGGATACCTAACGTGGAAGATTGATAGGGAATGTTGAATGAAATATTGATGAAATCATTAAAGTCTTTCCAAAACAGTTTTACAGTTGGACATTCAATGTAAACATGGAAGATGTTCTCACTAACTGAACCACATGATGTACATAGGTCGTTATCAATCAGTTTCATTTTAAGCAACTCTTTTTTAGTGTATATGGTTCTGTGTATAAATTTATATTGAAACTCTAGAAGTTTTGTATCTTTGCAACATTGTCTATATTGTAAAAATGTAGACTCCCAGTCGATGCTGACATTGAGTTCGCTCTCCCATTTGTCACAAACTTTTGGAAAGTTATTTTCTGATTTCAGTTTGTCATAAAATATTCTAGAGCCTTTAGTTGGCTTCAATAAATCGTTACACGGTGAGCATATCAAGACATTTGTTAAATTCAGATGATTTGTAATTTGAATTTCGTTTCTCCATAATTTAGGGATACTAATTAGAACACGGTTGAGATCCAACACGGTACCTTTTATTTGGAAAATTGATTTAAGTTCTGAAAATGTTCGGAAGCCATGGTTGTTACAAATGTCTTTGATATGGACTATTCCTTTTTTAAACCAATCGTAAATGATTAAGTCTGGTTGATTACTTAAGTGATTTAACCAAAGAGGTTGCATTAGGATTTCGTTAATATCATTATTGCAGTTAAAACACCTACTATATCTTGACCACGCATTTAGAGTGTCTTTCCAGAATGGATTTTCAAGTTTGTATTTCCCAGTAATATTTGAGCCTAAACAAAGAATTTCTTTTATTGGGAACCCGGCTAACCTGTAACCGTTTTGGTTATTAACATATCTCTTTAAACATGAAAGTTTTAAAGAATCAATGAAAGTTTTTATATCCATCATTCTTAAGCCCCCCTCCTCATATTTTCGCATGATATTTATTCTTTTTATCTTGTCTGGTTTATCGTTCCAGATGAATTTGAAAAATAAGTTATTTAGTTTTGCTATAAAATCATTTGGAGGATTGGGAAGAGACGTTAAGATATGAACAATAGTAGATAATGCTAAGCTTTTAATGACGGTTATTTTGCCAATTAGAGTTAAGTTTCTTTTTTTCCAGTTCGAAAGGATTCTTTTGATATTTTCAAGTCTCTTTTTTGTATTGATGACCCATAGGTTTTCAAGATGGGCGTTTAGTTGAAGTCCCAGCACTTCGAAGTTGCCTTTATGCCAATCAAGTTTAATATCATTAGAAAATGTAATATCACTGCCGGCCATTGAGCCGATCCAAACCGCTTTTGTTTTGTCAATATTGATCTTCAAGCCAGACATTTTGTAAAAAGTGTTCATTGTTTGTATAGCTTCGTTGAGAGAGGTTTCCGAGCCGTCTAAGAATAATTCAGTGTCATCTGCATATTGGCCAATAATATGTTCAATTTCGTTAAGGATAATTCCTTTTATTTTATCGTTATTCCTAATCATAATTCCTAAAATTTCGGCTACAAAAAGGAAGAGATATGGAGAGATTGGATCACCTTGTCTGCAGCCCCTTTCGTTGTTAAAGAACGATGATAAATGTCCATTCTGTACAATACAGGAGGATGCATTTGAGATCAATATGTTAACCCATTTTTTAATATTACAACCAAATCCAAATTTATCTAAGGCCATCATAATAAATTTCTTAGAGACAGTATCAAATGCTTTTTCAAAGTCTATCAAGATTAATAAACCTTTTTTGTTTTGTCTTTTAGTTTCAAAAAGAATATCATATAATAGTCGGATGTTCTCCGAGATACATCTGCCAGGGATAAATCCTGTTTGGCCTTCATTTATTAGTAGATTTAGAGTCTTTTTCATTCTGTTAGTTACACATGTGCTAATGATCTTGTATAAGGCATTTAGAAGCGAGATAGGACGCCAGTTTTTTAGAAATCTCCTGTCTTTACCCGTTTTTGGAAAACAAGTGATAACTCCTCTATTCATAGTCAAAGTCATAGAATTACGGTTAAATGTGTCCTTTACGTATCTTAAAATCCATATTTTGAGATCCTTCCAGAAAAATTTGAAGAATTCAATAGGAAAGCCGTCTAAGCCAGGACTTTTGTTATTTTTCATTGATTTAACGTTGAATGCAAGTTCATCGAGGGTAATATCATGTTCAAGTTCATCTGACTGTGCTTTAGTTAAAGTCGGTGTATCGATCGCTGTAAATAATGATTTACTTACATCATCGATATCATTTTGAACTCCATAGAGATTTTCGTAAAATATTTTTTGTTCATTTAATATTGCATTGCCATCTGTTAATTCTTTACCATTATCAACAATAACTGAATTGATGAGCTTACTTGTATAATTTCTATTTTCTAAATGACAAAAATAATTTGTTGGTTTCTCACCTTCTTCGTACCATTGTATTCTATTGCGAATTTGTATTCCTTTCATTTCTTCTTCTCTTATTTGTTCAAGTTCCTGTTTACTTTCGGATAATTCTCTTAGAAGTATTTCATCAATATTTTGAAAGTCATTTCTTACTCTATCCTCAGAGGTTCGTATCTTTTCTTCAAGTACTTTAGATTTTTCTTTCTTGTTTTTCTTTAGGAATGAGGAATAGGAGATCGATTTCCCTCTTACTTTCATCAAGAATGTTTCTAAGAAAAGACTGTCATTAACACTTAAGAGTAAATCTTCATCTTTAGTTTCTTTGATTTCGGCTTCAGTATATTTAGAATCCGCGTATTCTAGTCTAGATTCGCTAAGTAAGTCAGTTACTAAGGCTATATATTCTTCGCGTCTTAAGAGTGAGGTATTGAATTTCCAGTAACCGCGTCCTTTTTCTTTGTTTTTCTGTGTAGAAAAAGATAAAGTTATTGCTGAATGGTCACTTTTGTAACCTGGGATAATTGAAATATCGGTGCTTATGTTAAAAATGTCATCAGTTACTAGAAAGAAATCTAACCTAGCTTGTTGGCGAGGGTTTTTCTTCCACCAAGTAAATTTTCTAGTGTTAGGGTTTAAATCTCTCCATGCATCTATTAGATTAAGGTTTTGTAATTGATCTAATACAATTGCACGTGCTTGTGGGTTGTTAACATTTTTATAGTTTTCTAGATCTATAGATGGGTCCAGTACAAGGTTCCAATCTCCACATATAGCTATTGAATCATTATCCATGTTTGCAATCTTTTTAAATAAATCAATATAAAAAGCAGCGTTGTCAATGTTAGGTCCGTATAAATTCGTCAAAGTAAATCTGAGACCGTCAACTGTTATATCTAAGATTATGTAATTTCCATTTTCATCTTTACTAATCTTATGAATTACATATTCAAAAGTATTGTTTAGTAGGATAGCTACGCCTCTCGCGTTTGACTTAAATGGAGCTATAACGCAATCTAAACCCCATTCGTTTTTCATGGTCTTTTCATGATCAACAGAAATATGAACATCCTGTAGGCAAATAATAGAGAATTTCTTTTTTTTATATAATTGCATTACTTCTTTCCGTTTCTTTTTATCGGCAAGGCCTCTACAATTTGCTGATACTATACTTATTTTTGCGTCTTTACCCATAGAGAATAAGACTAATTGGAAACTTGAAAGGAACTAGGCATATATGATTGAGTTTGGGGTGTATCCTTAATGAAGGTTTTTTGTTTAAATATAACAAAAGAAAGTATAGATAAAAACAAAGAAATATCCGTATTACCATGGATTTGGTCAGAATGAAAAGTGAGGGCCCCGCCTCCCCCCATGGAAAAAAGATATATGGTGGTGATGATTAAGCGCATATAAACCTAAGAAACTAAATATTTCATTCTACTTACAATTTGAAGGAATCCAATGACAACACAAATATAATCCAAATGAATCCAAGAAGCGAACAGCAGTCACACGTGTTAACATGCTCGCACGAGATTTACGTGCTAGAGATTGAGCCGTGCACTCATCGGCCTGTCACGCACAAAGCTAAAAATAGCACATAGGGCACAGAGTGCAACAAATGATATGTCTTTGAATATCAGAGTTTTAACAATAGGAGAGTTCTGCAAGTTCAGTCATTGGTTTTTAGACTATTAACTGATTTATAAAACTATATGTATTTTCTGATAAATGAAAAGGAAAACAATATAAAAGATAATATATGTCAAGCAAACAGTGTAAATCCTAAAGTAGTGATCTCGTAGGAGAGTAGTTTCATCTAGAATGTCAACAATAACAATCAGGACATTCTACTGGTCATCATGTCGGACCCAGGGAGATCCTGGTTTCTTGGGATCGCGGGTCTCCAGGACTACCTCGGTGGAGATGACTCTGACTCGGGTCCAGACTCCGCTGGTCTGACGAAGTGTGGCGGCCTGGCGACTTAGTATCGCTCGTCGTTTCTTGAGAAATGGCGGCAGATCAGTCTGGATACTAAACCCAGATTTCCTGAGCAGTTTTCTAGCGTCGTAGACCGCTTCACGGTCTGGCATATAAGAGAAAGTAGCTATTATGCTTCTCACGGCTTTGGGATTGTTTTTCTTTTGGTACTCCGATACTGGGAGTCTGTGGACGATCTTGAAATAGGTGTCATAAGCCTGTTGTTCCGAAAAGTTTAATTTGGAGATGAATAACTCACGGAGGGTCCTTTCAGTGTTTTCTAGCGGGGATTCAGGAATCCCGTAGAACAGAAGGTTCTGTTTCCTGTCATGGATATCCTTCAAGATATATTGTCGCTCTAGAACGGTTCTTTTTTCACGCTCTGTAGAAAGTTCTGCTCGTAGTTTAGTGAGCTCTGCATTGTTATTAGCGACGTCGACCTCAACCGCCTCTACTTTATTTTCCAAATCATTATAGTTGGTTTTCAAAGAGTCTATCGCAATTTGAAGCTCGGATTTGGAATTGTTGATCAATTCCGCGAGTCTCTTTTCAGAAGCAAGAATTAATTCATCAATGTTGACTGGCTGGACCGCCATATTGCGGGTAACTCGTTGTGACTCCGACATCGTCAAGTTTGGTGATTAATATCAGTCAAAATTTGTAATAAAGTAACTTACAAATTTATATCAAATGTCACACAAGTATATTATGTATGTATTCAAATACTTTTGTACAACGTAGAGATAGTTTTCATTGAGGATTACTTTGATTTTCCATGAGGGGAGCGGGAGCCAGCAAAACGTGTCAGCCCTCGACCATGCGCAACCGGAACAATATATTCATTGTTGACACTACACCTATTCAGCATCATTCAACCAAGGATTTATATATCTATCTAAGTCCGTGATTCAAGGAGGTAAGCAGACGTCGGGAAAGATGAAAAAGGTAAGTCATCGACAATCAAAACGTCATTATTTACATTACTATCTCTTCAAATAAAATATACCGAAAAAGTAATAAAACATAATACTATTTAAAGCAATAAAGTATTTCATCAACAATAATTTGAATTTGACCTAGTTACTATTTTGTACGGTCGTAGATCACTGCATCTCTTACCTAAACCTATGTTAAAGTATATCTCTAGTATCTCTAATTTGAACATGTATGTATTTCCTCTCAGTTCAGTACGCCAGTGTAAGACTCGTAATGCATTGTAATTATATCCTTAGAATGTATACATATTTCTAAGAGAGAAATCAAAATATAAAATAGACATTGATTCGTTAAACAATAAACAATATCTCTATTTACAAACCAAAAGCTGGCAGTGTCGACGTGTCACAGTACATTAAACAGATCGAACATTATTTGCCAAATAAAGGAATTACACATTTTTAAATTTTGAACATAATTAAAGATTCACATGAAAGATTAAATTGTAACTGTATGTTAATCTTCAATACTAAAAATTATTTTGAAGATTTATAGACCGACGACTCACCTTAAGACGCAAAAGAAATCAACATTTTGCTTTACAAATATATATGTTAAAAACGTTTTCGATATACGACTTGACGTCTCACAACTCCTTCAAAGTGCAAGTGGGAAGTTAGTTTCGTTTGAACGATCATAAATGCGAACATGCATTTATTGATTGACTTATATTAGAATGGTAAACCAAAATTTCAATTGCCTCTTACAGTTAATGATAACTAAAATGGCGAGGGTTTGATTAAAGATTCGTTTATTTTGAAAGATCTTCATCAGTAATAAATACGTTTTGTTTAGGTTATATAGGCCTACTACAATGAGTATAAACTGAAGAGAAGCGTAGGCCTATTTATTATATGACGAGCAGTGACGAGCTGCGCCCCTCGTGAAAATATAACCTCTCTACCTCACTCGATGAGATAAACGGGAAGCGGTCTTTTCGTAGGTGAAACCAGTTCGTAGAAGGTCTTTTCGTAGGAGGATTATTTTTTTAAATATATTAGTTTTTAGGATATTACTAAGTGTTTGTTTGTAATTGTTACTTTATTTTGTATAAATAGTGTCTTTTCACATTAAATTGTGTCTGTTTAGTCTGTTTAGATAAACATGGTATTAGTCAAGAAAAGACAGATATCCTCTATATATTTACATTTTTAAGACTTGCAATAATTCTGGAGCGTAGGAACGCACAATAAACTGTTAAATCAAAAAGGATTAACATGAGGTGCATTGACAAACCTGTAGGGGTGAAACGGTTTACCGCGGTGTATTCGTATCGCGGCATTTATTGACGGTTCGGTACACCGAAAAATTGCTTTGAAAAAAACGTACCGTTCGGTTTTGGTAAAGTTCGTTTTATCTACTTTACTCGTGCATTTCCCTGTCAAAAACACTTGAAAATGTCACTCAAGTGTCAGCACAAATTATGATATTCTATTAAATTTCATTCTAGACTAGTTCAAAGTTCACAAGACATCCTTACGTAGTCGTAGATCGAACTTCCGTGTTATGACTCGAGTGGACATGTCAACAAAAGTTGGCCTGACTTTAGAATCCCTCACCATATAAGGGCTCGCTTTTTTGTTCTTTATTATTTATGTTCTAGAATATTATTTTACCTATCGGACATGCGCAGACGTTGTTTTCCCGTCGAGGCGATGACGCCATGTTTGTTGACAAAAACGGATTTTTTGATCACTGTTCTGTCTTTTGTTGAGCACTGTTGTGTCCGTTGAGTATTATGGTGGCTTTTGATCACTATACTGTCTTTTGTTGAGCACTGTTTTGTCTGTTGAGTATTGTGGTGGCTTTTGATCACTATACGTCTTTTGTTGAGCACTGTTTTGTCCGTTGAGTATTGTGGTGGCTTTTGATCACTATACTGTCTTTTGTTGAGCACTGTTGTGTCCGTTGAGTATTATGGTGGCTTTTGATCACTATACGTCTTTTGTTGAGCACTGTTGTGTCCGTTGAGTATTGTGGTGGCTTTTGATCACTATACGTCTTTTGTTGAGCACTGTTGTGTCCGTTGAGTATTGTGGTGGCTTTTGATCACTATACGTCTTTTGTTGAGCACTGTTTTGTCTGTTGAGTAGTGTGGTGGCTTTTGATCACTATACGTCTTTTGTTGAGCACTGTTGTGTCCGTTGAGTATTGTGGTGGCTTTTGATCACTATACTGTCTTTTGTTGAGCACTGTTTTGTCTGTTGAGTAGTGTGGTGGCTTTTGATCACTATACGTCTTTTGTTGAGCACTGTTGTGTCCGTTGAGTATTGTGGTGGCTTTTGATCACTATACGTCTTTTGTTGAGCACTGTTGTGTCCGTTGAGTATTGTGGTGGCTTTTGATCACTATATGTCTTTTGTTGAGCACTGTTGTGTCCGTTGAGTAGTGTGGTGGCTTTTGATCACTATACGTCTTTTGTTGAGCACTGTTGTGTCCTTTTAGTATTGTGGTGGCTTTTGATCACTATACGTCTTTTGTTGAGCACTGTTGTGTCCGTTGAGTATTGTGGTGGCTTTTGATCACTATACTGTCTTTTGTTGAGCACTGTTGTGTCTGTTGAGTATTGTGGTGGCTTTTGATCACTATACGTCTTTTGTTGAGCACTGTTGTGTCCGTTGAGTAGTGTGGTGGCTTTTGATCACTGTACTGTCTTTTGTTGAGCACTGTTTTGTCTGTTGAGTAGTGTGGTGGCTTTTGATCACTATACTGTCTTTTGTTGAGCACTGTTGTGTCCGTTGAGTATTGTGGTGGCTTTTGATCACTATACGTCTTTTGTTGAGCACTGTTGTGTCCGTTGAGTATTGTGGTGGCTTTTGATCACTGTACTGTCTTTTGTTGAGCACTGTTGTGTCCGTTGAGTAGTGTGGTGGCTTTTGATCACTGTACTGTCTTTTGTTGAGCACTGTTGTGTCCGTTGAGTATTGTGGTGGCTTTTGATCACTATACGTCTTTTGTTGAGCACTGTTGTGTCCGTTGAGTAGTGTGGTGGCTTTTGATCACTGTACTGTCTTTTGTTGAGCACTGTTTTGTCTGTTGAGTAGTGTGGTGGCTTTTGATCACTATACTGTCTTTTGTTGAGCACTGTTGTGTCCGTTGAGTATTGTGGTGGCTTTTGATCACTATACGTCTTTTGTTGAGCACTGTTGTGTCCGTTGAGTATTGTGGTGGCTTTTGATCACTGTACGTCTTTTGTTGAGCACTGTTGTGTCCGTTGAGTATTGTGGTGGCTTTTGATCACTATACGTCTTTTGTTGAGCACTGTTGTGTCCGTTGAGTATTGTGGTGGCTTTTGATCACTGTACTGTCTTTTGTTGAGCACTGTTGTGTCCGTTGAGTAGTGTGGTGGCTTTTCATCACTATACGTCTTTTGTTGAGCACTGTTTTGTCCGTTGAGTATTGTGGTGGCTATTGATCACTATACGTCTTTTGTTGAGCACTGTTGTGTCCGTTGAGTATTGTGGTGGCTTTTGATCACTATACGTCTTTTGTTGAGCACTGTTGTGTCCGTTGAGTAGTGTGGTGGCTTTTGATCACTATACGTCTTTTGTTGAGCACTGTTGTGTCCGTTGAGTATTGTGGTGGCTTTTGATCACTATACTGTCTTTTGTTGAGCACTGTTGTGTCCGTTGAGTATTGTGGTGGCTTTTGATCACTATACGTCTTTTGTTGAGCACTGTTGTGTCCGTTGAGTATTGTGGTGGCTTTTGATCACTGTACGTCTTTTGTTGAGCACTGTTGTGTCCGTTGAGTATTGTGGTGGCTTTTGATCACTATACGTCTTTTGTTGAGCACTGTTGTGTCCGTTGAGTATTGTGGTGGCTTTTGATCACTATACGTCTTTTGTTGAGCACTGTTGTGTCCGTTGAGTAGTGTGGTGGCTTTTGATCACTATACGTCTTTTGTTGAGCACTGTTGTGTCCGTTGAGTATTGTGGTGGCTTTTGATCACTGTACGTCTTTTGTTGAGCACTGTTGTGTCCGTTGAGTATTGTGGTGGCTTTTGATCACTATACGTCTTTTGTTGAGCACTGTTGTGTCCGTTGAGTATTGTGGTGGCTTTTGATCACTGTACGTCTTTTGTTGAGCACTGTTGTGTCCGTTGAGTAGTGTGGTGGCTTTTGATCACTATACGTCTTTTGTTGAGCACTGTTGTGTCCGTTGAGTATTGTGGTGGCTTTTGATCACTATACTGTCTTTTGTTGAGCACTGTTGTGTCCGTTGAGTATTGTGGTGGCTTTTGATCACTATACGTCTTTTGTTGAGCACTGTTGTGTCCGTTGAGTATTGTGGTGGCTTTTGATCACTATACGTCTTTTGTTGAGCACTGTTGTGTCCGTTGAGTATTGTGGTGGCTTTTGATCACTATACGTCTTTTGTTGAGCACTGTTGTGTCCGTTGAGTATTGTGGTGGCTTTTGATCACTATACGTCTTTTGTTGAGCACTGTTTTGTCCGTTGAGTATTGTGGTGGCTTTTGATCACTATATGTCTTTTGTTGAGCACTGTTGTGTCCGTTGAGTATTGTGGTGGCTTTTGATCACTATACTGTCTTTTGTTGAGCACTGTTGTGTCCGTTGAGTATTGTGGTGGCTTTTGATCACTATACTGTCTTTTGTTGAGCACTGTTGTGTCCGTTGAGTATTGTGGTGGCTTTTGATCACTATACGTCTTTTGTTGAGCACTGTTGTGTCCGTTGAGTATTGTGGTGGCTTTTGATCACTGTACTGTCTTTTGTTGAGCACTGTTGTGTCCGTTGAGTATTGTGGTGGCTTTTGATCACTGTACGTCTTTTGTTGAGCACTGTTGTGTCCGTTGAGTATTGTGGTGGCTTTTGATCACTATACGTCTTTTGTTGAGCACTGTTGTGTCCGTTGAGTATTGTGGTGGCTTTTGATCACTGTACTGTCTTTTGTTGAGCACTGTTGTGTCCGTTGAGTATTGTGGTGGCTTTTGATCACTGTACTGTCTTTTGTTGAGCACTGTTGTGTCCGTTGAGTATTGTGGTGGCTTTTGATCACTGTACGTCTTTTGTTGAGCACTGTTGTGTCCGTTGAGTATTGTGGTGGCTTTTGATCACTATACGTCTTTTGTTGAGCACTGTTGTGTCCGTTGAGTATTGTGGTGGCTTTTGATCACTGTACTGTCTTTTGTTGAGCACTGTTTTGTCCGTTGAGTATTGTGGTGGCTTTTGATCACTGTACTGTCTTTTGTTGAGCACTGTTGTGTCCGTTGAGTATTGTGGTGGCTTTTGATCACTATACGTCTTTTGTTGAGCACTGTTGTGTCCGTTGAGTATTGTGGTGGCTTTTGATCACTGTACTGTCTTTTGTTGAGCACTGTTGTGTCCGTTGAGTATTGTGGTGGCTTTTGATCACTGTACTGTCTTTTGTTGAGCACTGTTTTGTCTGTTGAGTATTGTGGTGGCTTTTGATCACTATACGTCTTTTGTTGAGCACTGTTGTGTCCGTTGAGTATTGTGGTGGCTTTTGATCACTGTTCTGTCTTTTGTTGAGCACTGTTGTGTCCGTTGAGTATTGTGGTGGCTTTTGATCACTATACGTCTTTTGTTGAGCACTGTTGTGTCCGTTGAGTATTGTGGTGGCTTTTGATCACTATATGTCTTTTGTTGAGCACTGTTGTGTCCGTTGAGTATTGTGGTGGCTTTTGATCACTATACTGTCTTTTGTTGAGCACTGTTGTGTCCGTTGAGTATTGTGGTGGCTTTTGATCACTATACGTCTTTTGTTGAGCACTGTTGTGTCCGTTGAGTATTGTGGTGGCTTTTGATCACTATACGTCTTTTGTTGAGCACTGTTGTGTCCGTTGAGTATTGTGGTGGCTTTTGATCACTATACGTCTTTTGTTGAGCACTGTTGTGTCCGTTGAGTATTGTGGTGGCTTTTGATCACTATACGTCTTTTGTTGAGCACTGTTGTGTCCGTTGAGTATTGTGGTGGCTTTTGATCACTGTACTGTCTTTTGTTGAGCACTGTTGTGTCCGTTGAGTATTGTGGTGGCTTTTGATCACTATACGTCTTTTGTTGAGCACTGTTTTGTCCGTTGAGTATTGTGGTGGCTTTTGATCACTATACGTCTTTTGTTGAGCACTGTTGTGTCCGTTGAGTATTGTGGTGGCTTTTGATCACTATACGTCTTTTGTTGAGCACTGTTGTGTCCGTTGAGTATTGTGGTGGCTTTTGATCACTATACGTCTTTTGTTGAGCACTGTTGTGTCCGTTGAGTATTGTGGTGGCTTTTGATCACTGTACTGTCTTTTGTTGAGCACTGTTGTGTCCGTTGAGTATTGTGGTGGCTTTTGATCACTATACGTCTTTTGTTGAGCACTGTTTTGTCCGTTGAGTATTGTGGTGGCTTTTGATCACTATACGTCTTTTGTTGAGCACTGTTGTGTCCGTTGAGTATTGTGGTGGCTTTTGATCACTGTACGTCTTTTGTTGAGCACTGTTGTGTCCGTTGAGTATTGTGGTGGCTTTTGATCACTGTACGTCTTTTGTTGAGCACTGTTGTGTCCGTTGAGTATTGTGGTGGCTTTTGATCACTATACGTCTTTTGTTGAGCACTGTTGTGTCCGTTGAGTATTGTGGTGGCTTTTGATCACTATACGTCTTTTGTTGAGCACTGTTGTGTCCGTTGAGTAGTGTGGTGGCTTTTGATCACTGTACGTCTTTTGTTGAGCACTGTTGTGTCCGTTGAGTATTGTGGTGGCTTTTGATCACTATACGTCTTTTGTTGAGCACTGTTGTGTCCGTTGAGTATTGTGGTGGCTTTTGATCACTGTACGTCTTTTGTTGAGCACTGTTGTGTCCGTTGAGTATTGTGGTGGCTTTTGATCACTATACGTCTTTTGTTGAGCACTGTTGTGTCCGTTGAGTATTATGGTGGCTTTTGATCACTATACTGTCTTTTGTTGAGCACTGTTGTGTCCGTTGAGTATTGTGGTGGCTTTTGATCACTATACGTCTTTTGTTGAGCACTGTTGTGTCCGTTGAGTAGTGTGGTGGCTTTTGATCACTATACGTCTTTTGTTGAGCACTGTTGTGTCCGTTGAGTATTGTGGTGGCTATTGATCACTATACGTCTTTTGTTGAGCACTGTTGTGTCCGTTGAGTATTGTGGTGGCTTTTGATCACTGTACTGTCTTTTGTTGAGCACTGTTGTGTCCGTTGAGTATTGTGGTGGCTTTTGATCACTATACGTCTTTTGTTGAGCACTGTTGTGTCCGTTGAGTATTGTGGTGGCTTTTGATCACTATACTGTCTTTTGTTGAGCACTGTTGTGTCCGTTGAGTATTATGGTGGCTTTTGATCACTATACGTCTTTTGTTGAGCACTGTTGTGTCCGTTGAGTATTGTGGTGGCTTTTGATCACTGTACGTCTTTTGTTGAGCACTGTTGTGTCCGTTGAGTATTGTGGTGGCTTTTGATCACTATACGTCTTTTGTTGAGCACTGTTGTGTCCGTTGAGTATTGTGGTGGCTTTTGATCATTATACTGTCTTTTGTTGAGCACTGTTGTGTCCGTTGAGTATTGTGGTGGCTTTTGATCACTATACTGTCTTTTGTTGAGCACTGTTGTGTCCGTTGAGTATTGTGGTGGCTTTTGATCACTATACTGTCTTTTGTTGAGCACTGTTGTGTCCGTTGAGTATTGTGGTGGCTTTTGATCACTATACGTCTTTTGTTGAGCACTGTTGTGTCCGTTGAGTATTGTGGTGGCTTTTGATCACTATACGTCTTTTGTTGAGCACTGTTGTGTCCGTTGAGTATTGTGGTGGCTTTTGATCACTGTACTGTCTTTTGTTGAGCACTGTTGTGTCCGTTGAGTATTGTGGTGGCTTTTGATCACTATACGTCTTTTGTTGAGCACTGTTGTGTCCGTTGAGTATTGTGGTGGCTTTTGATCACTATACGTCTTTTGTTGAGCACTGTTGTGTCCGTTGAGTATTGTGGTGGCTTTTGATCACTATACGTCTTTTGTTGAGCACTGTTTTGTCCGTTGAGTATTGTGGTGGCTTTTGATCACTATACGTCTTTTGTTGAGCACTGTTTTGTCCGTTGAGTATTGTGGTGGCTTTTGATCACTATACGTCTTTTGTTGAGCACTGTTGTGTCCGTTGAGTATTGTGGTGGCTTTTGATCACTATACGTCTTTTGTTGAGCACTGTTGTGTCCGTTGAGTATTATGGTGGCTTTTGATCACTATACGTCTTTTGTTGAGCACTGTTGTGTCCGTTGAGTATTGTGGTGGCTTTTGATCACTATACGTCTTTTGTTGAGCACTGTTGTGTCCGTTGAGTATTGTGGTGGCTTTTGATCACTGTACGTCTTTTGTTGAGCACTGTTGTGTCCGTTGAGTATTGTGGTGGCTTTTGATCACTATACGTCTTTTGTTGAGCACTGTTGTGTCCGTTGAGTAGTGTGGTGGCTTTTGATCACTGTACGTCTTTTGTTGAGCACTGTTGTGTCCGTTGAGTATTGTGGTGGCTTTTGATCACTATACGTCTTTTGTTGAGCACTGTTGTGTCCGTTGAGTATTGTGGTGGCTTTTGATCACTGTACTGTCTTTTGTTGAGCACTGTTGTGTCCGTTGAGTATTGTGGTGGCTTTTGATCACTGTACTGTCTTTTGTTGAGCACTGTTGTGTCCGTTGAGTATTGTGGTGGCTTTTGATCACTGTACGTCTTTTGTTGAGCACTGTTGTGTCCGTTGAGTATTGTGGTGGCTTTTGATCACTATACGTCTTTTGTTGAGCACTGTTGTGTCCGTTGAGTATTGTGGTGGCTTTTGATCACTGTACTGTCTTTTGTTGAGCACTGTTTTGTCCGTTGAGTATTGTGGTGGCTTTTGATCACTGTACTGTCTTTTGTTGAGCACTGTTGTGTCCGTTGAGTATTGTGGTGGCTTTTGATCACTATACGTCTTTTGTTGAGCACTGTTGTGTCCGTTGAGTATTGTGGTGGCTTTTGATCACTGTACTGTCTTTTGTTGAGCACTGTTGTGTCCGTTGAGTATTGTGGTGGCTTTTGATCACTGTACTGTCTTTTGTTGAGCACTGTTTTGTCTGTTGAGTATTGTGGTGGCTTTTGATCACTATACGTCTTTTGTTGAGCACTGTTGTGTCCGTTGAGTATTGTGGTGGCTTTTGATCACTGTTCTGTCTTTTGTTGAGCACTGTTGTGTCCGTTGAGTATTGTGGTGGCTTTTGATCACTATACGTCTTTTGTTGAGCACTGTTGTGTCCGTTGAGTATTGTGGTGGCTTTTGATCACTATATGTCTTTTGTTGAGCACTGTTGTGTCCGTTGAGTATTGTGGTGGCTTTTGATCACTATACTGTCTTTTGTTGAGCACTGTTGTGTCCGTTGAGTATTGTGGTGGCTTTTGATCACTATACGTCTTTTGTTGAGCACTGTTGTGTCCGTTGAGTATTGTGGTGGCTTTTGATCACTATACGTCTTTTGTTGAGCACTGTTGTGTCCGTTGAGTATTGTGGTGGCTTTTGATCACTATACGTCTTTTGTTGAGCACTGTTGTGTCCGTTGAGTATTGTGGTGGCTATTGATCACTATACGTCTTTTGTTGAGCACTGTTGTGTCCGTTGAGTATTGTGGTGGCTTTTGATCACTGTACTGTCTTTTGTTGAGCACTGTTGTGTCCGTTGAGTATTGTGGTGGCTTTTGATCACTATACGTCTTTTGTTGAGCACTGTTTTGTCCGTTGAGTATTGTGGTGGCTTTTGATCACTATACGTCTTTTGTTGAGCACTGTTGTGTCCGTTGAGTATTGTGGTGGCTTTTGATCACTATACGTCTTTTGTTGAGCACTGTTGTGTCCGTTGAGTATTGTGGTGGCTTTTGATCACTATACGTCTTTTGTTGAGCACTGTTGTGTCCGTTGAGTATTGTGGTGGCTTTTGATCACTGTACTGTCTTTTGTTGAGCACTGTTGTGTCCGTTGAGTATTGTGGTGGCTTTTGATCACTATACGTCTTTTGTTGAGCACTGTTTTGTCCGTTGAGTATTGTGGTGGCTTTTGATCACTATACGTCTTTTGTTGAGCACTGTTGTGTCCGTTGAGTATTGTGGTGGCTTTTGATCACTGTACGTCTTTTGTTGAGCACTGTTGTGTCCGTTGAGTATTGTGGTGGCTTTTGATCACTGTACGTCTTTTGTTGAGCACTGTTGTGTCCGTTGAGTATTGTGGTGGCTTTTGATCACTATACGTCTTTTGTTGAGCACTGTTGTGTCCGTTGAGTATTGTGGTGGCTTTTGATCACTATACGTCTTTTGTTGAGCACTGTTGTGTCCGTTGAGTAGTGTGGTGGCTTTTGATCACTGTACGTCTTTTGTTGAGCACTGTTGTGTCCGTTGAGTATTGTGGTGGCTTTTGATCACTATACGTCTTTTGTTGAGCACTGTTGTGTCCGTTGAGTATTGTGGTGGCTTTTGATCACTGTACGTCTTTTGTTGAGCACTGTTGTGTCCGTTGAGTATTGTGGTGGCTTTTGATCACTATACGTCTTTTGTTGAGCACTGTTGTGTCCGTTGAGTATTATGGTGGCTTTTGATCACTATACTGTCTTTTGTTGAGCACTGTTGTGTCCGTTGAGTATTGTGGTGGCTTTTGATCACTATACGTCTTTTGTTGAGCACTGTTGTGTCCGTTGAGTAGTGTGGTGGCTTTTGATCACTATACGTCTTTTGTTGAGCACTGTTGTGTCCGTTGAGTATTGTGGTGGCTATTGATCACTATACGTCTTTTGTTGAGCACTGTTGTGTCCGTTGAGTATTGTGGTGGCTTTTGATCACTGTACTGTCTTTTGTTGAGCACTGTTGTGTCCGTTGAGTATTGTGGTGGCTTTTGATCACTATACGTCTTTTGTTGAGCACTGTTGTGTCCGTTGAGTATTGTGGTGGCTTTTGATCACTATACTGTCTTTTGTTGAGCACTGTTGTGTCCGTTGAGTTTTATGGTGGCTTTTGATCACTATACGTCTTTTGTTGAGCACTGTTGTGTCCGTTGAGTATTGTGGTGGCTTTTGATCACTGTACGTCTTTTGTTGAGCACTGTTGTGTCCGTTGAGTATTGTGGTGGCTTTTGATCACTATACGTCTTTTGTTGAGCACTGTTGTGTCCGTTGAGTATTGTGGTGGCTTTTGATCATTATACTGTCTTTTGTTGAGCACTGTTGTGTCCGTTGAGTATTGTGGTGGCTTTTGATCACTATACTGTCTTTTGTTGAGCACTGTTGTGTCCGTTGAGTATTGTGGTGGCTTTTGATCACTATACTGTCTTTTGTTGAGCACTGTTGTGTCCGTTGAGTATTGTGGTGGCTTTTGATCACTATACGTCTTTTGTTGAGCACTGTTGTGTCCGTTGAGTATTGTGGTGGCTTTTGATCACTATACGTCTTTTGTTGAGCACTGTTGTGTCCGTTGAGTATTGTGGTGGCTTTTGATCACTGTACTGTCTTTTGTTGAGCACTGTTGTGTCCGTTGAGTATTGTGGTAGCTTTTGATCACTATACGTCTTTTGTTGAGCACTGTTGTGTCCGTTGAGTATTGTGGTGGCTTTTGATCACTATACGTCTTTTGTTGAGCACTGTTGTGTCCGTTGAGTATTGTGGTGGCTTTTGATCACTATACGTCTTTTGTTGAGCACTGTTTTGTCCGTTGAGTATTGTGGTGGCTTTTGATCACTATACGTCTTTTGTTGAGCACTGTTTTGTCCGTTGAGTATTGTGGTGGCTTTTGATCACTATACGTCTTTTGTTGAGCACTGTTGTGTCCGTTGAGTATTGTGGTGGCTTTTGATCACTATACGTCTTTTGTTGAGCACTGTTGTGTCCGTTGAGTATTATGGTGGCTTTTGATCACTATACGTCTTTTGTTGAGCACTGTTGTGTCCGTTGAGTATTGTGGTGGCTTTTGATCACTATACGTCTTTTGTTGAGCACTGTTGTGTCCGTTGAGTATTGTGGTGGCTTTTGATCACTGTACGTCTTTTGTTGAGCACTGTTGTGTCCGTTGAGTATTGTGGTGGCTTTTGATCACTATACGTCTTTTGTTGAGCACTGTTGTGTCCGTTGAGTAGTGTGGTGGCTTTTGATCACTGTACGTCTTTTGTTGAGCACTGTTGTGTCCGTTGAGTATTGTGGTGGCTTTTGATCACTATACGTCTTTTGTTGAGCACTGTTGTGTCCGTTGAGTATTGTGGTGGCTTTTGATCACTATACGTCTTTTGTTGAGCACTGTTTTGTCCGTTGAGTAGTGTGGTGGCTTTTGATCACTATACGTCTTTTGTTGAGCACTGTTTTGTCCGTTGAGTATTGTGGTGGCTTTTGATCACTATACGTCTTTTGTTGAGCACTGTTGTGTCCGTTGAGTATTGTGGTGGCTTTTGATCACTATACGTCTTTTGTTGAGCACTGTTGTGTCCGTTGAGTATTGTGGTGGCTTTTGATCACTATACTGTCTTTTGTTGAGCACTGTTGTGTCCGTTGAGTATTGTGGTGGCTTTTGATCACTATACTGTCTTTTGTTGAGCACTGTTGTGTCCGTTGAGTATTGTGGTGGCTTTTGATCACTGTTCTGTCTTTTGTTGAGCACTGTTGTGTCCGTTGAGTATTGTGGTGGCTTTTGATCACTATACTGTCTTTTGTTGAGCACTGTTGTGTCCGTTGAGTATTGTGGTGGCTTTTGATCACTATACTGTCTTTTGTTGAGCACTGTTGTGTCCGTTGAGTATTGTGGTGGCTTTTGATCACTATACTGTCTTTTGTTGAGCACTGTTGTGTCCGTTGAGTATTGTGGTGGCTTTTGATCACTGTTCTGTCTTTTGTTGAGCACTGTTGTGTCCGTTGAGTATTGTGGTGGCTTTTGATCACTATACGTCTTTTGTTGAGCACTGTTGTGTCCGTTGAGTATTGTGGTGGCTTTTGATCACTATACGTCTTTTGTTGAGCACTGTTGTGTCCGTTGAGTAGTGTGGTGGCTTTTGATCACTATACGTCTTTTGTTGAGCACTGTTGTGTCCGTTGAGTATTGTGGTGGCTTTTGATCATTATACTGTCTTTTGTTGAGCACTGTTGTGTCCGTTGAGTATTGTGGTGGCTTTTGATCACTGTTCTGTCTTTTGTTGAGCACTGTTGTGTCCGTTGAGTATTGTGGTGGCTTTTGATCACTATACGTCTTTTGTTGAGCACTGTTGTGTCCGTTGAGTATTGTGGTGGCTTTTGATCACTATACGTCTTTTGTTGAGCACTGTTGTGTCCGTTGAGTATTGTGGTGGCTTTTGATCACTGTACTGTCTTTTGTTGAGCACTGTTGTGTCCGTTGAGTATTATGGTGGCTTTTGATCACTGTACTGTCTTTTGTTGAGCACTGTTGTGTCCGTTGAGTATTATGGTGGTTTTTGATCACTATATGTCTTTTGTTGAGCACTGTTGTGTCCGTTGAGTATTGTGGTGGCTTTTGATCACTGTACTGTCTTTTGTTGAGCACTGTTGTGTCCGTTGAGTATTATGGTGGCTTTTGATCACTGTTCTGTCTTTTGTTGAGCACTGTTGTGTCCGTTGAGTATTGTGGTGGCTTTTGATCACTATACGTCTTTTGTTGAGCACTGTTGTGTCCGTTGAGTATTGTGGTGGCTTTTGATCACTATACGTCTTTTGTTGAGCACTGTTGTGTCCGTTGAGTAGTGTGGTGGCTTTTGATCACTATACGTCTTTTGTTGAGCACTGTTGTGTCCGTTGAGTATTGTGGTGGCTTTTGATCATTATACTGTCTTTTGTTGAGCACTGTTGTGTCCGTTGAGTATTGTGGTGGCTTTTGATCACTGTTCTGTCTTTTGTTGAGCACTGTTGTGTCCGTTGAGTATTGTGGTGGCTTTTGATCACTATACGTCTTTTGTTGAGCACTGTTGTGTCCGTTGAGTATTGTGGTGGCTTTTGATCACTATACGTCTTTTGTTGAGCACTGTTGTGTCCGTTGAGTATTGTGGTGGCTTTTGATCACTGTACTGTCTTTTGTTGAGCACTGTTGTGTCCGTTGAGTATTATGGTGGCTTTTGATCACTGTACTGTCTTTTGTTGAGCACTGTTGTGTCCGTTGAGTATTATGGTGGTTTTTGATCACTATATGTCTTTTGTTGAGCACTGTTGTGTCCGTTGAGTATTGTGGTGGCTTTTGATCACTGTACTGTCTTTTGTTGAGCACTGTTGTGTCCGTTGAGTATTATGGTGGCTTTTGATCACTGTTCTGTCTTTTGTTGAGCACTGTTGTGTCCGTTGAGTATTGTGGTGGCTTTTGATCACTATACGTCTTTTGTTGAGCACTGTTGTGTCCGTTGAGTAGTGTGGTGGCTTTTGATCACTATACGTCTTTTGTTGAGCACTGTTGTGTCCGTTGAGTATTGTGGTGGCTTTTGATCACTATACGTCTTTTGTTGAGCACTGTTGTGTCCGTTGAGTAGTGTGGTGGCTTTTGATCACTATACTGTCTTTTGTTGAGCACTGTTGTGTCCGTTGAGTATTGTGGTGGCTTTTGATCACTATACGTCTTTTGTTGAGCACTGTTGTGTCCGTTGAGTATTGTGGTGGCTTTTGATCACTATACTGTCTTTTGTTGAGCACTGTTGTGTCCGTTGAGTATTGTGGTGGCTTTTGATCACTATACGTCTTTTGTTGAGCACTGTTGTGTCCGTTGAGTATTGTGGTGGCTTTTGATCACTATACTGTCTTTTGTTGAGCACTGTTGTGTCCGTTGAGTAGTGTGGTGGCTTTTGATCACTATACGTCTTTTGTTGAGCACTGTTGTGTCCGTTGAGTATTGTGGTGGCTTTTGATCACTATACTGTCTTTTGTTGAGCACTGTTGTGTCCGTTGAGTATTGTGGTGGCTTTTGATCACTATACGTCTTTTGTTGAGCACTGTTGTGTCCGTTGAGTATTGTGGTGGCTTTTGATCACTATACTGTCTTTTGTTGAGCACTGTTGTGTCCGTTGAGTAGTGTGGTGGCTTTTGATCACTATACGTCTTTTGTTGAGCACTGTTGTGTCCGTTGAGTATTGTGGTGGCTTTTGATCACTATACTGTCTTTTGTTGAGCACTGTTGTGTCCGTTGAGTATTGTGGTGGCTTTTGATCACTATACGTCTTTTGTTGAGCACTGTTGTGTCCGTTGAGTAGTGTGGTGGCTTTTGATCACTATACGTCTTTTGTTGAGCACTGTTGTGTCCGTTGAGTATTGTGGTGGCTTTTGATCACTATACGTCTTTTGTTGAGCACTGTTGTGTCCGTTGAGTATTGTGGTGGCTTTTGATCACTATACGTCTTTTGTTGAGCACTGTTGTGTCCGTTGAGTAGTGTGGTGGCTTTTGATCACTATACGTCTTTTGTTGAGCACTGTTGTGTCCGTTGAGTATTGTGGTGGCTTTTGATCACTATACGTCTTTTGTTGAGCACTGTTGTGTCCGTTGAGTAGTGTGGTGGCTTTTGATCACTATACTGTCTTTTGTTGAGCACTGTTGTGTCCGTTGAGTATTGTGGTGGCTTTTGATCACTATATTATCTTTTGTTGAGCACTGTTGTGTCCGTTGAGTATTGTGGTGGCTTTTGATCATTATACTGTCTTTTGTTGAGCACTGTTTTGTCCGTTGAGTATTGTGGTGGCTTTTGATCACTATACGTCTTTTGTTGAGCACTGTTGTGTCCGTTGAGTATTGTGGTGGCTTTTGATCACTATACGTCTTTTGTTGAGCACTGTTGTGTCCGTTGAGTAGTGTGGTGGCTTTTGATCACTATACTGTCTTTTGTTGAGCACTGTTGTGTCCGTTGAGTATTGTGGTGGCTTTTGATCACTGTACTGTCTTTTGTTGAGCACTGTTGTGTCCGTTGAGTATTGTGGTGGCTTTTGATCACTGTACGTCTTTTGTTGAGCACTGTTGTGTCCGTTGAGTATTGTGGTGGCTTTTGATCACTATACGTCTTTTGTTGAGCACTGTTGTGTCCGTTGAGTATTGTGGTGGCTTTTGATCACTGTACTGTCTTTTGTTGAGCACTGTTGTGTCCGTTGAGTATTGTGGTGGCTTTTGATCACTGTACGTCTTTTGTTGAGCACTGTTGTGTCCGTTGAGTATTGTGGTGGCTTTTGATCACTATACGTCTTTTGTTGAGCACTGTTGTGTCCGTTGAGTATTGTGGTGGCTTTTGATCACTATACTGTCTTTTGTTGAGCACTGTTGTGTCCGTTGAGTATTGTGGTGGCTTTTGATCACTATACGTCTTTTGTTGAGCACTGTTGTGTCCGTTGAGTATTGTGGTGGCTTTTGATCACTATACGTCTTTTGTTGAGCACTGTTGTGTCCGTTGAGTATTGTGGTGGCTTTTGATCACTGTACTGTCTTTTGTTGAGCACTGTTGTGTCCGTTGAGTAGTGTGGTGGCTTTTGATCACTATACGTCTTTTGTTGAGCACTGTTGTGTCCGTTGAGTATTGTGGTGGCTTTTGATCATTATACTGTCTTTTGTTGAGCACTGTTGTGTCCGTTGAGTATTGTGGTGGCTTTTGATCACTGTTCTGTCTTTTGTTGAGCACTGTTGTGTCCGTTGAGTATTGTGGTGGCTTTTGATCACTATACGTCTTTTGTTGAGCACTGTTGTGTCCGTTGAGTATTGTGGTGGCTTTTGATCACTATACGTCTTTTGTTGAGCACTGTTGTGTCCGTTGAGTATTGTGGTGGCTTTTGATCACTGTACTGTCTTTTGTTGAGCACTGTTGTGTCCGTTGAGTATTATGGTGGCTTTTGATCACTATACGTCTTTTGTTGAGCACTGTTGTGTCCGTTGAGTATTGTGGTGGCTATTGATCACTATACGTCTTTTGTTGAGCACTGTTGTGTCCGTTGAGTATTGTGGTGGCTTTTGATCACTATACTGTCTTTTGTTGAGCACTGTTGTGTCCGTTGAGTATTGTGGTGGCTTTTGATCACTATACGTCTTTTGTTGAGCACTGTTGTGTCCGTTGAGTATTGTGGTGGCTTTTGATCACTGTACGTCTTTTGTTGAGCACTGTTGTGTCCGTTGAGTATTGTGGTGGCTTTTGATCACTATACGTCTTTTGTTGAGCACTGTTGTGTCCGTTGAGTATTGTGGTGGCTTTTGATCACTATACGTCTTTTGTTGAGCACTGTTGTGTCCGTTGAGTAGTGTGGTGGCTTTTGATCACTATACGTCTTTTGTTGAGCACTGTTGTGTCCGTTGAGTATTGTGGTGGCTTTTGATCACTATACGTCTTTTGTTGAGCACTGTTGTGTCCGTTGAGTATTATGGTGGCTTTTGATCACTGTACTGTCTTTTGTTGAGCACTGTTGTGTCCGTTGAGTATTATGGTGGCTTTTGATCACTGTTCTGTCTTTTGTTGAGCACTGTTGTGTCCGTTGAGTAGTGTGGTGGCTTTTGATCACTATACTGTCTTTTGTTGAGCACTGTTGTGTCCGTTGAGTATTATGTTGGCTTTTGATCACTGTTCTGTCTTTTGTTGAGCACTGTTGTGTCCGTTGAGTATTATGGTGGCTTTTGATCACTGTTCTGTCTTTTGTTGAGCACTGTTGTGTCCGTTGAGTATTGTGGTGGCTTTTGATCACTATACGTCTTTTGTTGAGCACTGTTGTGTCCGTTGAGTAGTGTGGTGGCTTTTGATCACTATACGTCTTTTGTTGAGCACTGTTGTGTCCGTTGAGTATTGTGGTGGCTTTTGATCACTATACGTCTTTTGTTGAGCACTGTTGTGTCCGTTGAGTAGTGTGGTGGCTTTTGATCACTATACGTCTTTTGTTGAGCACTGTTGTGTCCGTTGAGTATTGTGGTGGCTTTTGATCATTATACTGTCTTTTGTTGAGCACTGTTGTGTCCGTTGAGTATTGTGGTGGCTTTTGATCACTATACGTCTTTTGTTGAGCACTGTTGTGTCCGTTGAGTATTGTGGTGGCTTTTGATCACTATACTGTCTTTTGTTGAGCACTGTTGTGTCCGTTGAGTATTGTGGTGGCTTTTGATCACTATACTGTCTTTTGTTGAGCACTGTTGTGTCCGTTGAGTATTATGGTGGCTTTTGATCACTGTTCTGTCTTTTGTTGAGCACTGTTGTGTCCGTTGAGTATTATGGTGGCTTTTGATCACTGTTCTGTCTTTTGTTGAGCACTGTTGTGTCCGTTGAGTATTGTGGTGGCTTTTGATCACTATACGTCTTTTGTTGAGCACTGTTGTGTCCGTTGAGTAGTGTGGTGGCTTTTGATCACTGTACGTCTTTTGTTGAGCACTGTTGTGTCCGTTGAGTATTATGGTGGCTTTTGATCACTATACGTCTTTTGTTGAGCACTGTTGTGTCCGTTGAGTATTATGGTGGCTTTTGATCACTGTTCTGTCTTTTGTTGAGCACTGTTGTGTCCGTTGAGTATTATGGTGGCTTTTGATCACTGTTCTGTCTTTTGTTGAGCACTGTTGTGTCCGTTGAGTATTGTGGTGGCTTTTGATCATTATACTGTCTTTTGTTGAGCACTGTTGTGTCCGTTGAGTATTGTGGTGGCTTTTGATCACTATACTGTCTTTTGTTGAGCACTGTTGTGTCCGTTGAGTATTGTGGTGGCTTTTGATCACTATACTGTCTTTTGTTGAGCACTGTTGTGTCCGTTGAGTATTATGGTGGCTTTTGATCACTGTTCTGTCTTTTGTTGAGCACTGTTGTGTCCGTTGAGTATTATGGTGGCTTTTGATCACTGTTCTGTCTTTTGTTGAGCACTGTTGTGTCCGTTGAGTATTGTGGTGGCTTTTGATCACTATACGTCTTTTGTTGAGCACTGTTGTGTCCGTTGAGTAGTGTGGTGGCTTTTGATCACTGTACGTCTTTTGTTGAGCACTGTTGTGTCCGTTGAGTATTATGGTGGCTTTTGATCACTATACGTCTTTTGTTGAGCACTGTTGTGTCCGTTGAGTATTATGGTGGCTTTTGATCACTGTTCTGTCTTTTGTTGAGCACTGTTGTGTCCGTTGAGTATTATGGTGGCTTTTGATCACTGTTCTGTCTTTTGTTGAGCACTGTTGTGTCCGTTGAGTATTGTGGTGGCTTTTGATCACTATACGTCTTTTGTTGAGCACTGTTGTGTCCGTTGAGTAGTGTGGTGGCTTTTGATCACTGTACGTCTTTTGTTGAGCACTGTTGTGTCCGTTGAGTATTGTGGTGGCTTTTGATCACTATACTGTCTTTTGTTGAGCACTGTTGTGTCCGTTGAGTATTATGGTGGCTTTTGATCACTGTTCTGTCTTTTGTTGAGCACTGTTGTGTCCGTTGAGTATTATGGTGGCTTTTGATCACTGTTCTGTCTTTTGTTGAGCACTGTTGTGTCCGTTGAGTATTGTGGTGGCTTTTGATCACTATACGTCTTTTGTTGAGCACTGTTGTGTCCGTTGAGTAGTGTGGTGGCTTTTGATCACTGTTCTGTCTTTTGTTGAGCACTGTTGTGTCCGTTGAGTATTGTGGTGGCTTTTGATCACTATACGTCTTTTGTTGAGCACTGTTTTGTCCGTTGAGTATTGTGGTGGTTTTTGATCACTATACTGTCTTTTGTTGAGCACTGTTTTGTCCGTTGAGTATTATGGTGGCTTTTGATCACTATACGTCTTTTGTTGAGCACTGTTGTGTCCGTTGAGTATTGTGGTGGCTTTTGATCACTATACGTCTTTTGTTGAGCACTGTTGTGTCCGTTGAGTATTATGGTGGCTTTTGATCACTATATGTCTTTTGTTGAGCACTGTTGTGTCCGTTGAGTATTGTGGTGGCTTTTGATCACTTTATGTCTTTTGTTGAGCACTGTTGTGTCCGTTGAGTATTGTGGTGGCTTTTGATCACTATACGTCTTTTGTTGAGCACTGTTGTGTCCGTTGAGTATTGTGGTGGCTT
This sequence comes from Gibbula magus, assembly GCA_936450465.1. Taxonomy (NCBI): domain Eukaryota; kingdom Metazoa; phylum Mollusca; class Gastropoda; order Trochida; family Trochidae; genus Gibbula; species Gibbula magus. The sequence goes on from OW388302.1 coordinate 563,257, forward strand.
TTGATCACTATACGTCTTTTGTTGAGCACTGTTGTGTCCGTTGAGTAGTGTGGTGGCTTTTGATCACTATACGTCTTTTGTTGAGCACTGTTGTGTCCGTTGAGTATTGTGGTGGCTTTTGATCACTATACGTCTTTTGTTGAGCACTGTTGTGTCCGTTGAGTAGTGTGGTGGCTTTTGATCACTGTTCTGTCTTTTGTTGAGCACTGTTGTGTCCGTTGAGTATTGTGGTGGCTTTTGATCACTATACTGTCTTTTGTTGAGCACTGTTGTGTCCGTTGAGTATTATGGTGGCTTTTGATCACTATACTGTCTTTTGTTGAGCACTGTTGTGTCCGTTGAGTATTGTGGTGGCTTTTGATCACTATACGTCTTTTGTTGAGCACTGTTGTGTCCGTTGAGTATTGTGGTGGCTTTTGATCACTATATGTCTTTTGTTGAGCACTGTTGTGTCCGTTGAGTATTTTGGTGGCTTTTGATCACTATACGTCTTTTGTTGAGCACTGTTGTGTCCGTTGAGTAGTGTGGTGGCTTTTGATCACTATACGTCTTTTGTTGAGCACTGTTGTGTCCGTTGAGTATTGTGGTGGCTTTTGATCACTATACTGTCTTTTGTTGAGCACTGTTTTGTCCGTTGAGTATTATGGTGGCTTTTGATCACTATACGTCTTTTGTTGAGCACTGTTGTGTCCGTTGAGTATTGTGGTGGCTTTTGATCACTATACGTCTTTTGTTGAGCACTGTTGTGTCCGTTGAGTAGTGTGGTGGCTTTTGATCACTATACTGTCTTTTGTTGAGCACTGTTGTGTCCGTTGAGTAGTGTGGTGGCTTTTGATCACTATACTGTCTTTTGTTGAGCACTGTTGTGTCCGTTGAGTAGTGTGGTGGCTTTTGATCACTATACTGTCTTTTGTTGAGTACTGTTGTGTCCGTTGAGAAGTGTGGTGGCTTTTGATCACTATACTGTCTTTTGTTGAGCACTGTTTTGTCCGTTGAGTATTGTGGTGGCTTTTGATCACTATACGTCTTTTGTTGAGCACTGTTTTGTCCGTTGAGTAGTGTGGTGGCTTTTGATCACTATACTGTCTTTTGTTGAGCACTGTTGTGTCCGTTGAGTAGTGTGGTGGCTTTTGATCACTATACTGTCTTTTGTTGAGCACTGTTGTGTCCGTTGAGAAGTGTGGTGGCTTTTGATCACTATACTGTCTTTTGTTGAGCACTGTTGTGTCCGTTGAGTAGTGTGGTGGCTTTTGATCACTATACGTCTTTTGTTGAGCACTGTTGTGTCCGTTGAGTATTGTGGTGGCTTTTGATCACTATACGTCTTTTGTTGAGCACTGTTTTGTCCGTTGAGTAGTGTGGTGGCTTTTGATCACTGTACTGTCTTTTGTTGAGCACTGTTGTGTCCGTTGAGTAGTGTGGTGGCTTTTGATCACTATACGTCTTTTGTTGAGCACTGTTTTGTCCTTTGAGTAGTGTGGTGGCTTTTGATCACTATACGTCTTTTGTTGAGCACTGTTTTGTCCGTTGAGTAGTGTGGTGGCTTTTGATCACTGTACTGTCTTTTGTTGAGCACTGTTGTGTCCGTTGAGTAGTGTGGTGGCTTTTGATCACTATACGTCTTTTGTTGAGCACTGTTGTGTCCGTTGAGTATTGTGGTGGCTTTTGATCACTATACGTCTTTTGTTGAGCACTGTTTTGTCCGTTGAGTAGTGTGGTGGCTTTTGATCACTGTACTGTCTTTTGTTGAGCACTGTTGTGTCCGTTGAGTAGTGTGGTGGCTTTTGATCACTATACGTCTTTTGTTGAGCACTGTTGTGTCCGTTGAGTATTGTGGTGGCTTTTGATCACTATACGTCTTTTGTTGAGCACTGTTTTGTCCGTTGAGTAGTGTGGTGGCTTTTGATCACTGTACTGTCTTTTGTTGAGCACTGTTGTGTCCGTTGAGTAGTGTGGTGGCTTTTGATCACTATACGTCTTTTGTTGAGCACTGTTTTGTCCGTTGAGTAGTGTGGTGGCTTTTGATCACTGTACTGTCTTTTGTTGAGCACTGTTGTGTCCGTTGAGTATTGTGGTGGCTTTTGATCACTATACGTCTTTTGTTGAGCACTGTTGTGTCCGTTGAGTAGTGTGGTGGCTTTTGATCACTGTTCTGTCTTTTGTTGAGCACTGTTGTGTCCGTTGAGTATTGTGGTGGCTTTTGATCACTATACGTCTTTTGTTGAGCACTGTTGTGTCCGTTGAGTAGTGTGGTGGCTTTTGATCACTGTTCTGTCTTTTGTTGAGCACTGTTGTGTCCGTTGAGTAGTGTGGTGGCTTTTGATCACTGTACTGTCTTTTGTTGAGCACTGTTTTGTCCGTTGAGTAGTGTGGTGGCTTTTGATCACTATACTGTCTTTTGTTGAGCACTGTTTTGTCCGTTGAGTATTGTGGTGGCTTTTGATCACTGTTCTGTCTTTTGTTGAGCACTGTTTTGTCCGTTGAGTAGTGTGGTGGCTTTTGATCACTATACGTCTTTTGTTGAGCACTGTTTTGTCCGTTGAGTATTGTGGTGGCTTTTGATCACTATACGTCTTTTGTTGAGCACTGTTGTGTCCGTTGAGTAGTGTGGTGGCTTTTGATCACTATACGTCTTTTGTTGAGCACTGTTGTGTCCGTTGAGTAGTGTGGTGGCTTTTGATCACTATACGTCTTTTGTTGAGCACTGTTGTGTCCGTTGAGTAGTGTGGTGGCTTTTGATCACTATATGTCTTTTGTTGAGCACTGTTGTGTCCGTTGAGTATTGTGGTGGCTTTTGATCACTATACGTCTTTTGTTGAGCACTGTTGTGTCCGTTGAGTAGTGTGGTGGCTTTTGATCACTATACGTCTTTTGTTGAGCACTGTTATATATGTTGAGCTGTGCGGCGTCTGCTGAGCACGGTGGTGTCTGTTCAACTTCATATCATTATTGATTTTAGCAAGTTAAATGCATGCATTCATGCGATATTATGATATTTCAAAAGTAAATGGCACATGATGTAAACTATAAAATACTTGCCATGTATGTATTGTGTGCGAATGAGACTCCATGAACGATTTTGGGTATATTTGAATTCAGTAGAATTTATTTTCAAATGCATCTTTCACTTATTCATTATAACCGAAATGAGAACAAATCAGGAATCTATCAGCCACCGTTTATTTAATTACTGAAGTCACCTGATTGTCCGACCACCTTACACTAGTATAGGTAAAGTAGAGTAAGGGTATTACAACGAAGAATGAATAACGAAGAACGAAATATAACTAAAATAGTCCATACTGTCTGGTTCTTCGTTCTTCGAAGAACGAACAACTAAATATCCTAGTTTTCTAGTTCTTTTTAAAAAAAATGAAGAACTAAGGGGGAATATATCAAAGTTTATTTACTGACTTTAGTTACAATGTCCCCTGATTGGCCGACCACCTTTGTTGAAGTTGAGTATGTGTATTACAACGAAGAATTAACGAGGAACAGTTTTAAAACAATATTGCTCATTGGTTGTTGGTTATTCGAAATTTCAAAAATAGAGCCATGGCCTCTGTAGCTCATCAGGAGATAATAAGTGGGGTATGTTATGGAGTGGACTTTATAGCAATGGTCAGATAATGGAATGTAGTAATAAGAATCTAGGTAGTGAAACGATTAAAGCAGTTTAAAAATATTTTGTTACCATAACTTTGCCAGTCTGCTATATATATGTGTTGACGCAAAGCTTGGAAATAAATTGCTGGTATCAAACATATAATAATGTGGTGGAGAGATCATACTATTTTCTAAGATCGTACACACATTATATAATAATGAATACCCCGGGTACAATTCTTTGCATACAATTCACCACTGTCAGCTATTGCAATAATGGCCTGGGGCTGTAGAAGAAAATGAAAAAAACCACTTTAGGTCATGACCCCTGCTAATTATTATCAAAATTGGTTACACATAAATCAACATTCGTTATGAATATCATACACCTTTGCATTATATTGTTTTAATTCTTAATTGCATTATGGCAATACCAACATTTATTACATAATGAATAGGAGCCTCAGTTTTTGAAAATCCCATTTCGCATAGGCTCCATTTCAATACTTAATAAATTGGTGAATTTTTTTTTAGTAAATTCTTTTTCACCATTTCTTATAGGCTCCCTTTCAATATTTGATAAAATGGTGATATTCTATGAATAAATTCTTTTTTAGAGTCAGTGGAAGACTAAAGCAGTCTCATGCACAGTCTATGATAACACAGTGCTGCACAGTAGTTTGAAGTAACCTGAAACCTCTGTGTAACTATCAGTTTTCATCCTTCTGCCAGGAAGAGGTCAACACAATGCAATTACATAACATGCAGACACTGGACTCACAGCCAGTAAAATTTATATGTTAGATGCAGTTTTTCCTACAATTAATTATTTTTCTGTACTGGAGAAGATGATGAAAATAGGTGTGATGTCACAATCTCATATAGCTACTTCTTTTATAGTCCTATGTTATCACCAGTCATCACTAGTCATATTCAGTTCACATATCTCATGTAAAATGAAAAAATTTAATTCCTCTTCAAGTTATTCCTTCAAAGGGTATTCATTATTCAATAGTTCTCATTTCAAATAGATTCACATTAAACATGTCCATGATGTAGACATCTATCTCATTTCTTGTTCCTATTGAATAAAATTAACTGCAAAGTTAATAGAAAACTAAATCAGTTATAAAGTATAAAATATGATATAAATAAGGTATACCAAATTGACTCGTACTGGAAATTCTCATTAATTAATTAATTAATTCTCCAAATAATTACACAATATCATGAGATATTAAAAAACTCCATTATTTACTCTTAAATTACAAAGAACATTATATTAGATTTAATAAAAGATTCTGTATTAAGTCTTTAGAATACTTTTAGACTTGTGTACCTTTATCAGCAAATTCACTTGCAAAATACAAATAATTACTCATATGTGAAATGTGAGACAAAGATAAAATATGACTTATAATTTTTGTTAGACCTCCAATTCTAAGTTTTTAATTCTCAATATGTCTTTTTCATCAGATATATTATATTCTCAAAGCACATGTTAGAACTCTCACATCAGAAAGATGAAATGCCTTTAACTCAGCTGTTTTCTTTAAAATTACCTCCCTTACCTACTTTACTGATTGAAGTGCACATATAATCTCAGAAAGATGCTGTAAACTGAAATAGGCTTTTAGGTTATGATCCCTGTGACCCATATTTGGGGTCACAGACTCACCAAATTTACAATTTAGAATCCCTTACAGCCAAGGAGTCTGTACATAAAATTTCAGCTCGCTAGAGCCATTGGGACTGGAGATGAAGATGAAAATAGCATTTTAGGTCATTGCCTCTGTGACCCAATATTTGGGGTCTCACTGTCACCAAATTTACAATTTAGAATCCCCTTCAGTCAAGGAGTATGTACATAAAATTTCAGCTCTCTACGTTCATTGGGACTGGAGAAGAAGATGAAAATAGTTTTTTTTAGGTAATGACCCCTGTGAGCCACACTTGGGGTCACAGGGTCACAGGGTCACCAAATCTACAATTTAGAATCCCTTTCAGCCAAGGAGTCTGTACATAAAATTTCAGCTCTCTGGAGTCATTGGTTCTGGAGAAGAAGATGAAAATAGCTTTTAAGGTTATGACCCCTGTGACCCACATTTGGGGTCAAAGGGTCACCAAATTTACAATTTAGTATCCCCTTCAGCCAAGGAGTCTGTACATTAAATTTCAGCTCTCTGGAGTCATTGGTTCTGGAGAAGAAGTCGAAAAAGCAAAAAGTTTACGGACGGACGCCATCCCATGCCATAAGCCCATCGGGCCTTTCAGGCCAGATGAGCTAAAAACTAAAAACGTAATGCTGATGTCTCCCGGAGTTAGTGGATCCGAATCAAGGCTCTTTAACTGAAACCGATATCGCTAAACACTGAGCTTTCCCGCCCTTTTACAAAGATGAACTAAACAGTTTCACACTTCTGGTTGTTCGTTTTTCGATGAACGAAGAACAAAAAGTGAGGTCGTTAAAATCAGGACTGGATGGGAATCATCATGACAAGGCTTTCATCCTTCCATCTTATCATCGTTAAATCAGGACTGGGTGGGAATCATCATGACAAGGCTTTCATCCTTCCATCTTATCATCGTTAAATCAGGACTGGATGGGAATCATCATGACAAGGCTTCCATCCGTTCATCTTATCATCGTTAAATCAGGACTGGATGGGAATCATCATGACAAGGCTTCCATCAGTTCATCTTATCATCGTTAAATCAGGACTGGATGGGAATCATCATGACAAGGCTTCCATCAGTTCATCTTATCATCGTTAAATCAGGACTGGATGGGAATCATCATGACAAGGCTTCCATCCGTTCATCTTATCATCGTTAAATCAGGACTGGATGGGAATCATCATGACAAGGCTTCCATCAGTTCATCTTATCATCGTTAAATCAGGACTGGATGGGAATCATCATGACAAGGCTTTCATCCTTCCATCTTATCATCGTTAAATCAGGACTGGATGGGAATCATCATGACAAGGCTTTCATCCTTCCATCTTATCATCGTTAAATCAGGACTGGATGGGAATCATCATGACAAGGCTTTCATCCTTCCATCTTATCATCGTTAAATCAGGACTGGATGGGATTCATCCGTCCATCTTATCATAGTTAAAACTTCTTTTGGGACATGATCAAAGATAGGCTAAGGACCAAAGAGAAAAATTGCTCCGTTGTGTGTATGATGAAGGCTATGCACGTGGTGGCCAAACGCTACCACCTATGCTAATGTGATGATCCTCCTATTTTGGGGAAAAGTTTGTTAGTTTTTATGTCTGATGGTAGACTATAATCAGATGTAACAGAGGTTACATGTATAAATTCAAAGTCTGGCCCACTGCCTGGCCTGAGGATATAAAGTGCCATGTGTTGTAACTTTGACCTGTCAACAGATAAAGTGCCATGTGTTGTAACTTTGACCTGTCAACAGATGACCTTGAAATGTTTTTGCATTTTCTGTGTGCATGCTTTATTTAAACTTAGGGTTAGCCCGGCTTGGCACTTACAGTTTGTAGATTTAATTTTCTTTTTTTTTAATGACGAATTTTAACTTACGTGAGGTGTATGTGATATAGTTTTCAATTTATTTAACTGTAAATTTCAATTTGGGCCTAAAAGACCCGTTTGGTTGGATAAGGGTTAATCTTTTATGTATATTTGTATTGTATTTGATTGTAAAAGTATGTGACACTTAAATAAACATTTTCTCAAAGTAAATGCCGATAACATAGTAGAGTATCGAACGGTTATCATCGAAGGAGAGTTTTGATCGAATTATGTTGAATAATCGGCAGGTTATATTTTGTTTTGTATCAATTAATAATCTGGTAGGTATAACTTATATTACACACTGAACGAATATAACTATTTTCAACTCGCTTTTCATCTTGGATTAATTGAAAGGTTGTTGTCACGCTTGATATCAGTGACAAAGTATCCATAAGTGTAAGAAACATTGTGTATTTTATATGAAAGGTTGCTTTATCTCCAAGTTTGTCCATCAAAATATTTTATTTGATGTAGTGAAATGAAAACCATTTTCACTTGCTATATGATTTTACAAAAATTATTTCTTGTATATAGAGAATCTCACCCTCGTGTCTTCTGATATCAAATATATAAACACGAGTTGATTAAAGTTACAAATATCCGAGGCTTGCCGAGGATATTTTTACTTTAACCAACGAGTGTTGATATATATATTTGATATCAGAAGACACGAGGGTGAGATTTTATTTATCATTCAAAATCATACTTCAACAAGTATTAGCAAAAGAGTGAACACAAAACTGCCATTGAACTTCTTAAGCAGTGACCTCAGTGAGGTCATAACATTGTGACGTCATCAGCATTATGATGTCATAGCATTGTTACGTCATCAACTTTGTGACATCATAGCATTGTCAGCAATGTTTCAGTGATGTCAAAGCCTTGTGATGTCATTAACTGATGATGTAATAGGATTATGATGATTTGATGTAGATATCGCTTGTAGATATCGCTTGATCTCACATGTGGGAACCAGTTTTGGATGATAAAAATACTTATTACTCAACCGTGGTGAGATCACTCATTAGATAACAATGAGTTGGTTACACACATGTGTGATACCACCGCGTGCTGCCGTAACGTCATAATCGGCGCGTGACGTCACAGTCGTTTTTGGTTGACGTCACAATGTAAGCCGCGCGACTGCATAAGCGAGTGGCTTATTTGCAAGTAAGCGTCACTTAAAACGATTTTCTTGCAATTAAGTGCTATTTACATCATTGAGTAATAAATAAAATACTAAACTCGGTCCCGTTTGATAACATGTTTATGAAACTCGTGAATGGCACCGGTATTTAACTCGCTTTCGCTCGTTAAAATACCAAACCATCCACTCGTTTCATAAACATGTTATCAAACGGGACATCGTTTAGTATTCTATATATGAACAACAAGCTCAGTGAATATTGCCCCAGTGTTACCGGGTGCAACTTAAAACACATCTACGACAAATACGCTGAGAGCTTTTACGTGTCGCTCGAAAACAAAGTCTCAGTTAAAATAGCGGCCGGACCATATAGATGTGTCTTCCACATCAAAGGAGAGAGGTGTTGCAAATTAAGCTAAACAAAGTCAAAATAGCTGAGTAGGTGTGAAGGAAGTTGGAGATTCCAGTTTAATTATGTTTTTTCAGGTAACACGTTAACTGGGTCAGTTAAATTAGATTACAAATGGCATGTTGGTGACCGGTTGGCCGTGTTAATTGTCAAACGTCCAATCATGGTGACACAACACTGATAGGCCTACACATTAAAGCGACATTAAGTTCAGATTTTGTCAGCCAATGAAAATTTGGAACATATATTCGAACAATTGCATAACACTTATGACAAGAGTATGTTGATGATTTGAAGATCTAGATTACGATTTTACGTGCGCATTATATGAATCAACTGCAGAATGTGTAGGCCTATAGTAGCTAAATGGTCAGCATTATTGAATAACATATTTGTCTGTCTGTATGTCATAAAAGAAGAAGAAACACCAGATAAATTAAAAAGTTTTATCAAAAAAAGTAAATAAAAGACAGGACTGAGATACGACAGGGAGATAATGTCAAATCAGAGAACATCCTCTGCTATAAAGGGAGGTAACTCCTATTCATGTGAACAGACGTTGTATTGTGCAAGAACAAAACTATGGTGACTCATAAGGATCATAGTTCTAGTGTATATTAAAGGTGCATCCATTGTATTTCATAAAGTCTTATTAGGCTTTAATACATTCCGACTCACCATATGTACTGTTTACAGTGCAAATAAGTTCTTTCGGCTTGCATATTCATCTCGAATGACCACATATATTATAATTACTAGTTTCCAATTAAAATAAAGTTACATCATTATGTATGCGCAGAAACCAAATCTACACGTCCCATTTAGATGCATAGTAGTTATATGACCTATTAATCATGATGAACCCAAATTTATCAGTTTGGTATAATAGCATTCCAAAATTACGTTTGACTCATTGGCACGCACCACACGCAGTACATTGTCGGTTTTCATTTAGAAATCCCTACTTTTACCTTCATATCGTCAATATAGTAAGTCGACAAGATCATAATGTCAATTTTGTACAACAGTCAATACTTCCCGATAACATAACACAATTTATAACGTTTCGCGTATGTGACCCCAAACAACACAAGGGATCCACCTTTAAAAAGGACGGTCAATAATATATGAGTTATTATTAAACATACAACTATTTCTAAAAGTTATGTTAAAATGGGCCATTATGACTCACCATACATTTGTATTTAAAGCTTCTTGCACAAAATCAATAATAAATTAGATAATAAATTATACAAAATTAAGCATACACAACAACTGAACTTGAATACAATACACAACAACTGAACTTGAATACCATACACAACAACTGAACTTAAATACCATACACAAACGTATCTCACTAAAAGTATTTTACAAAGTAAAAAGTACAAATTTAAAAAAGAAAACAAACTAAATTAAAATATGTGAAATAAATATGCACAGAACAGAGAAAATTACAAATATCAGATGTTTGGGGAAGAACAATGAAAATCAACTATTAAGTACAACATGTATGCTGGTTATATATACAGTTATCCAACATGTATGCTGGTTATGTACAGTTATCCAACATGTATGCTGGTTATGTACAGTTATCCAACATGTATGCTGGTTATGTACAGTTATCCAACAAAGAAAGTACCAATCTAGTTATATACTGGTACAATGTCATCTTCTAACACCCCGGGTGAACTAAACGTGTCTCTTTAAGTTCAAAATGAAGAACGAAACACATATCCATGTACAATGAAGGTTTGACGCTAAATGCGGCAAATTTTAAATCAGCCAGATATTGAGACTCGCGCAAAATAAAGGGAAACACTGTCGAGGATAAAAATGAGATCAGATTTATTAGCGCGTCGGCTAACGAGTTACGCTTTGCTTCCCTGTCTACATGGAATAGTTGTTATCTCCCATTACTTCAATTGTCTAAAATTGGGGGTCTGTGACTCGTTAGCAGACACTTTTATCAGCATAGATAGGTAGATATATTTGATCTCCTATTTATCCTCGACGTGGTGTCCCTTTCAGACTTTTTGTGACCCCTGATGAACTAAACAGAGTCGCCTTGAGAGCAATAACAAGAGCAACACACATCCGGATACAATGAAGGTTTAATGTGGGGCACTGTACAGGTAGAAAACTGACCATCAAGAAGTGACATCAATGAAATGGTTACAATATGAAACTGACCGTAAAAAACAACAAACTGTTATGATGCTGTGTTGTGGTGTTGTGTAGGGACATGATCATCAAACAGCAAGAAACCACAGATCAAGGAGTCTTCAAACTTGACTTCTTGATCGGCCACCAAGGTTTGATGCTATCTCGTGTTGTGGAGGTATAACCATCAAAATCAGAACAGTTCATAGGTTTACTTTCATGTACACAATTTAGAACACACAGTTCATATGTTTACTTTCATGTACAAAATTGAAACAAAATGAAGTTTTGTGTTCTATGAAAGATTACATGAATGCAGTTCACTGCTGGATCAACAAGGCAAAATTAAGTACAGCTAGCTCACTTTCCCCCGCCTGTTGAATGACAGCCTTCACAAAAACATTTGTGGTTAGACACGTCAATCAATGACGATAAAGTATAAAGAATACTCATGTCAATCAATGATGATAATGTATAATGAATACTCTAGAGTTATAACGTCTAAAAACTACATCAACACCACATTTGTAACTTCAATACCAAATTTGGAGTTTCAAAACAAAGTCAAAATATTTTATCCAATATTTCATAGTCCAAATTTCAAAGTGTTTTTTTTCACCCTGGAGTTAAGGGCAACAACACGACATAGGTAACAACCAAATCAAATTTACAAGTCATATAGTTTTTTAGTTATTCTCCAGGAACAATTTTGGTCAGAAAGATCTGTAAAGCAAGTCGAAGTGGGGCTTATAGCTGTCTCTGTGTCAGTTTTACTTAGAACATCAAGTGACTATACGTCGGTGCTGGAGTCATAAATATCATACATTGTACTAGCCGTGCTCGCTTCTTACAACTGAACGATACCAGCGAGGGAATCTCGCATCCAAACGGTTGAATTAACAAACAAGTGAATCTTGCATCCAAACGGTTGAATTAACAAACAAGTGAATCTTGCATACAAACGGTTGAATTTACATCGGATGAGGGAAACTTGCATATTGACGGTTAAAATTTACGAATAAGGGAATATTGCATACTAAGTTAAGAATGAGGCTTTTTGTTGTTCTTTTGGAGTTATTGTGTGCTTGTGTCTTCTCAAGAGTTAAAATCTCGTTGTCAAATGGGATAAGTAGTGATTAGAACTGCAGAAAACGTTTATAGTGAAAATATTCGTGGAGTGAAACCCAGTCATCATAGGACATTCATCCAAACAGCATGTATCCTAAAATTGTTCATAATAAAGTAGATTAAATTTAAGTTGCATGAGTTTATCTTATTTTCTATCGATTTCAGGACCAGTATAGTCTAGCTGGAAGGATGGTGAACATGAGGTAAAGTTCTGTAACTTTCCAAAACGAAGGTGAACAGATTATCATTTTGTACAAATGTTGTATAAAGTGTCACATTTGTAAACAAATACAGTGCACAGTTGAACAAATTATGTTATAGATAATTAAATATAGTACAAATGAGTTAAATCAAACATACATGTAAGCTATAGAGCAACATTGATAACTTAAAGTGATGTAGTATATATTCAAACATTTTGTTCCTATGAATAACAAAGGATCATCACAACTAAAAGCTATTGCACAAATGAAATTCAAATTCTGATAAAATACAAAGAAATGGAAACTATTGATATAAAGCATAAAGATAATATAACGTTTGCATATTTGATAAATAAAATAAGCTTCATAGCAACCAATTTACAGTAAAAGTTTTTATTATATGACGAGCAGTGAAATACTGGGATTTATCAGTAAAATAAACTGTCTATCAAGCTACAGTGAAATAACTGATATTTTCACTGCGACCAGTGACTGACATAAGTTGACGTCATTAAACAATGGTCTGACGCACTAAATTGGCTTATGACGTCACAGTGTTACTGTGGTGACGGGCTGTTCCTAGCTGCCGCTAGAAAACGACTCTTTTCAGACGTAGTTACAAGGATAGCCTCATATAATAAAACGAATATCCATCAATTCTTGACAAATACCATGTTTATCTCATCTCGCGAGGTAGAAAAGTTATATATTTTCACTCGTAGCTGCACCACTCATGAAAATATAACCTTTCTACCTCACTCGATGAGATAAACATGGTATTAGTCAAGAAAAGACAGATATCCTGTATATATCTAGTAATAACTTTAGTTGTCCAGCACTTATTATGTATATCTATATTTACTACCAATACTTAAACAAATCATGGTGCAGGGACAGTATCAGGCTTTTATTCTAGAAGTTATCCTGTATATCTAATAATTACTTACAATACATAAAAATTCAACAAACATGTAATATAACTTCTTAAAGGTACATCCATTGTGTTGTTTGGGGTCACATATTGCAAATGTTATAAATGGTGTTACTTTATCGAGAAGTACCGACTGTTACCGAAAACTACCATTTTAATTATAGTAGACTTAGCATATTGACGATATGAAGTTAAAAGTAGTGATTTCTGATCGAAAACCGGACAATGCATTGCGTATGGCGCGCGTCAATGACTCAAACGTAATTTTGGAATCTTTATTGGAAATTTATAACAGACACATATATAAATTTGAGTTGATAACGTTTAATAGGTCACATAACTACTGTGCATGTATCTCGGACGTGCAATTTCGGTTTCTGCACATGCATAATTATGTTACTAAATTTTAATTGGAAACTAGTAATAATGATATATTTGGCGATTGGCGATAAATATGCAAGCTTAGTGTATTTATTTGTATTGTAGACAGCATGATGGTGAGTTGGAACGTATTAAAGCCAAAAACAATTTTATGAAACAAAATGGATGCACCTTTAAATATAATGGGAACATCAAATCGAATATACAATTTCAATGATTGCTTCAATAAGAATCTGAAGTAGGTGTATATATATATATATATATGCCTCATTTATTTGAAAAAATGTACAATTGCATTTTTTAAATCTCAACATTTATATAAAAAAAAAGTGCAGTCATTTAAAATCTGATCTTACCTAAAACTCTAGTTCCACCATGTGATCTGAACATGTCTTGTACAATTTCACTCCACTGAATGTGGGCCTATGATTGGTTGAATTTATGGAAGGTCAAGGACACCTCTACCAAGCAGTGGTTTGATGTTAATGTAGCAAGACACAAATCTTAGGTAAGACCTGATTGAACAAACTCGTTAACATAGCATCATAATGTATATTCAAGGTGCTCATTACTTGAAACAAATGAATGATTGTAACACTAAATAGCAAACCATAGATAACATATATAACACATGAATGATTGTAACACTAAATAGTTGACATATTCCAGTGAAATGAAAGGTGATGATGTGGAGGGGTGTATACAAATATATAGGTTCAGCCACACAGCTAATGTCACTCAGGTTTGTCGAAAATACTCAACAGAGGGTCAAGTGTATCGAGGATCTAGGGAGGGTCAAGTGTATCGTGGATGTTCCAAGGATTTCCTGGAGATCATCAAGGGAAGGAGGGAGGGAGAGCTGGCTCCTTCAGTCTGAGTGGAAGGAGGAACAAGGCTCGAGTATAAAACTGTCATCAACTTGGATTTCAAAGTCTCTTTTGAACTTCTCTTCCTTTTGGAAATGAGACACAGACCAAGGAAAGCGCCTTGTCCATTGTGTCTCACTAGGCTGACTTGCTGTTCCTCTCGGAGTTAAATTCACACATCAATTCAACTGATTGAATAAGTCACTTTATAAATACTCACAAGTACAAATCTGTGGTATTTGGTCTCCAAGTTGGCATGTATGTCTGTTGGTTCTGTCCATGTTCAGTTCAGATATCACCTGAAGCCTTTAAAGTAGTTTCCACACAATTGAGAACGAGACAGATAGAGGCAAGGAGTTGTTTTCGCTGTAGATTTGTAAGAACTTCACACACTTTCTTTCCTTACATCATCCTCAAAAGTTTTTTACTTCCTCATGATATTGCTGCCTCATTTGAATTGATCTCAAAATCATCACACTGTCTTACCTCCTGGATGTTCAAGATCAGCACTTTTCAAAATGTAGTTTTTAAACAAGAATTTCTCTGCCTAGAAAAATATAGCACAAACCGCTCAAAGTAACCTCTTGTTCCATCTGTTTCCACCTACAGTCCACATTCAAAGAGTTAGTTATGTGCTAACACATTTCTTTTTGTTTAAACATCTCATCTCCCTATTTTGGGAATGTTCTATCAGTGAAACACCAAGTCTGCCAAAGCTATCATCTCCTTTGAAACGATTACAAAGAAGCTATCATCTCCTTTGAAACGATTACAAAGAAGCTATCGGCAGTCTACCACAGTATCAGTTTCTCATCATATAGCCCATTGCTCCTAACATACCTTGAAGAAAACGAAACGGTACATTGAACTAAGGCATAACATTGAAATAAACACTTTTCAATTTGAGAAGTGATAACTCAACAAGACTGAAGCTGTAGCAATGAAGAATCCTTCAAGGTGATGAAGATCAGCCTGTTGCTTTCCTCATTCTGAGTTAGGGTCTGAAGTCTGAAGCTGTAGCAATGAAGAATCCTTCATGGTGATGAAGATCAGCCTGTTGCTTTCCTCATTCTGAGTTAGGGTCTGAAGTCTGAAGCTGTAGCAATGAAGAATCCTTCATGGTGATGCAGATACTCGCTGCTGCTTCCTCATTCTGGGTTAAGGTCTGAAGTCTGAAGAGGGCTGAACATCAGAGAAATCCCTGAACGTGGGCTTACTACTTCTGACTCAATGTATATATAGTTCCATGAGGATAGATTCCTTTTTCAAAATTCTTCAGATCGATCACTTTTCCCCTGATGGAGACATGACAGCACTGCATGCTGCTGTTCACATGTTCTTTTACTGGTCACTGTTAGTTCTGATGTTCTTAAAGCAGGAACAATTCTTGGGAGAAGCATCTTGACCAGCAAGACTTCTTCAGATTGGCGCACATCAGAGTTCTATTAGATTCAGATTGGGCATGACACACACACTCTTGCCCTACAATAAGTCTCTATTTACCAGTGTCCAGGGTTTCAAGGTCATAGTCAGTTCTAAACCTTTGTTGCTCTGTCTGGGTGAACCTCAATGAATGAACAGCTGGTATTACCAACTCCATCAGCAATCTTGCTGTCTCTGATCTCTCCACTTAGTACCAATTTGATTAACCTGACGAGATCGGCCACTGCATTCTGTCTGTCTCATCTCCACGACTAACGTGATCTGTAGTTATCCTTTTGTGTGAGCTTTCATCTTGGTCAATCAATCCAACTAACTGGCCCAGAACATCGTTAAATGTATCCAATATTTCCTCATCAACTTAACCTAACACAACAATAAGTTCAATATGTCAAGCTTTTTATATCAATTAGGAGTTGGTCTGCTGTATCCGTTCCACTGTCCTATGACCTCTGTGCAAGAGATTTCAACACTGTCCTATGACTTCTGTGCAAGAGATTTCAACACTGTCCTGTGACCTCTGTGCAAGAGATTTCAACACTGTCCTGTGACCTCTGTGCAAGAGATTTCAACACTCTCCTATGACCTCTGTGCAAGAGATTTCAACACTGTCCTATGACCTCTGTGCAAGAGATTTCAGCACTCTCCTATGACCTCTGTGAAAGAGATTTCAACACTCTCCTATGACTTCTGTGCAAGAGATTTCAACACTGTCCTGTGACCTCTGTGCAAGAGATTATAACACTGTCCTATGACCTGAATAGAAAACGGAAGCATTAGACGAATCCCTGAACTTCTGGCGGACTTAAGAGTCCTTTTTCAAAATTCAATGATTCTTGTCCCTGTCTGATTTAACACATTCGTACTTAACACTTTCATGTGAGCTTACATCCTTCACAATGGCAGACTGTTCTTCATCAAAGACTTGTCACTATGTGAACATATATCTTCCTGAGTGGCTCCTGGTTGTTATTCATCCTTCACAAAGGGTATCTGGTATCCATCAAGGACTTGGAAGCTGGTATCAACATTGTATTCCTTCTTCTATTGTTAAAACTCTTGAATGCCAAGCATTTCCTGCTTCTGTCTCTCTGAACAGCTTGGATGATCTCTGCATCTTAACTACACCTCGTATTTTCAAACCAGAAAACCAAACACTTTGAAACAGAAATCCACACTCCCACTCAGTCAAACGTCCTGACCAGATAAACCGGTCATGACTGGATCTATCCACTTGGATTTGGTAATGGCACGTGTGGGTCAGATAGAACTGGTATGAAGCGGTTCAGTGGAGGGTATCAAGGGCGGAGGCAAGGCGTAACGTATCGACAAGATCCAGATTCAGCTTCCTCTCCAGGCACTGGTAGAAGTACTCCGGAGCCTGCAACACACGCCATAGATAGATGGAGTCTATTGTAAATAAATAGTTGAATGTGGTGGGGTTGGGTGTTAGGGGAACAAGTCGTGAATTAAATAAAGGGTTGAATCAGTCACCATTCAATGTAAGGAGTGAGGTTAGGATTTGGGTTGGGAGTTAGGGGATCAAGTCGTGAATTAAATAAAGGGTTGAATCAGTCACCATTGAATGTAAGGAGTGAGGTTAGGATTTGGGTTGGGAGTTAGGGGATCAAGTCGTGAATTAAATAAAGGGTTGAATCAGTCACCATTCAATGTAAGGAGTGAGGTTAGGATTTGGGTTGGGAGTTAGGGGATCAAGTCGTGAATTAAATAAAGGGTTGAATCAGTCACCATTGAATGTAAGGAGTGAGGTTATTATTTGGGTTGGGAGTTCTTGAGAATTGTCAGAGTTTGAAAGATTAGTTCCGCTGCCATCGTCTTTAAGTAAAGATCAAACAAGCAGACAGAGTCAACTATATCTCCTGCCATGTGGGAAAAGTCTAAAATACATAGTGAATAATGATTGGGTTTTATTCTTTAATAATCATAAATCACTCATTAAGAATAAATAAATATATACTTCCCATAATGCATTAATATCCACAGTTTTCAAGATCTGTTTTGGAAGTGAAATTGAAAAAAAGCATTTTGAGTTTTGTTCCAGAATCAAGATAAAGATGATTCTCATGGAAAAGGGTAGGAAGAGAAGGTGAAAAAAAACCAAAACACATCTTCACATGATGATTGTTCTACACACCAAGTTTAACGGAGCTAAGCTTTAAAATGTTCTAGTTTTGGTTTGGAAGACAATATGTTGAGTTTTGTTTTCATGGAAATGGCTAAAATCAAAATTCCAAAGAAGTTGAAAACCCTAAAAGGCTCATCGACCAGGGATGCAGATTAAAATTTTTGCCAGTCGGACATTTCATCTTTGACCCAAAAAGACGAACCGGAAGTAAAATTTTGTTTATGAATAAACTGTGAGAAAGTATTACTATTTGTTGGTTCTTCATTCATTACATACTATTAAACATAACACGATAGCAATTAACTATTTGTTGGTTCTTCATTCATTACATACTATTAAACATAACACGATAGCAATTAACTATACTTATTACCTTATCAATAACATGCATAAAATGGTTCATAGTTTAGAATCAATGTTTACCAACTACGATTTACCGACAGTGCTAGTTTGAGCGAGTTTACAAGCGAATTTGTGTCAAGATAGACGAGAAATTTCAAATAATTTAATTGCACATAGTTCATCAAAAGTTCAAATCATGGACCAAATGATATGTACCTCTAAATAAGCATTTTAAATTCAAAGGAACTCGTTTTCAATAGTGATATAATTTACGTAAACTCAACTCGGCCGAGCAAGTGGTCCAACTATTTTCCATACGACTATTTCCTATTCAAGATGTAGTTACGAATTTGAAATTATTCTAATGAGATTACTTTTATATTTTATTTGGAGACATATTTCGCAATTGGAATGAATAATTATAAAATAAGAAGAAATAATGTAAACGCAAGAGAAATTGGATTTTTAAAATTAGCATACCTCTTTATAATGTATGTCATCAAGTAAATATGATTGAGAGTTCGTAGCGTCAGACTAGAGTTTGACTACATAACGTCTCGTGAAATAATATTGCTGATTATTCGTTTTTGATAGGTTTATTTATTTTGAATTTGTAAAATAGCTTTACCATACATCGATAACAAATTCATGAATCACCGGTACGGTGAAGCCACACGTTCATGCAAAGTTTATCCTTAACAAAATTTGTTTAAAATGCGATGCTAATGAAATCATTTTCGTAAATAATGTTGTGAAATGGGTCACATCTTTCAGTCACTAAATGACACTGAGAACATCAATTAAATATCAAACGGTAAGTGTTGTTTCTGCAGACAATTTAATTTACTGAAGATAATGATGATGATGATTGATGTTGTGCCTTGTGCTATGAAGAATAAATGTGACTTTCAATTTCATAAACAATTATGACCGACACAAGCAGGAGGGTTAGCCTTTATTTAATGCTTGTAAGGCGTGTTTGTTTAGTTTTCCCTTTATTTTCTGTAATCGGTCAACTGATGTCCGATAGGTCAATTTTCCATTTGGACAAACTGGATTTACAATCGGAAATGTCCGGCAAATAGACCGATTTCTGCATCCCTGATAGTGACTGTTCATTCTATTAAGTTTCATTGAGTTAGGCCATACAGTTCTTGAGTTCTGGTTCAGAAACAAAATTTTAAAGTATTTTTCCATTGAAACTGCTAAAAATAAAATTCAGAGAAGTCGAAAACCCCAAAAGGCACATCTACACATGATGATTGTTCCACCTACCATGTTTCATTTAAGTAGGCTTTACAGTTTTTGACTGCCAGTCTGGAACTAAATTTTAATGTATGTTTCAATGGAAACTGCTAAAAACAATAACTTGAAAACTCCAAAGGGCACATCTACAGATGGTGACTGTGGCACATAATCGTTTCATTGAGATAGACCCTACAGTTTTTGAGTTCTGGTCTGGAAACCTTGACAGATGGATGCACAGACAGACGGACTCTTGTGGGTTGGGGGTCTCAATGAGAGCGGACTCTTGTGGGGTGGGGGTCTCAACGAGAGTAGACTCTTGTGGGGTGGGGGTCTCAATGAGAGCGGACTCTTGTGGGGTGGGGGTCTCAACATGAGCGGACTCTTGTGGGGTGGGGGTCTCAATGAGAGCGGACTCTTGTGGGGTGGGGGTCTCAATGAGAGCGGACTCTTGTGGGGTGGGGGTCTCAATGAGAGCGGACTCTTGTGGGGTGGGGGTCTCAATGAGAGCGGACTCTTGTGGGGTGGGGGTCTCAACGAGAGCGGACTCTTGTGGGGTGGGGGTCTCAATGAGAGCGGACTCTTGTGGGGTGGGGGTCTCAATGAGAGTAGACTCTTGTGGGGTGGGGGTCTCAATGAGAGCAGACTCTTGTGGGGTGGGGGTCTCAATGAGAGCGGACTCTTGTGGGGTGGGGGTCTCAATGAGAGTAGACTCTTGTGGGGTGGGGGTCTCAATGAGAGTGGACTCTTGTGGGGTGGGGGTCTCAATGAGAGTAGACTCTTGTGGGGTGGGGGTCTCAACGAGAGCGGACTCTTGTGGGGTGGGGGTCTCAATGAGAGTAGACTCTTGTGGGGTGGGGGTCTCAATGAGAGTAGACTCTTGTGGGGTGGGGGTCTCAATGAGAGCGGACTCTTGTGGGGTGGGGGTCTCAATGAGAGTAGACTCTTGTGGGGTGGGGGTCTCAACGAGAGTAGACTCTTGTGGGGTGGGGGTCTCAATGAGAGTAGACTCTTGTGGGGTGGGGGTCTCAACGAGAGTAGACTCTTGTGGGGTGGGGGTCTCAATGAGAGTAGACTCTTGTGGGGTGGAGGTCTCAATGAGAGTAGACTCTTGTGGGGTGGGGGTCTCAATGAGAGCGGACTCTTGTGGGGTGGGGGTCTCAATGAGAGTAGACTCTTGTGGGGTGGGGGTCTCAACGAGAGTAGACTCTTGTGGGGTGGGGGTCTCAATGAGAGTAGACTCTTGTGGGGTGGGGGTCTCAACGAGAGTAGACTCTTGTGGGGTGGGGGTCTCAATGAGAGTAGACTCTTGTGGGGTGGGGGTCTCAACGAGAGTAGACTCTTGTGGGGTGGGGGTCTCAATGAGAGTAGACTCTTGTGGGGTGGAGGTCTCAATGAGAGTAGACTCTTGTGGGGTGGGGGTCTCAATGAGAGTGGACTCTTGTGGGGTGGGGGTCTCAATGAGAGTAGACTCTTGTGGGGTGGGGGTCTCAATGAGAGCGGACTCTTGTGGGGTGGGGGTCTCAATGAGAGTAGACTCTTGTGGGGTGGGGGTCTCAACGAGAGTAGACTCTTGTGGGGTGGGGGTCTCAATGAGAGTAGACTCTTGTGGGGTGGAGGTCTCAATGAGAGTAGACTCTTGTGGGGTGGGGGTCTCAATGAGAGTAGACTCTTGTGGGGTGGGGGTCTCAATGAGAGCGGACTCTTGTGGGGTGGGGGTCTCAATGAGAGTAGACTCTTGTGGGGTGGGGGTCTCAATGAGAGCGGACTCTTGTGGGGTGGGGGTCTCAATGAGAGCAGACTCTTGTGGGGTGGGGGTCTCAACGAGAGTAGACTCTTGTGGGGTGGGGGTCTCAATGAGAGCGGACTCTTGTGGGGTGGGGGTCTCAATGAGAGCAAACATACCTCATGTTTCATTTCTCTTAGTTGCCATAGCAACCTCCCATCAAACTGGCTGAACGATGCAATTGACCTGAAAAAATAAATTTCCAGGCTTTTACATGACAACTCATCAACTTAAAATCACTTTTCTCCACTGTCTTGTTGCACTACAGTTGTCTTTGTCATCAAGAACCAATTACCCCTCACTTTTCTCCACTATCTTGTTGCACTACAGTTGTCTTTGTCATCAAGAACCAATTACCCCTCACTTTTCTCCACTGTCTTGTTGCACTACAGTTGTCATTGTCATCAAGTACCAATTACCCCTCACTTTTCTCATATATCTTGTTGCACTGCAGGTGTCATTGTCAAAAAGAACCAATTACCCCTCACTATACACTTAATAACTGATGGTGAGGTCATTATGTGAAATACAAGGACTCGAGACCTGACTCCTGAGGAGGTCAGGTCAGACTGCCGAGGGAGTCAGGTCCGAGAGTCCTTGTATTTCACATAATGACCTCATCATCAGTAATTAAGTGTTTTATTATACCGAAAATTTAGTTTTTCTTCTTCAGACTATAGTATGTATTTTCTTATTTGTCAAATCGAACCCATCAGCTGACGCCATCTTGAAAGCGAAAGTCAAAACAAACAGTCATGTGACAAATCACGTGAAGAGTCAATATCTCAGGTCGGTGACAGAAATTTCTGTCACAAAACTGACCTCATCACTGGAATCGGAGGTCAATGTACAAATATATTTTTCGAACACGTGGTGTGAACTGGCCAATGATATTCTTATAAATTTAATAGATTGCATTATGTCATCACATATTGCGGCAGAATATTCCGACCCTCTAGCTCACAGTTGAATTCTGTCTTATTGGCACCGCGAAACCGGTACTGTTTTAACGAAATAGTGAGTGACCAGCCAGATACTGACCTATCAAGATGCTGAGTGACCTGCCAGCTACTGACCTATCTAGATGCTGAGTGACCAGCCAGATACTGACCTATCAAGATGCTGAGTGACCAGCCAGATACTGACCTATCTAGATACTGAGTGACCAGCCAGCTACTGACCTATCTAGATACTGAGTGACCAGCCAGATACTGACCTATCTAGATGCTGAGTGACCAGCCAGATACTGACCTATCTAGATACTGAGTGACCAGCCAACTACTGACATATCTAGATACTGAGTGACCAGCCAGATCCTGACCTATCTAGATGCTGAGTGACCAGCCAACTACTGACCTATCTAGATGCTGAGTGACCAGCCAGATACTGACCTATCTAGATGCTGAGTGACCAGCCAGATACTGACCTATCTAGATGCTGACTGACCAGCCAGATACTGACCTATCTAGATGCTGAGTCACCAGCCAGCTACTGACCTATCTAGATACTGAGTGACCAGCCAGATACTGACCTATCTAGATACTGAGTGACCAGCCAGATACTGACCTATCTAGATACTGAGTGACCAGCCAGATACTGACCTATCTAGATGCTGAGTCACCAGCCAGCTACTGACCTATCTAGATACTGAGTGACCAGCCAGATACTGACCTATCTAGATACAGAGTGACCAGCCAGATACTGACCTATCTAGATACTGAGTGACCAGCCAGATACTGACCTATCTAGATACTGAGTGACCAGCCAGATACTGACCTTTCTAGATACTGAGTGACCAGCCAGATACTGACCTATCTAGATACTGAGTGACCAGCCAGATACTGACCTATCTAGATACTGAGTGACCAGCCAGATACTGACCTATCTAGATGCTGAGTGACCAGCCAGCGCTGTACATCATCCCGAGACATGAGGGCTGTCTGGGACTGGTGACCAGGATGTCCGGAGTGTAAGGCGAGTTCGGTGCCGGGATGATTGTTCCGGTGAGGGTTGCCGGCCTGGACGAGTTGATTGTCTTCTCTGGCCTGAAGGGCATCAACGTTGTCTGGAGGAGAGGAAAAGTTCAATAGTGTAATTTGTAGGGTTTCATCTAGATGTTGAGAATACTTGCCAATGAAATAAATTGCTCAAATTAGCTATTGGTAACATATAAGGGCTAATGAATCTTCAGTATAAAATCTCCATCTACCAGCAGGGAGTCTATACACAATATTTCGGTTTCCTAGAGATTTTTGTTTTGGAGAGATGTATACACACATTAGGGGTCAACAGATGCGAAATCCACCAGATGTCAGCTCTCCAAGCCCATCAGTTCATTTACAGTGTATAAAATGAACTTGAAAATACACCTACCCACACTTTGTCCCTGAAGGACATTGGACCTCTTGCCGCGACCCCGCAGCTCTTTGAGGAGGCCAGAAGAGGACTTCTCGAAGGGATATTTGCCGCTGAAGTCGAAGAAGAGTTTGGCACCAAGTATCATCCCCAGCCAGCCGTCCGGTCGGTACTTCTTCTGCATCATCAGCGGGATGTAGTCCTTCCTTAGCTGGAATGTGTACTCCGCCTCTGTACCGGGGAGATACAGGATATATAACACATGGTGGATACAGGATATTAGGGCTCTCTGTACCGGGGAGATACAGGATATATAACACATGGTGGATACAGGATATTAGGGCTCTCTGTACCGGGGAGATACAGGATATATTACATGTGGTGGATACAGGATATTAGGGCTCTCTGTACCGGGGAGATAAGGATATATTACACATGGTGGATACAGGATATTAGGGCTCTCTGTACCGGGGAGATACAGGATATATTACACATGGTGTATACTGGATATTAGGGCTCTCTGTACCGGGGATATACAGGACATATTACACATGGTGGATACAGGATATTAGGGCTCTCTGTACCGGGGAGATACAGGATATATTACACATGTGGTGGATACAGGATATTAGGGCTCTCTGTACCGGGGATATACAGGATATATAACACATGGTGGATACAGGATATTAGGGCTCTCTGTACCGGCGAAATACAGGATATATTACACATGGTGGATACAGGATATTAGGGCTCTCTGTACCGGGGATATACAGGATATGTAACACATGGTGGATACAGGATATTAGGGCTCTCTGTACCGGGGATATACAGGATATGTAACACATGGTGGATACAAGATATTAGGGCTCTCTGTACCGGGGAGATACAGGATATATTACACATGATGGATACAGGATATTAGGGCTCTCTGTACCGGGGATATACAGGATATATTACACATGGTGGATACAGGATATTAGGGCTCTCTGTACCGGGGAGATACAGGATATATAACACATCGTGGATACAGCTCTCTGTACCGGGCAGGAAGAGAATGGAGAATACAATACTCTGTACTCTTCGTACCAGGAAGATATACAAGATATTGGATAATTTTTCAGTTGTGTTTGATGTTAGAACCCATTGCAATAGGGAGTAGATCCTTGTGTTAATTAACCTTTTAGTTGCGTATTTGTAATTTACCCCCTGTGGTGGAATATTCTGACTATCTAGCTAGCAGCTGTTTTTGGGCTAAAGCACTAATGGCCACTGCTGGCGGAATATTCCAGGCGGGGAGCCCGGTACCGTTTTTACAAAATATATCATGTCAACATCGCGAAAACGAACTCATTCAGGGGTTATATACAATTCCAGGTCACAGCAAGCGTACAAAAATAGAGCCATGGGCTCTGTAGCTCATCAGGAATAGTATTGTTTGCAAAACTGAAATAAATTGTTCTCAGTTTCTTCTAGAGTTTTTCATACTGGAAAAGAAGTAAAAAATAGGTTCTTTTCAGACTTAAGAAGAAGATGAAAATAGGTTTTTAGATCATGACCCCTGTGACCCTATTTTGAGTAATGGGGTCACCAAATCTACAATTTAGAATCCCCATTGGCCGAGGAGTCTGTAAACAACATTTCAGCTTTCTAGACGAAGAAGATAAAAATAGGTTTTTACGGTCGTGACCCCTCATGGGGTTACCAAATCTACAATTAAAAATCCCCATTGGCCAAGGAGTCTGCACACAACTTTTCAGCTCTTTAGACCTTTTGGAACTGGAGAAGAAGATGAAAATAGGTTTTTAAAGTTGTGACCCCTGTGACCCCATTTGGGGTCCAGGGGTCACAAAATCGACAATTTAAAATACCCATTGGCCAAGGAGTCTGCACACAACATTTCAGCACTTTAGACCTTTTTAAACTGGAGAAGAAGATGAAAATATGTCTATAAGATTGTGACCCCTGCGACCCTATTTGGAGTCATGGGGTCACCAAATCTACAATTTTGAATCCTATTGACCAACGAGTCTGTACACAACTTTTTAGCTCTCTAGACCTCTTGGAACAAGAGAAGAAGATGAAAATAGGTTTTTAAGGTTATGACACCATTTGGGATCGTGAGGTCAAGAAATCTACAATTAAGAATCCCCATAGGCCAAGGAGTCTGCAAATGAAAATTCAGCTCAAAAGACCTTTTGGTACTGGAGAAGAAGATGAAAATAGGTTTTTAAGGTTGTGACCCCTGTGACCCCATTTAGGGTCATGGGGTCACAAAATCTACAATTTAGAATCCCAATTGGCCAAGGAGTCTGCACACAACTTTTTAGCCATAGAAAAGGGGAAGGCCATTTTGAAAGTCCATCAACTTTACATGTAATAAAAGTTCCAGAATAATAAGATGATGTTATTTCATTTGTGTTTTTCTTTACTCTCAATAGAACAAACCTCTCATGTAAAAGCCTTATACCCCTAATCACAATCTAGCCACAAGTCTGGAAATCTGACGTACATGAAATAATTCTGGACCAACTGACCTGTCCTGCAGTTGGGACTCTGCTTGTACTTCTCCGACATACACACCAACACCACCGCCGCGTTCTCCACCGCCTCCGCCATCGCCTGCAGCGTCGACCCGCCCATCTGCTCTACATCCACCCACACAACGTATCCTTCAGCCTGCAGATAACACAATTATACTCAAATGCCAAATCAGAACTAGAGTTTTACTTGCATTAATGTTATTTGTACTGAGATAAGATTTATTTGTATTGAGATAAGAGTTACTTGTATTGAGATAGGAGTTACTTGTACTGAAAAAAGAGTTACTTGTACTGAGATAAGAGTTACTTGTACTGAGATAAGAGTTACTTGTACTGAGAAAAGAGTTACTTGTACTGAGATAAGAGTTACTTGTACTGAGATAAGAGTTACTTGTACTGAGATAAGAGTTACTTGTACTGAGAAAAGAGTTACTTGTACTGAGATAAGAGTTACTTGTACTGAGATAGGAGTTACTTGTACTGAGATAAGAGTTACTTGTACTGAGATAAGAGTTACTTGTACTGAGATAAGAGTTACTTGTACTGAGATAAGAGTTACTTGTATTGAGATAAGAGTTACTTGTACTGAGATAAGAGTTACTTGTACTGAGATAAGAGTTACTTGTATTGAGATAAGAGTTACTTGTACTGAGATAAGAGTTACTTGTACTGAGATAAGAGTTACTTGTATTGAGATAAGAGTTACTTGTATTGAGATAAGAGTTACTTGTACTGAGAAAAGAGTTACTTGTACTGAGATAAGAGTTACTTGTACTGAGATAAGAGTTACTTGTATTGAGATAAGAGTTACTTGTACTGAGATAAGAGTTACTTGTACTGAGATAAGAGTTTCTTGTATTGAGATAAGAGTTACTTGTATTGAGATAAGAGTTACTTGTATTGAGATAAAAGTTACTTGTATTGAGATAAGAGTTACTTGTACTGAGATAAGAGTTACTTGTACTGAGATAAGAGTTACTTGTATTGAGATAAGAGTTACTTGTATTGAGATAAGAGTTACTTGTATTGAGATAAAAGTTACTTGTATTGAGATAAGAGTTACTTGTACTGAGATAAGAGTTACTTGTACTGAGATAAGAGTTACTTGTATTGAGATAAGAGTTACTTGTACTGAGATAAGAGTTACTTGTACTGAGATAAGAGACCTCACCCTGAGCCTGTCTCTGATCTCCATCACTTTCTCCTGCTCGTTCCACGAGTAGCTGATGAAGACGTGATTCTTCCCGCGCGGGGCCGACCTTGGTCCTACAGACAGATACACAGTCACTCTTACCCTTACTGTTATAATAATAATATTTATAATAATACTACTACTGCCAATAATAATAATACTAATAATAATAAAAACGATAATAATAATAATAATAATTATAACACTTATTACAATGTTACATTACAAAGAATTCGGAAATTTGATTTCTGCCAGTGGCACCGGCAGCCACAGTATAGCGTCAGTTTGAGCGTTGTTCTATCCTTATAATGCTGAGTGCCAAGCAAGGAAGCAACAACTCCCATCCTTTAATGTCTTTTGGTACGACGTGGCCGGGAATCGAACCCGGATCTACCGGGTGACGAGCAGACGCTCTACTAACTGAGCTACATGCCCGGAGGAGGAAAGTTTTTTTTCTTCTAAATAAATAAATAATAAACCTCTCAAGGCTCAAAAGATATTATGAGCTGAGAAAGTAGATAAACTAGATTAGCGTTTGCGGGACACCGCAATAGCAGAGCAGCTCCGAAACTTAGGGTCTCGCCTTTCCCTGTTCCGCCTTCTCGTCAGCATCAATAAAATGGGAATTCTTTTTAACAAAAATTTGTTCATTATTCGAGTTATTACTAATCATCACTGGGGTCACTTTTCACAAGTTTGTTCTTAAAACCTATTTCTTCTTTCAAAATTTTATCCAAGGATTAACGTGGCTTTAACCAATATCTCATGACCTTGACCATCAATGATCACTTTTCATCGCGTATAACAATCATGCTCAAAGTGTTCATAGTTAAAATATGGCATATTCACAAAAGCATGCTTAAGTTTTGACCTCACTGTGACCTTGACCTTTGACAGATTTTAGCGAAAACGTTTACAAATCTTGGTCTTTCTCCATAGTTCATATATACCAAATAAGAGCCTAATAGCACAAAAAAAGTTTGAAGTTATCATGTATACAAGGATTGTTGTAGTGATTTCAGAACTCATGACCTTGACCTTTGACCTTGAATGTGAACATGTCAAAATCATTCACCAGGTGTAAAAGAAAGAAATTAAGTTATCTATATGAGGTGTTAATATCTTCATGGGAAAAAGTTACTTAGTGATTTCAGAACTGGTCAGCATGACCATATCTCGTGACCTTGACCTTTAAAATTCAAGGTCACACAATCAGTGATCTTTTTTCATTGTGTATCACAATCATGTAATGATTCAAAGTGTTAATAGTTGAAATAAGACATTTTCGCAAAAGCATGCTTAGGTTGTGACCTCGCTATGACCTTGACCTTTGACAAATGTTAGCGAAAACCTTTTCAAATCTTAGCCTTTCTCCATAGTTGATATACACCAAATAAAAGCCTGATAGCACAAATATTTTTCAAGTTATCGTGTTTACAAGGATTATTTGGGGCAATTTCAGAACTTGTGACCTTGACCTTTGACCTTGAATATGAACATGTCAAAATAATTCCCCAGGGGCATGAGTAAGAAGTTATGTATATGAGGTGTTGATACCTCCTTGGAAAGAAGTTATTTAGTGATTTCAGAACTGATGACCATAACCCTATCTCGTGACCTTGACCTTTAAAATTCAAGGTCACACAATCAGTGATCACTTTTCATTGTGTATCACAACCATGTAAGGATTCAAAGTGTTAATAGTTGAAATAAGACATTTTCGCAAAAGCATGCTTAAGTTGTGACCTCGCTATGACCTTGACCTTTGACGGATGTTAGCGAAAACCTTTTCAAATCTTGGCTATTCTCCATAGTTGATATACACCAAATAACAGCCTGATAGCACAAATACTTTTCAAGTTATCGTGTTTACAAGGATTTTTTTAGCGATTTCAGAACTCGTGACCTTGACCTTTGACCTTGAATATGAACATGTCAAAATAATTCCCCAGGGACATAAGTAAGAAGTTATGTATATGAGGTGTTGATACCTCATTGGAAAGAAGTTATTTAGTGATTTCAGAACTGGTGACCATGACCCTATGTTGTGACCTTGACCTGAAAAATTCAAGGTCACACAATCAGTGATCACTTTTCATTGTGTATCACAATCATGTAATGATTCAAAGTGTTAATAGTTGAAATAAGACATTTTCGCAAAAGCATGCTTAAGTTGTGACCTCGCTATGACCTTGACCTTTGACGGATGTTAGCGAAAACCTTTTCAAATTTTGGCCTTTCTCCAGAGTTGATATACACCAAATAACAGCCTGATAGCACAAATATTTTTCAAGTTATCGTGTTTACAAGGATTTTTTTGGCGATTTCAGAACTCGTGACCTTGACCTTTGACCTTGAATGTGAACATGTCAAAAAAATTCCCCAGGGGTATAAGTAAGAAGTTATGTATATGAGTTCTCAAAACCTTATAGGAAAAAAATTATAGCCAATACAAAACGCGCCGCCGGCGGTGGCGATGGAAACTGCACAAAAACTGATAGCAGCTCTGACTTAGTCGGAGCTGCTAATTACTAAAGATAAGATTTGTTTGAAATAAACACTAACGTGTAAACATTAACACTCACTGTGTAATAAACACTTACGTGTAAACATTAACACCCACTGTACTGGGATAGGGTTATGGCAAACATTAACATAAAACCACTCACTGTCCGCTGGAGCATCTCCCTTCCCCGTCAATACCCATAATGCACCATTTGCATTTTTCTTGACATCCTGGACCTGACTGTCGGCCAGTTTCTCGAGCGTGGACATCATGTTCTCGGTGTCGATCAGCTGCTGCCGCACATCCTTATCGAAGGCTAGCGTCCACACACACCTCGCCGTCGTGCTCTGCTCTTTGTCGTTATCCGACTGCAGCATCTTCATGAACAGCTCGATGCTCCCCTCCTCCACGATCTGCAGGTTCATTTAATTAATTAAAAATTGAAGTCGTTAAGTGTTCCCTGTCATGATGAATAATGATAATAATGATAATGGTGCATATCCACTCTCAGAAGTATGTTCACTGTCATGATGAATAATGATAATAATAATAATGGTGTATATCCACTCTCAGAAGTATGTTCACTGTCATGATGAATAATGATAATAATAATAATGGTGTATATCCACTCTCACAAGTGCTCGGCTCGTGGCGCTTTGTGACAACACAGAGTCTAGTCCAAGATGTGTTTTGAACATTGAAACATTGAATCTATAGTCCCTGCAAGTATAATTTGGATGGGAAGACTGTTCCAAAGAACAGTGGCAAATGAAAGTTGGTTTTCCAAAAGTTGTCAGTTTGTACTTGGGAACAGTAAGGAGATGTTGGCTCTGCAAACGGAGTGTGCGAGAAGGAAAATAAAAGTGACTGAAGCAGACCTGATAAATAGGAGGGAGTCTGTCCATTTATTTGAAATTCAGGCAGAGTATTTTGAAGTCAGTTCTCGCCTTGATTGGCAAACAGTGAAGCTTATAGGTGCTGATGATGATGATGATTACGGGGATTTAATGAGCGGTTTTCAGCGGAGCTGTTCTCCCACTCGGGTCACAAGGACCATTTATAAGGTTCCGAAAGTTTCAAGAAAATGGATAATTTTGAAGCCACAGCCGAAAGGTGGAGGCAATTTTGAAATTTTGAAATTTGGAATAAAAAAACCCAAAAAAACCTAGGATAGGTTAAGCCGGGAAGGGGGGAGGGGGGAGAGGAGGTAGGTTTAAATTGTTTTTTTGGATGAAATTCAATTTTTAGTGTTTTTAGATTCGGTCCAATAGGCCCAAATCCTTTAAGTAAGTGCCGACCGCTTGGAAGGTACTGTAGTTATTTTGTGGATTTATTATAGGTGCCCACCATCAATCCATTATAAACATACTGTGTCTTAATTGGTGTCACATGTCCATCCTGAAAAGCATCCCCCATAATTGGTGTCACATGTCCATCCTGATAAGCATCCCCCATAATTGGTGTCACATGTCCATCCTGAAAAGCATCCCCAATATTTGGTGTCACATGTCCATCCTGATAAGCATCCCCCATAATTGGTGTCACATGTCCATCCTTATAAGAATCCCCCATAATTGGTGTCTCATGTCCATCCTGATAAGCATCCCCCATAATTGGTGTCACATGTCCATCCTGATAAGCATCCCCCATAATTGGTGTCACATGTCCATCCTGACAAGCATCCCCCATAATTGGTGTCACATGTCCATCCTGACAAGCATCCCCCATAA
This sequence comes from Gibbula magus, assembly GCA_936450465.1. Classification (NCBI taxonomy): domain Eukaryota; kingdom Metazoa; phylum Mollusca; class Gastropoda; order Trochida; family Trochidae; genus Gibbula; species Gibbula magus. The sequence continues at coordinate 594,931 of OW388302.1, forward strand.
TTGGTGTCACATGTCCATCCTGATAAACATCCCCCATAATTGGTGTCACATGTCCATCCTGATAAGCATCCCCCATAATTGGTGTCACATGTCCATCCTGATAAACATCCCCCATAATTGGTGTCACATGTCCATCCTGATAAGCATCCCCCATAATTGGTGTCACATGTCCATCCTGACAAGCATCCCCCATAATTGGTGTCACATGTCCATCCTGACAAGCATCCCCCATAATTGGTGTCACATGTCCATCCTGATAAGCATACCCCATAATTGGTGTCACATGTCCATCCTGATAAGCATCCCCCATAATTGGCGTCACATGTCCATCCTGACAAGCATCCCCCATAATTGGTGTCACATGTCCATCCTGACAAGCATCCCCCATAATTGGTGTCACATGTCCATCCTGATAAGCATCCCCCATAATTGGTGTCACATGTCCATCCTGAAAATCATCCCCCATAATTGGTGTCACATGTCCATCCTGACAAGCATCCCCCATAATTGGTGTCACATGTCCATCCTGATAAACATCCCCCATAATTGGTGTCACATGTCCATCCTGATAAGCATCCCCCATAATTGGTGTCTCATGTCCATCCTGACAAGCATCCCCCATAATTGGTGTCACATGTCCATCCTGACAAGCATCCCCCATAATTGGTGTCACATGTCCATCCTGATAAGCATCCCCCATAATTGGTGTCACATGTCCATCCTGATAAGCATCCCCCATAATTGGCGTCACATGTCCATCCTGACAAGCATCCCCCATAATTGGTGTCACATGTCCATCCTGACAAACATCCCCCATAATTGGTGTCACATGTCCATCCTGATAAGCATCCCCCATAATTGGTGTCACATGTCCATCCTGATAAGCATCCCCCATAATTGGTGTCACATGTCCATCCTGACAAGCATCCCCCATAATTGGTGTCACATGTCCATCCTGATAAGCATCCCCCATAATTGGTGTCACATGTCCATCCTGATAAGCATCCCCCATAATTGGTGTCACATGTCCATCCTGATAAGCATCCCCCATAATTGGTGTCACATGTCCATCCTGATAAGCATCCCCCATAATTGGTGTCACATGTCCATCCTGATAAGCATCCCCCATAATTGGTGTCACATGTCCATCCTGAAAAGCATCCCCCATAATTGGTGTCACATGTCCATCCTGACAAGCATCCCCCATAATTGGTGTCACATGTCCATCCTGACAAGCATCCCCCATAATTGGTGTCACATGTCCATCCTGAAAAGCATCCCCAATAATTGGTGTCACATGTCCATCCTGACAAGCATCCCCCATAATTGGTGTCACATGTCCATCCTGACAAGCATCCCCCATAATTGGTGTCACATGTCCATCCTGAAAAGCATCCCCCATAATTGGTGTCACATGTCCATCCTGACAAGCATCCCCCATAATTGGTGTCACATGTCCATCCTGACAAGCATCCCCCATAATTGGTGTCACATGTCCATCCTGATAAGCATCCCCCATAATTGGTGTCACATGTCCATCCTGATTAGCATCCCCCATAATTGGTGTCACATGTCCATCCTGATAAGCATCCCCTATAATTGGTGTCACATGTCCATCCTGAAAAGCATCCCCCATAATTGGTGTCACATGTCCATCTTGACAAGCATCCCCCATAATTGGTGTCACATGTCCATCCTGACAAGCATCCCCCATAATTGGTGTCACATGTCCATCCTGAAAAGCATCCCCCATAATTGGTGTCACATGTCCATCCTGACAAGCATCCCCCATAATTGGTGTCACATGTCAATCCTGAAAAGCATCCCCCATAATTGGTGTCACATGTCCATCCTGACAAGCATCCCCCATAATTGGTGTCACATGTCCATCCTGACAAGCATCCCCCATAATTGGTGTCACATGTCCATCCTGAAAAGCATCCCCCATAATTGGTGTCACATGTCCATCCTGACAAGCATCCCCCATAATTGGTGTCACATGTCCATCCTGAAAAGCATCCACCATTTTATCAAGAGCCCCTCACCCTTGATTAGCATTCTCCGTTTCTGTTTCACAAGATTCATACTAAGTCACCCACACCCTCCCAGCCTTCATATGCCTCCCCTGTCGTTATAAGTGCCCCCCCCCCCCCCCCCCCCCCTCCCCCCTCCCCCCCCCCCGAAAAGAACTCTGAAAATGCCCCCCTCAACCTAAGATAAACATCCCGTCATAACAAGGGCCCCCTCGACATCAGATAAACATCCCCTGACCTTATAAGTGCCCCCTAGACCTCAGATAAACATCTCCTGATGTAACAAGTGCCCCCCTCAACCTCGGATAAACATTCCCTGTCCTAACAAGTGCCCCCCCCCCTCAACCTCAGATAAATAATCCCTGTCCCATCATGTGCCCCCCTCAACCTCAGATAAATATTCCCTGTCCCATCATGTGCCCCCCTCAACCTCAGATAAATATTCCCTGTCCTAACAAGTGCCCCCCTCAACATCATATAAGCATTACCTTTTATAACAAATGCTCCCCTCAGCCTCAGATAAACATCCCCTGTTGTAAAAAGTACCCCCACCACCCTCCTCTCTTGTCCTTCCTAATAAGTGCTCCTACCCCCCTAATATGTACCCCTGCCACCCTCCTCTCTTGTCCTTCCTAATAAGTGCTCCTACCCCCCTAAAATGTACCCCCACCACCCTCCTCTCTTGTCCTTCCTAATAAGTGCTCCTACCCCCCTAATATGTACCCCCGCCACCCGCCTCTCTTGTCCTTCCTAATAAGTGCACCTACCCCCCTAATATGTACCCCCACCACCCGCCTCTCTTGTCCTTCCTAATAAGTGCTCCTACCCCCTTATATGTGCCCCCGCCACCCTCCTCTCTTGTCCTTCCTAATAAGTGCTCCCTACCCCCCTAATATGTACCCCCACCACCCTCCTCTCTTGTCCTTCCTAATAAGTGCTCCTACCCCCCTAATATGTACCCCCACCACCCTCCTCTCTTGTCCTTCCTAATAAGTGCTCCTACCCCCCTAATATGTACCCCAACCACCCTCCTCTCTTGTCCTTCCTAATAAGTGCTCCTACCCCCCTAATATGTACCCCCACCACCCTCCTCTCTTGTCCTTCCTAATAAGTGCTCCTACCCCCCTAATATGTACCCCCGCCACCCTCCTCTCTTGTCCTTCCTAATAAGTGCTCCTACCCCCCTAATATGTACCCCCACCACTCTCCTCTCTTGTCCTTCCTAATAAGTGCTCCTACCCCCCTAATATGTACCCCTGCCACCCGCCTCTCTTGTCCTTCCTAATAAGTGCTCCCTACCCCCTAATATGTACCCCCCGCCACCCTCCTCTCTTGTCCTTCCTAATAAGTGCTCCCTACCCCCCTAATATGTACCCCCACCACCCTCCTCTCTTGTCCTTCCTAATAAGTGCTCCTACCCCCCTAATATGTACCCCCGCCACCCGCCTCTCTTGTCCTTCCTAATAAGTGCTCCTACCCCCCTAATATGTACCCCCGCCACCCTCCTCTCTTGTCCTTCCTAATAAGTGCTCCTACCCCCCTAATATGTACCCCTGCCACCCTCCTCTCTTGTCCTTCCTAATAAGTGCTCCCTACCCCCCTAATATGTACCCCTGCCACCCTGCTCTCTTGTCCTTCCTAATAAGTGCTCCTAACCCCCTAATATGTACCCCCGCCACCCTCCTCTCTTGTCCTTCCTAATAAGTGCTCCTACCCCCCTAATATGTACCCCTGCCACCCTCCTCTCTTGTCCTTCCTAATAAGTGCTCCCTACCCCCCTAATATGTACCCCCGCCACCCCCCTCTCTTGTCCTTCCTAATAAGTGCTCCTACCCCCCTAATATTTACCCCTGCCACCCGCCTCTCTTGTCCTTCCTAATAAGTGCTCCTACCCCCCTAATATGTACCCCCGCCACCCTCCTCTCTTGTCCTTCCTAATAAGTGCTCCCTACCCCCTAATATGTACCCCCGCCACCCTCCTCTCTTGTCCTTCCTAATAAGTGCTCCCTACCCCCTAATATGTACCCCCACCACTCTCCTCTCTTGTCCTTCCTAATAAGTGCTCCCTACCCCCTAATATGTACCCCCCGCCACCCTCCTCTCTTGTCCTTCCTAATAAGTGCTCCCTACCCCCTAATATGTACCCCTGCCACCCTCCTCTCTTGTCCTTCCTAATAAGTGCTCCCTACCCCCTAATATGTACCCCCGCCACCCTCCTCTCTTGTCCTTCCTAATAAGTGCTCCCTACCCCCTAATATGTACCCCTGCCACCCTCCTCTCTTGTCCTTCCTAATAAGTGCTCCCTACCCCCTAATATGTACCCCCGCCACCCTCCTCTCTTGTCCTTCCTAATAAGTGCTCCCTACCCCCTAATATGTACCCCTGCCACCCTCCTCTCTTGTCCTTCCTAATAAGTGCTCCTACCCCCCTAATATGTACCCCTGCCACCCTCCTCTCTTGTCCTTCCTAATAAGTGCTCCTACCCCCCTAATATGTACCCCCGCCACCCTCCTCTCTTGTCCTTCCTAATAAGTGCTCCTACCCCCCTAATTTGTACCCCCACCACCCTCCTCTCTTGTCCTTCCTAATAAGTGCTCCTACCCCCCTAATTTGTACCCCCACCACCCTCCTCTCTTGTCCTTCCTAATAAGTGCTCCTACCCCCCTAATTTGTACCCCCACCACTCTCCTCTCTTGTCCTTCCTAATAAGTGCTCCTACCCCCCTTATATGTACCCCTGCCACCCTCCTCTCTTGTCCTTCCTAATAAGTGCTCCTACCCCCCTAATATGTACCCCCGCCACCCTCCTCTCTTGTCCTTCCTAATAAGTGCTCCTACCCCCCTAATATGTACCCCTGCCACCCTCCTCTCTTGTCCTTCCTAATAAGTGCTCCTACCCCCCTAATATGTACCCCTGCCACCCTCCTCTCTTGTCCTTCCTAATAAGTGCTCCTACCCCCCCTAATATGTACCCCTGCCACCCTCCTCTCTTGTCCTTCCTAATAAGTGCTCCTACCCCCCTAATATGTACCCCTGCCACCCTCCTCTCTTGTCCTTCCTAATAAGTGCTCCTACCCCCCTAATTTGTACCCCCACCACTCTCCTCTCTTGTCCTTCCTAATAAGTGCTCCGACCCCCCTTATATGTACCCCTGCCACCCTCCTCTCTTGTCCTTCCTAATAAGTGCTCCTACCCCCCTAATATGTTCCCCCGCCACCCTCCTCTCTTGTCCTTCCTAATAAGTGCTCCTACCCCCCTAATATGTACCCCCGCCACCCTCCTCTCTTGTCCTTCCTAATAAGTGCTCCCTACCCCCTAATATGTACCCCCGCCACCCTCCTCTCTTGTCCTTCCTAATAAGTGCTCCCTACCCCCCTAATATGTACCCCTGCCACCCTCCTCTCTTGTCCTTCCTAATAAGTGCTCCTACCCCCCTAATATGTACCCCCACCACCCTCCTCTCTTGTCCTTCCTAATAAGTGCTCCTACCCCCCTAATATGTACCCCCGCCACCCGCCTCTCTTGTCCTTCATAATAAGTGCTCCTACCCCCCTAATATGTACCCCTGCCACCCTCCTCTCTTGTCCTTCCTAATAAGTGCTCCTACCCCCTAATATGTACCCCCGCCACCCTCCTCTCTTGTCCTTCCTAATAAGTGCTCCTACCCCCCTAATATGTACCCCTGCCACCCTCCTCTCTTGTCCTTCCTAATAAGTGCTCCTATCCCCCTAATATGTACCCCTGCCACCCTCCTCTCTTGTCCTTCCTAATAAGTGCTCCTATCCCCCTAATATGTACCCCCGCCACCCTCCTCTCTTGTCCTTCCTAATAAGTGCTCCTACCCCCCTAATATGTACCCCTGCCACCCTCCTCTCTTGTCCTTCCTAATAAGTGCTCCCTACCCCCCTAATATGTACCCCCGCCACCCTCCTCTCTTGTCCTTCCTAATAAGTGCTCCCTACCCCCCTAATATGTACCCCTGCCACCCTCCTCTCTTGTCCTTCCTAATAAGTGCTCCCTACCCCCCTAATATGTACCCCTGCCACCCTCCTCTCTTGTCCTTCCTAATAAGTGCTCCTACCCCCCTAATATGTACCCCCCGCCACCCTCCTCTCTTGTCCTTCCTAATAAGTGCTCCCTACCCCCCTAATATGTACCCCCGCCACCCTCCTCTCTTGTCCTTCCTAATAAGTGCTCCCTACCCCCTAATATGTACCCCTGCCACCCTCCTCTCTTGTCCTTCCTAATAAGTGCTCCTACCCCCCTAATATGTACCCCCACCACCCTCCTCTCTTGTCCTTCCTAATAAGTGCTCCTACCCCCCTAATATGTACCCCCGCCACCCGCCTCTCTTGTCCTTCCTAATAAGTGCTCCTACCCCCCTAATATGTACCCCTGCCACCCTCCTCTCTTGTCCTTCCTAATAAGTGCTCCTACCCCCTAATATGTACCCCCGCCACCCTCCTCTCTTGTCCTTCCTAATAAGTGCTCCTACCCCCCTAATATGTACCCCTGCCACCCTCCTCTCTTGTCCTTCCTAATAAGTGCTCCTACCCCCCTAATATGTACCCCCGCCACCCTCCTCTCTTGTCCTTCCTAATAAGTGCTCCCTACCCCCCTTATATGTACCCCTGCCACCCTCCTCTCTTGTCCTTCCTAATAAGTGCTCCCTACCCCCCCTAATATGTACCCCCCGCCACCCTCCTCTCTTGTCCTTCCTAATAAGTGCTCCTATCCCCCTAATATGTACCCCTGCCACCCTCCTCTCTTGTCCTTCCTAATAAGTGCTCCTATCCCCCTAATATGTACCCCTGCCACCCTCCTCTCTTGTCCTTCCTAATAAGTGCTCCTATCCCCCTAATATGTACCCCCGCCACCCTCCTCTCTTGTCCTTCCTAATAAGTGCTCCTACCCCCCTAATATGTACCCCTGCCACCCTCCTCTCTTGTCCTTCCTAATAAGTGCTCCTATCCCCCTAATATGTACCCCCCGCCACCCTCCTCTCTTGTCCTTCC